>PKRV01002955.1:0-180627 GCA_003709505.1 Hyphantria cunea
AAATAAGCGTTAAAATACATATTTTTACAATTATACATATATAAATATACATAATATAAAATTTAGAATGGGAAAATATAAAATTAAAGTGAATCTGACAGTGTGTTTAGAAAATGTTGCCGCTAAAGATGTTTGAAATTTTGCCGTGTTTTTGCCATTTTAATCCCGAGAGGGAGCGCGTTCCAAAGCAGAATAGACTGTATAAGGAAAGTAGAGTGTACAAAGTCAGAGCTGTGAGTGGGACAGTGAAGAAGTAGATTGTTTGAAGACCTGAGGTTCTTAGCGTGGTT
This sequence comes from Hyphantria cunea, assembly GCA_003709505.1. NCBI lineage: Eukaryota > Metazoa > Arthropoda > Insecta > Lepidoptera > Erebidae > Hyphantria > Hyphantria cunea. The sequence goes on from PKRV01002955.1 coordinate 291, forward strand.
TGCACCTAAATACTGTAGTTGTGTGGTTAAGTAGGCGGAGGAATTTGGAGAAAACAGTAAAGAGTATAGAGTAGTCAGTGCGCGCATCTGTCTGCGTATGCGGATAGGAAACCAATTTAAACTGGAGCGATGCTGAGATATATGATCATATTTGCGTAAATTGAAAACGAATCGAATGCAATTGTTGAGAAGACGGTCAAGCTTATTGAGCAGATCTGCATTCAGGTCAAAGTAACACATATCACCATAGTCGATTATAGGGAATATTAGGGTCTGAACAAGCATCGCCTTAGTTTTAGATGGAAGAAAGTTCTTCAGTCTGTGGAGAGCCTGTGACTTTCTGACACACGGATGCAACTTGTTTTCGCCAATTGAAAGTTGTGTCAATGTACAATCCGAGGTCCTTCACACTTTCACAGAATGGGATAACCATTCCATTGTACGTAAGCGGTGGAAGTGAAGCAAGGTTGAGCTGGCTGATACTACAATTACTGCCAAAGATTATAGCCTGACATTTGTTTGGATTAACTGATACACCAAACATATCGGACCAGTGTTTAATAGATGCCAGGTCACTATTCACAACAGAAACCGCGGACGATACACTACACAACTCTGTTTGATAGTATAACTGCAAGTCATCAGCGTATAGATGATAGAACACTGAAGTTTTAGGGTTATAAAGTTAATGAAGATGGAAAATAGCAGAGGTGAAAGAATACCGCCTTGAGGGACGCCAGTAGCAAAACTACGCCAGTTTGAGGATAAATCTTCTACACTAACAGCCTGCTGACGATCCCGAAGGTAAGAAGAAAACCAGTCCAGTGCTTCTTGAGAAGCTGAAAATAGGATAGGACAGCGAGGAGAAGTTCATGACTGACGGTATTGAACGCATTGGAAAAATCAACCAGCACTGTGGTAGTAATCTTAGTATTCTCCATCGCCGCCTTAATATCGCCAGTCACTTTAAGAAGGACAGAAACCGTGCTATTGCCTGGTCGAAAACCCGACTGAAAAGGACTGAGTAAGTTGTTACTGTAAATAAATTGGGAGAACTATTTATGGACACAGGCTTCCAGCACTTTGGAGAGGAAGGGAAGGATAGAAATTGGACGAAAGTGAGTGGGAAGAGATGGATTGGGGATTTTAGGTAAAGGATGCACATACGCTCTTCTCCATAGAGAAGGAAATGTGCAAGACATGAGAGAGAAGTTAACAATATGTGAAATAGCGGGAAGGAGGTGGGCTAGTAATGTGACGATCATTCTTCGACTAATGCCATCACATCCGCTTGGGATTTGATGGACATGATTATTTTTCCAATCTCTCCGTCTGCAACTGGACTGAAGTGAAAAGAGCTTAATTGAGGACGCGGTAGACTATAAATGTTGTTACAGGTATTTTGTTCAGTTAGATTGTCCAATGTGAGAGATGTGGCAAAATGTTGGTTTAAAGAATCGAGGCTTATGGATTTTGGAAAGTCTACATGCCGCGATCTGCCGATACCAAGGGTTCCAAGAAACTTCCAGATGTCGGCAGGAGAGGAGCAGGAGATATGATCGGAAATGTGACGGCGTTTAGCGTTCCGTGTCATCTGGTTACACCGATTTCTCGCAGACTTATACAGTTGCCAGTTGACTTCGACACGGTCCCGCTTATAAGTGCTAAAAGCCCTGTTTCGACGTCTCATCGCCAACAGTATATCCTTAGTCATCCAAGGAGCTGGCGGTCGTTTTAACCTAACTTTTCTAACGGGCGCATGAGTATCGTATAAGTTAAGTACTATTTGGTTGAATACATGCACTTTCTCATCGACAGAAGTAGAATCGATCAAGGGGCTCCAGTTAATATGTGCCGCATCATCGATCAATTTATTGAAGTTCATTTGTCTAAAGCAACGCCTGTTCAGACTCCTAGGCTTGGGTTTTGGGGGCTTGACGATGTAGGAGAGAAAGATCAGGTCATGATGTGAGAATCCTGGAGCGTTAAGTTGACCATGAGAGGAAACAAAGGAAGGGTAGGAAGTAATAATCAAGTCAAGCCAAGTGTCCTCGCTGATATTATTATGGTGGGTTGCATATAATGGTAGAACATTAAAGCTAGCCGATTCAAGAAGGAGTTGGAGCTTACAGAAGCGGTTGGAGTTTTGGGATAAGAGATTGGTATTGAAATCACCCATGATGACATGATGAACGTACTCTGCCCCCAAAGATTCGAGAGCTGTTTCGAAATCAGTGAAGTAGTCAATAGAAGGGGGACAGTAAACAACACCAAGTACGACCTTGGCACCTTCAACACAAACCTCCAAGAATGAGAATTCTGCAGAAGCATCATAATTAGAAGAAGAAGATATTATCCTATAAGAAAGGTCGTTGCGGTCATTACGGATGAGGATAAAACCTGGCAGGGAGTAAGACGTGGAGTGAAGATGCGGTTTGAGCCAAGTCTCGGAGATCAGCACGGCATGAATATTGACATCATGAAACGCTTTGTACAGGTCACTAAAGTGGCTGGGAATACTTTGGGCATTTAGGTGACACACATTAAATAGCTGGCTGTTTTTGTTATTGTTAAATTTGTTACGTAGAACACTACCAAGAGTATCCGTAACGGAGCAGAAGCTTTCATCACTTAAAGACGTTTCAGATTCACAGGCAGAGACAAAAGATTCACTATTTGAGGACATGAATATAAATGAACTGTAAATATATACAAGTTGAAGAAATAAATTAAACTTAAATATTAATTAAACTATAGACAGGTGTTCTAGTACACCGGTTGTATCTCTGCACCACCCGCTAGCTTACATCACTAGAAAAACCTTGCATTACAAACAAAAATTTTAAAAAACAGATAAAAATACCATATAATGTAAAGAGAATGTCAGTGCCCATAGCCAATCATGCACCCATAAGCAAACATCATAGACACATTTATGCGCAGCGTATCCGAACCGAGATGAGTGATTAATTTATCTATGAGTCTATGCCACGCCAGTGTCACAAAAGTCGAGTAAAAAATAAACAAAGAAAGGTACAATAACATGAAATTGGTGATTATAAATCTACGAAAAAATAAAAGCAATGAAAGAATGTGTACAAAAAAAATTGACAATGTATGTTGCACATAAGGAATAAAAAAAACATGTTTATACATTAGATGTTATCTAGTTGGTATGTGTTGAATATCTAGCATTGAGTGAAAGTTAAGTTAATTCATTTACAAACCCCCTATGCCTTCTGATAAAGATCTCTTAAATAAAATACAAACGGGAACGACAAGACTATCGGTGCATCTAAGTATGTATATCGGATGTATCAAATCTGGACCGATTTGGAAAGATCCAAGGTTTTGAGCAATTGGAGTACTCGCGAAGGGTATACTTCAACAGTACCTATCGAAGCTCCGCTGTTTATACTTTGAGAGTAACAAGAGAGGCCGCGGCCAAATGAAGCCGGGTCAGGTTCCTGATAGGTTGAGCAAAAATAAGTGGGAAACATATTGCTAATTTCCTCACCCGTACGCGCTATGACCTCACCTAATTGCATTACATTGGGTAACATACTCGCATTACTCCTGCTTTTTACATTGTACATCGAGATTTCTATTTATTTTTGACTCGCTGAAGCTAACACGTTCATTCAAGTTACAATCGTCAGCTCTCGTCAAAATCTATCGATTATATATATCATTAGAGTAAAATTGTGTCTGTGAATATAATGACTTGTTAAGATGAAAAAATAATATCACAAAATATATAATGTCGACCTATACACGTGGAAAAGTCAAATTGAAATACAAAGATCGTATAAAGTTGGAAAGAGCATAAATTAAGGATATTATTCTACTCGTTATATATTCACGTGAAAACCTTAAATGCACATAAAGACATACTGTGATCTATTTTGGTTGCTGATTCTTACATTACAGGCACTATTACGGGCACTATAAATAAGTGTTCCTAATTAGAATCAGCTAATTGAAAAATAATAATAAAATGATGAAAATTTACTACTTTCTGATTTATACCTATGTAGTCGCCTAACTTTCTATATTGTTGCCAAATTTGAACTTCCTAGTTCATCTGGAATTGGGTTCAGAAATTTTATCTAGAGGTGTGTCAGTCATTTTTGGACGTTAATATCTAAATAGCCGTTTAAAGTATTTTTATGAAATTTAGAGGACACGTGTGTGGCTCTAAAAAACATCAATCTTCGGAAATCGTTGTTAAAACCCACATTTTTCAATCTTTTACGTGAATCTCTTGTACTTACTCCGATGATTCAACGAGCCTAAGTGTGTCTTGGCCTCCGTTACAAGAGAACGCCACTCTATTCGATTTTGAACTGCCTGTCGCCAGTTGTCGGAGTACATAGATTGAGTTTAGTTCCAGCACGATATTGCACAATACCATAACCTATCTAGCACTGTGATTAAGTTTGGATTTAGTTTAGGAAAAAAGTTGCTCAGTCGTAAGACTTGTACCGCAAAGAACATTTATGGGGAATCCGAAAGCGGAAGGTTAGAGGCTACATGATTACGACAAAAGAATATCTCAGAAGATGTCACCAACAACAACATCTGGAACTATAACTGGAACTGTATTACACCAGAACAATTTAGTATGAACTCCAGCTCTCACTTGGGAATTTTAAAAAACTGTTATATATGTAACTAGATTTCATGAAACTTAAATTGTACCTTTCCTGTGAGAGAAAATAAAGTTTTTTTCTTTTTTTATTATTAAATTTAAAAATGTAGCTCCATGCTAAGAAGAGATTTTGGTGTAAAAATGGCAAAAGGTAGTCTGACAAATATACTCACAATGAGCCAGCAGAAGAATCAGCAGCACCTTAATTACAGAATAGTACATGCTTCAGCGAGTGTGTTTACTAAACTGCACTGCACCACATTTATTGTATGCACACATAATGTAATATAAAAATATCAAATTGATATTACGTATTGTGTAGGTCCATGTATATGTTATTATAAAAATAAAATTTTTGGCAGTCAATATAAAAAATGAAACCTCGGTTCGTTATTAACGATTAGTAGCCGATAGCGATTAGTAAGCCTACACTATAATCAACAATTATCTAAACGACAAACAGTCGTGAGATTAAAGTGTCATTAGATATTTACACAAAAACTTCTTTGTCTATAATAAAGGTAAATTATTAACAAACCCTCTTACCCTCTCCTGAGAGGAGACCCGAGCCAAGCAATGGGACATTACGGGTTGTTGATAATGATGATTAACAAACCATTGTTAGTTAAAAGTAATGCGTGACGTTTATTATTTAAAGTAATTTATTTAGTAGTGATTTTTATCAGTATCTCGGCTATGGTTTGTAATGCTCACTAAAATTTCATTGCTTGCGGTGTCGTCGTGGGGCGGGTGGATTCTTTCCCTCTGATATGGCGAGAGACGATGGCTGGTCCATGCGTCGTACCCGTGAACGGGTGATGTTTGGTGTGACTGGTCGGGTTAGTCAGCGATGCTTTAGACAATACTATTAATTTAGTTCGTTCAATTACAACTCTAGCCTCATAATGCAATCACGAATTATTTTTAACAGTAGATTTTACAACTGAATGTAAGTAGATGTGCACCTAGAATGATTTATATGTTTAAATTCTGACCTTCAATGGTACCACCGAGTGTTTTTTGTTCTTTTTTTATTAGTATGTTAGCTTTTGTAGCATATCAATAAAATGAAATTCAAGTGGTAACAGCTTGCACACAGTTAACTATTCATGTAATACTAATACTATTTTACCTAAAAATCTGACTTTTAAAAGGAGTGGCCATGAGTTTCTTTACCAGTATTCTTTTCATACGCATTTTGGAAACTGAAAGTTATGAATCGACACAAGCAGGCAGTAAATTTTGGTGTTTTCACCTAATTCACCTTGACAATAGAGTACATCTAGCGTCTGTTTGTGTCGATCTATGATTTTTATCTGTAGCTTCAATTTAACGTTCAGAAATGTCACTTAGTGTCTTAATTGAATATATGATTTTGAATTTGAACTTGAATTAGTTTTAAAAAGAAACTTCATAAATCGAACGTAGTAATATATTAGATTAGAATAGATAATGAAATGACAAAGAGTTTATATGCATTATCAAGGATATTAACTGATAAATTAACATAGCCCTTAATTCATAATTATATATATTGTTTACCGAAATTCTTATGCCCCAGTCAGACTCGCGAGGTGCTTCGCCTTGCGAGTCTCGGTGAGTGGAGGGTCACTCTCGCTTAATCACCCACACTAAAAATTACTCTCTAGACTCCGGAACTTTTTCAACACTGTGGCGCAAACCTTGTGTTATTACCCTGATCTAAAATTTCACATCCGATACTCGCTAACCATTTCATACCAACATCCATTCTCCTTTTCCTTTGCAAGGTCCTAGAATCTCTTTTTTAAGCAGTTTCTTGAATTCGCCTACAAAAAAAATCTACTGAGCCCTTTGCGATCTTGATTCAGGCCTGGCGAGCAGTTCGCATGTCCATAGATCCGAAGCTACCGAGTACGTTTTTCCAACTGGTTCCCTTTCTCTACATGTCAACACGGAAGTTACTTATAATGATCCTATAGAATGATCTACATAAGATCGTTGTGCAGGACCATTATATGGGCTAAAAACAGTTATCAGGTCAATTAGGCAACATTGATATCTGTCTAAGTCACGGACTAAGCGCCCCCTGTTAGTTTTGACTTTGGGCCGCTGGTACATCGGTATATAAATTCAGATTAAAGTATAATTCAAATTAAAGTATGATGATCAGTAGCCACGTCGAAACCTGTGCAAAAAATTATGCTGCGCCCATTACTTTCGGCTTTACGTTGTCTGTTAGTCACTTACTGACGCATAACAGGAAGAGTTTTACATATATTGACTGACCTCGGTAGCCTAGCGGTAGCGTATGTGACTGCTGTTCCTGAGGTCTCGGGTTCGATTCCCGGGTCGGATCAAATGTTTGTATGATCTGCAAATATTTGTTTCGGAGTTTGGGTGTTTTCTATGTATGATATGTATGTATTTACAAAAAAAAAGTATATAAGTATTATATCAGTTGTCTAGTACCCATAATACAAGCTCTGCTTAGTTTGGGACTAGATGGCGTTGTGTGTTAGATGTCGGAAATATTTATTATTTATTATTATTTATTATATTGATTGATGATTGATTGATTTGATAATAGTTTAATAACATAAATATGTATATTACATTTTATTATAAAAATTCAATTGCTTTATGTGCGCTTAAAGAATTAAGAAAGTTCTGCAAACGGTATACAACCCGCTTCAAAGATTGTTTCTAACTACTTTTCGCATCACTTTCATTGCTAATTTCTCATAAATATAGCCACAAACTGCCACAGCGAAGTGTGTCAGGATCATCATCTTCCTAGCCTTTATTGTTCCCAATATTATTTGAGGGCGGCTACTAGTTCAACCGGTTTTACATGGATATCAGTTTTTGCGTAACTAGTGTATTGTCGCCCTTTGAGCGTACTCCTCTTTTCTTCCCTGGATAAAGAGAGGGAGGAACGGAAGGCAGATTAAAGTAATAATAAAACTGCTTAACATTAGTTTTTTGTGATGAATTTACATATAGACTACCTGCCCGTCACGCTTTCCTTGGAATGCCAAGTATTGTTTTCGGTAACGGGTACTATCTTTGAGACAACAACTTATACTAGTAGTAGTGGTAATAGGATGGCTCCCAATAAAGTAAATATATAGTTTATAATCTTTACATAAACACGCCTACACTTTTTTTATTAATTTTTGTGCTTGTTCAAGCAATAAAGCTATGAAAATAATGTAACAAAGAGTATAGGTAGGGGCCGACGCACTCCATTTCCCCGTTCACTAAATAACCTGTGACTATTCCTACCACTATTTCTTTTCCATTCTCCCAAGTGACTATCGGCCCACCGTGATCATTCTGAAAAAGGGAACAACGTTAACAAATCTGGCAACTGACTTGTTACAGTTTTATGACAAGTTTTGGCCTGCCTGCACATTTAATCTCATAAATTCATGTACACGTCACCTAACCGGTCCTGCAGCGTATTGAACGCCACCATCTGCTGACTATAATTTATAATCCCACTGAAATCAAAAGCAAATGTTTTAATTGTTTATCTGTGTATGATGCTAAATCTACTAGATTCAAATAAAGTTTATCATTGAATCCTTTTTTCCTTATAATTTTCTAATGTAGAATCTGCCAAAATGACTCCAATTTGCCTGAGGAAAAGCATGAGCAGAGTCCAAGAGTGGTGGTCACCATCGTCATTGCACGTGTGAACAATACAGCACAGTGACCCACGCTATAATGGAAAGGTACGGGTTAACAGGGTACAGGGAGTACAGTGCCCTTGAGAGAGGGACTGCAATTGCCTCAACTCTGCACCTTGACTTCATATTCGTTGCGTTCTTTACTTTATCCGATTTCCTGGTCAAATTGCACCTTTTTCCTTTATCCCGTCTGAAAGCAGGATTCCAGCAGCATCTCCAGGATTGGCATCAGACAGTTGACAAACCTTAAGGAAACCAGCCTATACCTTCTCTTGCCATCCACATAATCGATTGATTTCTTACCTGACAAGGTCCGTGTCTTCTACCAATTCTGAGTAAGCTTCGCTTTAACGCAATAGTTTTATTTCTGTGTACACCGGGCACGTCTAAGGCAAAGATCTGCGAACGGTAAACAAGCAGTAATGCTGCCTAAAAATCGTTGCAACATAATGACCACTTAACGTATACACATTTTCAACTTTAAAAAGTATGCTATATATGTATGTTGTTACCCCTGTGCTAAATCTGGGAGCGACACTTCCCATTAGGTGATCATATAGATATAAGAACATACAGAGAAAAAAACTGGTTTGTTTTTACTAAACTTGCCCGACTGCTTTCGCACGCACGCACGCATGCACGCACACACACACACAAATTATATTTACCATAATTTTATCACTCGCTGAAAAAAGGTCACCTCTAAAACTGCCACCATAAGTGGTCCTTAAAGCAAAATTTTACATCTATACCCAAGCGGAACTCAGAGAAGGCCTTTGGAGTTGGGAGCTGAAAATTGATGTGCTTTTATATGTGATGTTTCTTTTTGTTTTTTTTTTTATAATGTAAAAGTTTGTCGCTAAGGCAACCAGTGATAGTTTTAGTGATGGCCGTCGAGAATAAGATTTTATTTATTACATTTGTTTTTCCTCATCAAAAAGTGGATGTCGCGGCAAAAGTAAAAATTGGACAAATATAACTCGGACTAAAGTTATTTTTGCACACGTTTGTGTAATTAATTGTTTTATCTCAATAGCAGTACTCACTTAGGTACTGTTTCGTGAAGTATTGGTTGTGTTGGTACGTCGTGCACTTGATGGCTCACCGTAGATATTTAAACTGGATTCACCATCTGTGCAGAATGTAGGACTGTCACTGTTTAATATTGAATGTGTATAACTTTTATCGCACTCAGTTAAAGCAATCACTTTAGTGGTTGTAGCCAATAAATGCTCCTGATTTAAATCGAACGATATATTTTCCTGTAAAATGTACTTATGTATTTTATAAAAGTTGTATTATTATTTATATTGGTAATGTTTAAAATGCATCAATAAGAATTAAGTAACCTTTTTTATTTTATTAAAAAAGTTTTTATATAATACAAGCTTTTTTAAATAAAAATCATTAATTCATTAATCATGATTTAAAAATTGGTGTCACTGAAGAATTGATTAAAACTGCAATAGTAAACAAGTTGCAAAAAATCAGCCAAGTGTGAGTCATACTCGCGCATTAAGGGTTCCGTACAAACCTTTAAGTGTATTATGCGATGAAACTAAAAATTTATGCTTTTCGCAATTTTTCCTTTGTCTCTGCTAGACGTTACTTCGTATCAAATTTCAAGATTCTCAGTTCACGGGAAGTGCCATGTAGGTTTTAATTTCCTTGCTAGTGTCGAAATTTTTCAGCTTAAACGGCTTATATATGATGTGACAAAAAAAATGTTTTAGCATTTTTTCCTTTATCTGTGCTATAAGATTTTTAAGAAATTTGCAGCAAAAATGGCTGTATCTTTTGGTTGCGTTGGCTGGCGTTGGAAAACATCGATAAATGTAACACAAAATGAAAATAAATATCAAAACTATTCTGTTGTTGACAACAGATCAAAATGATATACTTAAATTTTAATGAGGACATTAATGTAATACAAAAAATTCCGGGATACTATGTTAAAATTATGTCTAACTATTATAGATATGTCACAATAACTACTTTTTCGTGCTAAAGTAAACAAAATTTGTTGAAACAAAGCTACATTATTCAGAGGTGAATTCGCCTCTAGCCTCAATGGGCTGCCGAGGGGCGGCTAATTTTAGGGGGCGTCAAATTAAGACCAATTTTCTTTACATACAAAAATAAACATACATTGCTGTAATAAACAAATGGAGAAAAGAAGTCTTATTATCACTAATTGAGAAATTATTAAACGCTTTTTAAAATATATATCTTTATAAATAAGATAGATAGATAGAAAATTCTTTATTTGTACACCGTTTTTACAATATTAAGTGAATACATAAAATGATCAACATATAATATATTGTACAAAGGACGGCCGCGTACAACCTTGTCGCGACTCGCCAAACACCATGCTGACCAGCCACCAACTTTCAAGCCAACTATCGGAATTGCTCGTCAAAGAGCCACCTTCCGTTAAGGAATAGGCCTAGATACAATATTAAGGACGAATACGATACGAGGACCGAATTGAGCACCATTGTTGGTCTATTTAGTATTGTGTCGGTGATTATATTTACATGTTTGTGATAACGTTTCGATCCCCATCCAAATACAACAACATCAGTCTGGTTGCAACACTCGGTGTTGAAAATTAGGGACAGTCGGCTTATACGAACATTTTTCTCAAAGGCTGGATCACTGAAATCATATGCTGTTTCTAATCTTGCGATAGCTAAATCATTATTCTCCCACCCATGATTTTGATGAATGAAGAGCCTAAAAGTGTTTCAAATGAAAAATTATTTCACTTATTTCAATAGTTGTGAGGGTTTAAAGTTATCCAACTTGAGATCAGTTTTGTTAGTTTTTTTTTTACGTGTGGAAGCCCCCTTGGACCTTCACCCCACTGGGGTTTGCGGCGGGCGATGTGTCGGAATCAAACCGACTAACACCACACGGTGTGCCACTCTGCGCTTAAACGGGAGGGATCCGGGAACCGCTTTCTTACGCTATCCGGAGCAAGTTTCGTTAGCTTGGCAGAACCATTGGCGTGAATGAACTCTTGGTGCAACAAAAATGATATTAAAATCCTGAATTTCTAATCAATTACTTGAAGCGTTTTAGTGTTTAAAACTCTATGCTTTTAGAAAAAGACCAAGGCAACCTCATAAAGTATTAGAATCTAGGCATAGCAATATTAAATTTAGAAAAACACAAAGTTCCACTTCAATTGCAACTTACAACTTCAATTGCATGCATTTTTTAGGAGAAAATCTGGAAATTTTGTTTAATTTAAAACAATAATCAAGTTTTACCCAGCATCAAAATCATCAAAAAATCCAACAGCAGTCTGACCGGGGATTCAAACCCAAGAACTCTTGATCTGTAGTCGCTTTCGCTAACCACTAGACCAACGAGACAGTCTAGTCTACTAGAATATACTTACATGTTATAATATAATATCACAGAAATAAAAGCTCACTCATGTGATAACATTTTTCAATTATGGGTTTCTTTGCTATTTCCAAACATTCTTCTTCCTTCTTATTCCGACCAACAGCGCCTGGGACATACTTATTGTAGCCTGCTATCACGTACTGAATCGGGAATATTTTCAGGCACGCAACTGAAGTTATAACCATAACTTCATTTACAAAGAAACCACCGCATATAGTGGTGTGTCGCGGAACTCGGTTAGATTTTCATTTGGAGTGCAGGAAAGAAACCCATAAATCGTTAACTTCAGGACATTGGCTTGTCCACAAAAAGGTGCATTAATAAATAATGAAAACTGAATAGGATTCAGCATAGTCTCAACAGGAATACACAGGAACGCGGAGGTGGTTGTGGCTCAGGGATAAGCAATCAAACCAAGTCTGTAATAGGTGAGCATTTATAACTCCATTCCTCGAAGTGCATGTTATAGAGTCATCCCAAGTGCCAAAATGCGAATATCTTTGCCAATCGTCCAATGACAGTCTTTCTACAGAATTTGGATAGCGCCAGGACTTAGATTGTCGGCAGAATATTTTAATCGGCTTACAGTAAACTGAGAATCTGTCAATTCATTTGTATTTTTTCTTTAGTTACCACAGAACTTTTACTTTTTTTATATAAATATTGTTTGATCTTGTAGAGGGACGGGTATCATGTCCCTCAGATACAAACTGAGGATTCTTCGACCAGGCGAGGTGATCATACCTAGCGGGCCACAGCACAACGTTTGATATTTGGAGGTTGTAAATATGCTAATCAGCTCCAGAACTTCTATTTCTATACTATTCAGCGCAATACAGGATAAATAATTATTACATAGTTCGTTGCTCGGTAATTTGATGCCTCTTTGATAGACGACTTTATGGTATATTTTTGTTGCACTGTATGTGGAAGTCGCCACTATCCTATTATTCACATTTAAAATGGAATGAAATAATACCAGTAGGTTCGGATGAAAATATAGGCAATGGAAAATTCATATCATAAATCGACGCAGACACGTTGAAGGCAGTTGTATTTTGAAATCCACACATCATGTCATGAGTTATAGTAAAGTATTTTAATATATTGAGTAGGTACAGATATATATGTAATTATTTTAGTTTAATGTTACAAAACCTTCTTAAAATAACACTAAATAAATGAAGATCTGAAGGAGAAAGGTCTGAGAGAAAGGTCTGGAAGAAAGGTCTGAGAGTATGTGATGAAAAACAGAATTTAATTACATACCACATAACTCTTATCTATCTCTTCACCGTTTATAATACCGTCTTTCACATTTTGCATCTAAAACAATAAATGTAAATGAATAGATAATTTTGGCAGACCCCTGAACGTTACCTAAATGAACCTTGTCAACTGTAAGATTATTAATAATAAGTTAGAATGTTATCCATAATTTATTATTATACAATAGACCTTAATAGCTATGTTTCTACATGCAATTGACATTAATAATGATTGTAGGACTGTCATTTTTGTCTGTAATCACACTCGGGAAAGGATTGAGACTACCAAGTATCCTTTGCAGTAGTGAAGCTGGTCGTTTTCGCCTGATTGCTGCAAAACCATCAGTGTGACCATTGGTGAAAATGGCGGGAGTGCCGTTCTTAATATAGCCCTAACAGCATCCTGAGTATCTCATTCCCAACGGCCACCACTAAAACTGCAACTACTATTGTCAACATCAATATTGCAACAATTCTTAAATGTTATGTTATTAGTAGAATTTAGCCTGAAATAATCATACTTTAAGATAATGTTAATATTTTCTGTTTTATAGTTACGGAATTGAGTTAAGGTATTATTTTTCCAACCCAATTTTTAAGTAATATCTAAAATATATTTTATATTCATGTGACACTTGCATTTTCACAATATGGCAGATATTACAGAATTATACTTACGAGACAGAAGAAGAATTAGCAACATCGTCATAGAATGGTACATGATACGGCAAGTGCAGGGCCAGAACAAACTGCACTGCACCACACTTTTGCGAAATATTGTGCTTATCAGTAAGTGGTATTGTATTAATATTAATACGTAGCTATGTAATATTTGTTTTATAGATGGGTTCAGGTATGTGTACATTTAAAATATGTTTCTGTTAGTGATTTATTTTTATCTATAACTATGATCTGAGTCGCAACCCAGCATAGAAGTACTTTATTCTCACTTCTACTTTACGGTACACATACATTTATACAAATCTAGCCATGTCTGTATTTAGAATTTTTCTAAATAATAGGCATGATAACTCATTTGAAAAACTGTCTTATGATATTCAGAAGTATCTCCTGTTGTCAAAACAGTTATATTTCTACAAAAAATAAAGTTTTAGTAGGGACAAGTTGCGATTTAAATTTTAAGTTTAAAATTCACAAGAAAACGCTCGGTGGTGTCATGGCGTCTGTTTGTGTAAGACGCGACCTCACCATCTGTCAAACAGTGTCAATTATAGTTTAAAAAAAGTAAAGCCATCGTCGATTATATCCGAACACAGTGACCTTTAAACATGAGTGACGTAACTCGCTCCGATTGGTGTTCAACTTAAGATGGCGGATTGCTGTATTTTGTAGTTTAATTTTTGTTAACTAACTTTAAATCTCGCTCTAAATATGAAATTAATACTTTTTACACTCCATGAACCCCATTTCATCGGATAAATACGTAATTTTAGTGGTTCTTGGTTACTGTCATCATGTCTACATTGATCTATCAAAAGTTGTGTAGCTTGCTTTCAGTGAAAGTAACATCATGTCATTAGATTAATATCATAGAGCAATACATCAAGGTTCCCCTCCGTTGAAGTATAAGCCCAAACGAACCTACGCGTTACGCTTTTATGACACAGAATGTAATGTGTCTATGAAATTCTGAGTGTTTTACTTTTCATTGTTATGCATAAGTTCGTAGTGACAGGCGATTATTTGAATGCGAGTCTTAAATGTGCACGTGTATCGTCAGTGAAAATATGATATTGCTTTGTATCTGAAAAAGACGCTATGGCTAATTACCGCCATACGATGGCCCGTGTTGTTCTATGGGTGGCATATTTAATAGTTACAATTAAATAAGTACTTACAGTTAAACGACCTCTTTTTCAATATCATCATCCACCGCCCCATTCTTAGAAAGGAGATTCCTTCAGTATTTTTACTCCCAATTATTAATATCTAATATCCAAACTACATGTATTCTTTAAGAGAGGCCTATGCCCAGCGGTGACTGAGTATAGGCCTCCCCGTAGGAAAGAGGTTTATGAACACGGTTGAAGTCTAATCGGTTTAATCCCTCTCCTCCCCTAATTAACAAGTGGAAATAAGACATTATTATTATCCACACAAAATGCATTCATTTAGAACGTCTATGAAAGCAAGAGACGTATTGAATCGCCATCTAGAAAACCTACAGGAGTGCATAGAAAGGTAGTTTTATTTATTACATTTGTAAGTTACTTGATGTAGCTATTTAAGATCATCGGAACAAATTCCCCGGACTCGGGTTGTAACATTCTGTGTGCTTAAGAGAATAACGTCGTGTTTAGTCCCAAACTTTTTAATTGAACTGATGTGATAGATTCAACGGCTTCCTGTTACTTTCACCAAATCGGCGGACTGCCTTGTCTACCAACGCTGCGTCTCCCGGTACGCGATAGCCACTCGAGAACTTTATGGCCCCATTTGTGCGAGCAATGAACCCCACCCACTGCTACTTAAATTGGATGCGGGTAGTACAGGACCGGTTGTTTTGGAGGAATTTGGGAAGGCCTGTGTCCAGCAGTGGACGTCTTTTGGTTGAGATTGATGAATGTAATAATTGCCTCGTCGGTTAAGTGGTTTCTTAATAGCAGCCTTAAGTTGGCGGTGTTGCCCGCCCGTGCCTCGGAGAGCACGTTAAGCCGTCGGTGCCGGTTGTCATGAACATCTATGGCAATCGTTATTGGGAAGTCAGTGCCCTCGAATATACTGACAACTAGTTAAACTTTAGAATTCAGTTCACCCTCAGTGTTTCGGAGCTCCGGTGCCAATCGCTCCATGGAAAAACTGATATTCTGGTTAAACCCATTACACTAGTAGCAGACTCCAACTAATCTTGGTAAAAACAAGAGCTAGGAACATGATGATGAATAATGTGATAAATAAAACGAATATTTTAATGTTTTCCTTGTTTTATTTTCTCAGGAATTGTTTTGTTTTATATTAATATAATATCATAATTTCATACAGTGAATACATGTCAGCGGGTAATGACGAATGCACGACCTGGTACCAAACCAACTCACCAACTCCTCATACAAACTTCACAGGAAATATGCAATATTGTTTCAAATAAGATCTATGAAAATAAACTGCTATTACTTAGCACATTGATTATTTTGATATAAAGAAATGGACTTATGTAATGACCATGAAAATTAGTACAAAGATTATAAATTCTTCCAAAAATGTAAGTAGCAATAGAAATAAATAGAGAATGTCACAGCAATACGTAGGCATAAAACGAAAAGAAATGAACGTGTTAGGTCGTGTTGTGTGCACCTACTTGACAATCAACCTCGGGAGTACAAATATTAGTTGGTCGTACACGCTATATTAATACAAACGTACACAACTTTTACTTTATATTATATATATAAACATTTATTTACTATAGTTTCCTATTAGAATTTTCTATACTTGCATTTTCCTAGAACAAAGTGCTTTGAACAATAAGTATATGTATTATTTTTATATAAGCTTAATGTTGAACAGGAAAAATCAGTTTTGTTTTGTAAAAAAAATATGTATAGTACAAAAATGCAGTCATATGTTCGCACAAACTAAAAGCGGAGACGCTCAGAACTTACAGTACCGTACAGTCGATACAATATGGTCACAAGGATACAACATAGCTCTCATTACAATTCTGGACAAGTGATCGAAATTTTTTCATTATTTATTTTAAGATTGAAAAAATTTCGTATTGCCACTTTTACGAGATAAATCCGATTCTACAATCCTTTCATGTTCTGTGTCAAAACATACATATACGCTAACACTACGATCGACTTTTTGACGTTACATGAAGGCCTCCATATAATATAGGTAAAAATACAGACGTACAATACTAAATCACAAGAATTTATTTAATTATAAGATAGTTATTGTACCGTCAGAACAATCTTTACATATCCCTCGATTAACAAAACAAATTGATATGAAGTTGTTGTACTATAACAATAGATACTTTCTAGAACAATATATATATATAATTATTCGATAAATATCTATTCGACTTTACGATAAGTACGATCAATTTATTACGACGACATTATCTGAACAATTTGAATAAATAAATTCAACAAAGATACAGTAAATACATAAATAATTTGCAACACACCCAACACAACGTACATCAGCTCACATTACAACCAGAATATATTATAATTCGTACTGCAGTGGTCAAGAAGGCATGTTTCACAGAAACACCAAGGAATAATACACATTGAAAATATTAATATATATTCGTTGCACATACAAAAAGCTGTGAAAATCCCTAATTACGGTAGCGGTACACCGATTCGACGAAACTTCACACGCAATAAATATTAGTTACAATAGTTACAACAACAATGGGATTGGTTCAACGATCGGGGTGTCTACATTTAAATCGTATTGAGGGACCTACTACAACAATACACCTCTCGCTCTATTTCCTAAGCTATACTCTTCATACTCTCCAACAACGAACCGTCGAGCTCTGTGGTCTCTAAACATTTCAAATACCGTGAATGTTAAGCTAATATCGATATTATAATTCAACTGAAGCGTTAGAATGTTTCACGTAAACTTGGACTGTGATTGGAGAACATGGCGCGCGGTACCGACCTATAATACTGAGCGGTTAGAAAGCAATTAGCTTTGAAACAGATGTAGCGTATCTGTACTAAATCGATTTAAATGTTTGCCAAATAAATATTGAACATAGAACTTACGCGTTCTTATATATACTTATTAATAAAGTGTCTTAGTCCCGCGCACCGTCACTACCGACTTAAGCTTAATACTAACCTGTATTTATATAATTTTAATTATATTTATAGCTTTTAAATACACATATACACGTCAACGATGAGATTTAAAGTTTTTTTCTTATATAAACGGCTATCACTGAAAGTTAGTTTATAATGTATACTTGATAACAGACAAGGATCGACAGAACAGCGCGGGCTAAACTGTAAAGTAAACATGACTAAAAAACTTGTTAAAAAATATGTTTACAAAATAAAAGTATCGGCACAGCGTGATATATTGATATCAATAAACTGAAGACTAAATTTAATTATTATCTACATTTTTTTGTATATATGAGACGTCCGCGCGGTTCGTCGAGCCACAAACAACAGCGCCTAAGAAAGAGATAACAACATTAGGATATACCTACCCATAAACACATCAGTTGTAGTAATGTATCATTAGTTTACAATTACACCATTAATTTATTCTATCAACTATCGATAGCTTGCGGAGACATTCAGACTTACCTATACACAATCGAGTCATAAGTATTTATACGCGGTGTAGCTTATTTTTGGACAAATGTCTCGGCAAGCCTGTGAACTATAATAATTATTGTATAGGAGACGCATTCGGCCCGTGCGCACTCAAGCAACATGTTTGCTACACAGCTAAATCAAGCAACGTAGAAATTACTACCATATTGGTAGGAATATTAGATACTAGCAATAATGCAATAATTTAAATTTCGATATAGTGATACTCGTAACTTATAAAGTTTTTTTTTCGTAAATTTCTCTATAAAGAGTACTAATTCGAAGAGGATTTCAACCGTTTATTATAAATATATATATGAAAAAGCAGTGTACATTACCGACAACACATAGGAAAGGCACTACCGAAGAGAAAATAAATGGACCCCAAATAGATTTTTCATTGAAATATGTTTTAATCCTTGATGTATGTAATCATAACATACGATGCATGTTTGTTTGTTGTTGAACAAACCATCTATTCCGTAAAATAATTTTTCCTCTTACGATCT
This sequence comes from Hyphantria cunea, assembly GCA_003709505.1. Taxonomy (NCBI): domain Eukaryota; kingdom Metazoa; phylum Arthropoda; class Insecta; order Lepidoptera; family Erebidae; genus Hyphantria; species Hyphantria cunea. Next base: position 19,122 of record PKRV01002955.1, read on the forward strand.
CAACACACAAAGTACCGGTTTCCGTTCGTTTTTACCCTACATACCACCAGATGATATTCTACATCAATCATCAAAATCATCCAAAAAAGCTCCGTATGTACATGACCCGCATACAGTATACTGCCAACAATATAACGTAATAAAAATTAGATGATATTAACATATAGTAAGCCGACACGCAATTTTCATTGCACAAACGTTCAGTTGTACTTGACATACGAGTACATACATTGGAAATTTACAAACATACCACTATATTTATACAAAACTAGAACTGTCGCATTGATTAATTTAACTGTCTATCACTAAAGTTTAGTTCATGAAACAAATGTTAATTACCCAGAAGATAATTCTCGAAACATTTTCCATACAGACATATTTAAAATTAAGCACTGATTATATAAACTTTTGTGGTTTCTTTCTAGCAACACTGTATGAGGTTCAGGCATTCTTTAATGAAGTACTAACTAACACGTTAAATAAAATTCTATAATAAAAATAAAATTTATTTAAAACATAATTAACCAACATTACACTAAGTTAATTTATTTTTGTCCAAAATGAACATTAAAATTTTTGATGAGCGTAAAATCAGGTAGATATTATTGCGGTCATGTCAACACCGCAACTACGTTCTTTGATTAATTCGAAAGGAAATGCAAAGAACCTTCTTTGTGTGCAAACGTATACGGTGTTAACGTGGTCAAGGAGTCGATTATCTTTTCATAAAGAGGATCTGGCTGACCCAAACATTAACCCTGGTAAATAGAGGGGAGGTAGTACAGACTCAACGTTTCCGAGATTTCTCTTTTCACTTGAGCAACATTAATGGTTAGTATTCTAGCAAATTTTCAATTAAACAACATTTTCTTCTTCTCATGTGATTCCACAATGACCAAAGACTTGACTTTCAGAGAGTCTGGACAACTATCACATGAGTAAGAAATTGGATGATAATGTAACAAAAATTAAGTAGGTATTTGGTAAATGAAACAAATGCAAATTACCCAGAAGTCCGAACGATTCACCATTTCTAAAAGCTAGTCTGATAACTGCACAACGTCTTATCGCTTTCATCAGCCTGTTTTTGTTGTTCTTATATTTTTTTTCTCATAACAATTAATCCCCATGAAAAATGAGAAGCGCAGCGGTATGCTTTAAAAAAATTACAACATATTAGCAAAACATCGAGAAAATCAAAATCGAACTTTTGAGAGTGGATAGTTTCTTAATCTTCAGTTTTACTCTTCTTCTTTGGTCAGCCGTATCTCTGGGCAATAAACCAAAAAAATAATACTATTGTTTTGTAAATTATATAAAATTATTTTCCAGATTGTTACCTGGAACAATCTTATTATTTTCCAGGTGTGATGATACGATAAGATGGGTTCATTGCTAGTCTCCTTACAAGGTGCGCGAGAAAGACAAATGTATTGTGGTCTCCCTCTAATGCATGATAAACACTAACTATAGCCATACTAATAAATCTCATAATTTACAATATCGAGAATTCACTCTAAAGTTTATCAAAAGTGAATTTCTTAACTACACACTATAGATATGACCCAAATGACTATCACCCGGGTAATGTCCACAGTGCCCGTATAATGATAAATTAAAAACTAACAGACTATACAAAGTGAAGAAGCTATTAGGCCTCATTGCAGACAACAATATATTACAAGTTTATATTAAATTTATTTATAATTAAGTTTATCGCTGTGATCATCATAACACTAGCTATTTTGTGGAGTGACCGGCAACTTCAAACCCTATAAACAAAATGCACATAATACAACTCGGCAAGAAATATCTCATTATTATATTCTCCGCATACATTTTAAAGCTAGTGATTGTAGTTTAATATTCGACCAATTAAAAGGAATTTACTTTAATACTGGGTGAACATGAATCGCGAAAGCCGTACATTCCCGTTATTTCTGGTCATTTTACAAAATAACCGGTGTTATCTAACTTTCTACATTTACTATACACGCCCAGACGCCACGTTTGATCGAGCCCCCAACAATGCAATATTGAAATTGACTAGTGAAACAATTTGAATTTTTGCTGCTATTTGTACAGTCATAGTATCCTATCATTACAGGTTTTTTTCTCTAAAATCTCGTTTTTTTACCTGATTAAAAAGACTTTTTATGCAAATTAATGATTTAGAATTTTTTACTACGGGCAATAATGACCGATTTTCAACACAGACTGTACAATACAACAACACACATATAATAACTATAATCATTTAAAATGAGATAGATATGCAATATTTAATTTTTACTTAATATCAGGCGAAGATCATACCACCTAGTGGCTATGCCTCATTTGGAATGCAAACAATTAGACAATAGACAAATATCAATGTAAATATATACTAGGTTTAAACGAAGAGCGGCAATAAAATTTCGTTATTTTGTAATATTTTTTTTCATTGAGCATAGACTATATGGGCCCGTTTTTGTCGTACCAACTAAAGAGTATATTAGTGTAAATATCTAATGAGTCACCAAATATCACATAGCTCTGTGTTCGGATAAGTGGGACTTAAATCATAAGATATAAAAGTCTTATTTTTTTTAGAAATATTTATATGATACATCATTTATTACACGACTGAAGACCACGACCATCTCGTAAAAATCGGACAAATTCAAATGCATTAACGAAAAAGAACCTTACTGCACCGAATGAGCGACAAAAATCCCATACTGACAGCATACTAGTGATGTTACTTCTCTTGCCTCGAGATGGCAAGAGCGAGCTGTAATTCGGCGTCTTCCCGCCGTCTTCTTTCTTCTGCTTCTTCCTGTAACCGTTTCGATTCAGAGTTGGCCCACGCCCATTGCTGTTCTTCCGTGGGTATCATCTCAGCGCTGCGAGCCTCTAAAGCAACTTTTTTCTTTTCCTTTTGTTTTGTTCGGCCGATGCCGCCTATCGTATGGACCAAAGACCTTGCATATTTAACAGGTTTGGGTGACTTTTCTTTTTTAGGCAGCGTGCTCGAAGGCCATGTTTCGTTTAAGTTCTTATTGTTGTCAGACGAGCCAAAGTCTGCCGCCCAATTATCAGATTTATTTGCCCAATTGTCGGTTTTCCAATCATTATTGGACGTGTTAATATTTTTTGTCGAGGCGTCTGTGGTCCACATCTCAGACTTTTGCGAGGCGGGTTTGGCCCATGCGTCATCAGTGGCCCAGTTGTCGGTGGGCCATGCTGCCCAGGAATCGTTGTTGTTAGCTGGTGGCGCTGTAGGTGTGGTTTTAGGTGGTTTGAAGTCAGACCGAGTCGCGAAAGGATCGTAGGCAACCGGGGGAGCGGAAACTCGACCACTTCGTTTGTCGGGTAACGTAAAATTTCCATTGATATTAGAAGACGGTGAGAAGAAGTCGTCTGTCTCGAACCCAGCCACGGAGGTCGGTCTACCGAAGGGGTCGGCTTTTTTGGGGTCGTTGACATCAGCGAAAGGGTCCTCAATGTTGAAGGGGTCTTCATATCTGTAGTCTTTGAAGGGGTCGTCAGTGAAGTCCATGGAACGGTCGACAGTCTGGGCCGACACAAGAGTAAGTGAGACGAGGATAGCTAGTAGCGTGGGTGGGAGAGAGACAGAGAGTACGCACGTGTGAGCCGAGCCTCCTCCGCGTCCGCTTAGCGCTGCAATGTGGGGACAAGCACACGAGCAGTGGTTAGCATGTTAGTGGACAGTGGTACATGATATATGAAACGTTGGGTTATGTCACCTCACAGTACTACACTTGCTCTCGATATTTTGATCAGAGAATTACTGCTGAGATATATATATTTTATCTTCATACCCTCTATAAAAAAATTCGTTTATCTTTCATGTTGTGATTATAATCGAATCGAAAAATATAAGTTATTACTTTTAATTCATCGCTACTAAATAGTAATTTTAATTAACACTGTTGCCACATTGCAACACAGAACATGCGGATATCATTATTCTTTACTCTTATCATAAACTGCATAAGCATTCACAATTTTCTAATTTGCCCTCTTTAGTCTTGTGAAGTGACATAATTCATATTAAAATATTAATCACCATAGGTTTATATACATTACAGTTATTAAATATATTAGTAAAAAGAATGTGAAATAAAATAGATAATAAAATAATAAGGAAAAGGAGTGGATCGGGCGTGTTTGTGTTACAAGCTTGAACATGCAAACATGCAATAGTAGCTAATGGTGAATTACATTAAGGTATAATATGTTTAATATATAGATACGTGAAGTAGGGAATCCCAAAATGTTGAGATAATAATAATGAGTAGTGTAGTGTAGTGTAGTGTAGTGCAGTTCAGGGCATTGCAGTGCAGTGCAAAGCGTCGTTGTGCCGTGAAATGCAGCGTAGTGTAGTGTACTGCAGTGCAGTGTTGTGCATCGTAGTGCAGTGTACTGCAGAGCAGGGTAGTGCATCGTAGTGACGTGTACTGCAGTGCAGAGTAGTGCAGTGTAGTGCATCGTAGTGACGTGTAGTGCAGTGTTGTGTAGAGTAGAGTAGTGTAATGTAGAGTAGAGTAGAGTAGTGTAGTGTAGTGTGTAGTGGAGTCCGACTATGCATCCGTAATAAATACATGCGTAACATGTCTCAAGTTCAATAACTTGAGACATGTTACGCACGACTATTTAAATACAAGCAAGGTTGCGACTGCACCTCGCCGTCATGCGAATAATATGCTCTAGAAAATGTGATACAAAAAAATTCCTTGGTTTGACTCTAGATAAGGCAGGTGTAATAATACCCACAAGCTTTGGAATTAACGCTTATAGTATACGAATGTGAACGTATAAGTCAGTCACTAATTTATCTATTGGAAATTGAACCGTATTTCAATCTAAAAAGACTCTGTAAATTATAATTATTAAGGGCAAACGAAAAGGTCTCCTGGTCGTGAAAATCGCCATCCGTCGATAACTGCAACTGAAAAAGTGATAAGGGCGATGCCGCTCTTTGAACCCCTGGGTGTTCTGTGGTTTTTTATTATATGGTTCAAGTGACTTTTTTACCCGGTGAAAAGCGACCAATTAATTGCTTAACGCCCGTTTTCTGGAAAGCCCTGGGTGTCACTAAGGTGGATCCAGTCTAGTCTCGCCAAAGCATGGCTCACAATCTTACTTCGCGTACAGCTAGTATATCATACTTATCTATACAGTAAACATATATAATATAATATATATTGCTGGGAACTACACATATAATACATTACTTATTATTCCTACAGCAAACATATGTAGTTTAGTGAAAAATGATTTTGAAATAAGGACATATAGATTCATAAAAATTAAACATGCAAATGAATATAAGATGAGTTAGTGAATGAAAATAAAATGGGCGAATGAGTGCACAAATGAAAAAATTTGTTGCGTGTTGCTTGATACCAACATTACAGCGTGAGCATCGTGAGGATGGCATAGACAAACACAGAGAAAGTAAAAAATATTGCTTATTGCTGAACGGCCGCTCTCTGGTAAAGACAATTATTTTGGAGTGTCAAAATAATATTTTTAAGTCAAAGCTGAGTCCGAGCAGTGAACTATTCAAGAAGGATGATATATATTTGAAAAATCTTATAGAAACTAACGAAGAAAAGTACACACACAATATATCAGTACGCCATTTAATTGCACTCGGACAAACAGAAGACAGAGCAATAAAACAATAATCGGTGTCCCTGCGTTATTTATTTTAAAGGTAATTTGAATATTAAAGAACTATCATTGTTTCCTTTAAGTATATTAAGTTAAGTTGGTTATAACCAACTTTTTATTACATTTTGAGCATTAAAACATAGTAATAAAAAATGTCTTCCTATTACCAGAAAGCGACGCGAGAGTGACATTTTATGAACAAGGACATAAAAAACAAAAAAGAAGCAAAGGAATCACAATAAAATGCCATTCTCTAAACTATATTATGTTACACTTTACGTACATTTTACTTTCTCTGCAGCAAAAAAAAGTTAAAAAAAACTTTATATTTTAGCCTTTCAGGGTCTATTCTTCGGGGTCGTCATGCGGCTACACAATAGGACCGGGGGTAAAATAAACATCAAATAATCAGACAAAAATTAACACAATCTGAAAATAAAATATTAGCGATTCCTTCTTATTAATTATCTGGTTGAAATTATTCGTTTTTGCTTTTGAACTTTAACTGTTAGTTGACATTTACAAATTTTCTAAAATTTGCAACACAAACACTTATTTTTACTACGGCCTGGAATGTTTAGAATTTTTATACATTTTATTTAAAAGAAATACAACTCCCAAATTAAGAATGGGCATCCTGTGTCACGGGGGACTTTACAAAAATATATGAAAGTCACATAAAGAACACCTAGATTCAGAACAACAATTTGTGGACCACACAAAGTGTTGTCATGTGTGGGATTGATCCCACACTTGGCGTAGTAGAGAGCGGTGTGGCGATCGCTTAAACCAGGTCCACCGTTCAGTTAAATCAAAACAACACAAGCAAAACTTATAACAACGATTTGTATCTACAAATCGTTGTAATAAAATATTATATATTTCATGCAAAATGTTGTCCCATGTCATTTGGTTTAGGACCAGTTTCACCACTTGGGTTGGTTATCAGAATTCCCTGATAGACTAGTTTGAACTTATCTGTATGGCTTCAGTTTCACAAATCTTCAATAATGACATGTCAGATAAACATACATATTTCAGAAATCTGTGTCCGTTAAATTGTATGGCAGATTTTGTCCCTCGAACCTCCAGATTACGTTGGCAAACTTGGCTGATTTGGGATAAGCGCTCGAGGGAAATATAAGACAAAAACCTTAGGTAGGGTAGTAAGTATACTTTGGTTAGAGACTGTAGAGTTCATAGACTAACTCCACTGTGACATCAAGCTAGCCATTACGTATGAATACTATCATTATAATACAAATTTCAACCAGATTTTTTTAAAACAATAACAGGCATGAGGACTTATTTGAAAAACTGTTTTAACAAACATAAATTGTACAAATATAGTAGGGAAAAATTGTGATTTAAATTTCAGGTCTCAAATTCACGTCAAAACGCTCGGTGACGTCATGACGTCTACTTGTGACGTCACTATTTGTCAACCAGTGTCAATTATAGCTCTAAATCATCAGATAAATACATCATTTTAGTGGTTCCTGGTTACTGTCATCATGCCTATTTAGGACAAGTCGGAACTGAGATAATAATATTTAAATAGCAACAATCTAGTTTGTAGTAAATTCTTTAAATATGCATTCACATAAAATAAACTTGATTTGAAATAACTGTTTTATTGTACGTTGTTAAGTATTATGTCTTACATTGGTATATTGCTATTTTTATTTAGAAAATAATTTGTTATATATATTCGTTTCTAATTTTACAGCATACTTACTGTTTAACTTTCTGCACTTTAAACATGTTTTTATGTTATCATAGATGTTTAGTTCAAAAAGATTACAAAGAGTTTCGTTAATAATAAAGTACTAAAGCAACATATTAAAACAGAGCCAATATTTTGTATCTCCAGTCCCCAACCCGCACTTGGCCAGCGTGGGGACGTATGGCCTTAACCCTCTTTTGAGAGGAGACCCGAGCCCAGCAATGAGACATTATGGGTTGTTGTTTGTTTGTTTGTTTATTTTGTATCTTATAAAAAGTGTTATTTCCATTTAATATTAACACTATTGTCTGAATTTTTCTCTTTTAAAAAGAGTGGCCATGAGTTTCTTTGCCAGTATTTTTCTCATAGGGTTCTACTCCCTTTTGAAACTGGAAGATCAGATTGTAGATCGACACAAACGGGCAGTAGAATTTAGTGTTTTTGCCAAATTTAGTGCCAATTAGTTCATGCTGTGGCGTCTGTTTATGTCGATCTATGATTTTAATAGTAGCTTCAATATATAAAAAAGACACTAAGTGTGGTTATTGAAAAAAAAGAATTAATCAAATCTGTGAATGCATATTTAAATAGGCTCGTTTTTCTCTATTTATTGGGTTTGTGTTATTCATTACATTACAAGTTTAGTTAAAAAAAGATTTTTTTAAACAAAATGCAAATTGCGATGCAATTAGTAAAATTTTACTTAAAAAAATAAAGTTATATCAGAAATATACAAATTACTTCTAGTTTATGGTAATAAAATGTTTGTTTGTACAAAATATTCATTAAATTATCATAAATATTTTTAACATTTTATTAAAAAATTTAAATCGATCGAACGGGAACTAGACTATATATAGTCCACGTCCTTCACTCAGGTATGGAATCCGGGCCCTCGAAAAGACTGGGTCAAAGGAAAAATCACCGCGAACAAAGATTTCCCATTACACGTAAACAGAGAAAACGAGCGTATTCGCAAGGAGAAGGTCGCGCGCGCCGAGCCTACCTTGTGCGGCGGCGTGGGCCGCGGCGGCGCGGGCCGCGGCGGCGGCGCCTTGTGCTGCTTCGGCGGCAGCGCCGGGCCTCCGCCCCCGCCCCCGCCCCCGGCCCCGGCCCCCGCCACCGGCGCGTGCAGCACCGCGAACGGGTCCTCCTCCCACGCCACCTGCGGTACGCCCGTCTTATCATGTTCCTTTTTTTATAAGACAACCATTCGCATAAGGAGTAGACCGCAGTGGACTTTACAAACATATTTACATGAATCGGACATGAGGAACACCCAGACTTACGACAATTTATATGGCCCACAAAATGTTGTTCTATATGGGATTCGAACCCACCATAATTAACGTACGTGGCGTCCGCTTAAACCTTTAGGCCTTCCGTGCAGTTGTACTTAGTACGTGTTCTCCAGCGATCGTAAGTACACCATATTAGCCCGTAATTGAGCTCCGATTACCTCCCTCAGATAAAAATGAAAATAGCGGGTGCGACTACATAAAGTGTCCAATTCCGCATTTAGATATTTAAGAATAGAAATTGAAGATAAAATTCCGACGATTGAATTATTAAAACTGCACAATTCATAAAATATATCCCCAATAAATTTACCGATGTAATTATATCTTCCTTCTATTTAAATTTAAAAACCGTTAACAATCTCACTAAAAAAATACAAATTGTAGAAATATTTACGTCATTAGCCTTTGTAGTGTAGCCTTGTGACGCGAACGCATCTCCAGCGAAGGGGTCCGCGTTCGACGCAAACGGGTCCGTGCCGAAAGAGTCCTGCAACCGACATGATACTCTGTTAACCTTTACTTATATATTAACTAGCTGCCCCGGCACACTTCGTACTACTATATTTTTCTTTAGTAAATACTTCTATAATTAAAAAAAACCGATTTTAGCAACTTTAACTTCGTACAGGTAGTGGGAAAAAAACTTCTAATGTTATCTTTTAATTTTCTTGTATACAAACCTTGTCCTAACAACAACGAGCACACAGAAAAAATACTATCCAATCTGGTACAGCCAATCGGAAGTTGCGCGTGCATACATTTCGGTAATTAATTTTTTTATATAGATAATACTAGCTGACTCCTGTAACGTCGTCTGCGCCACATAATGTCTGCAGCGTGATGTTATAAATCGCAACTAATTTGGTTAGTACAATAAATGTAATAATGAGTTAACCTCAAATGATAGACATATGCTGTCGTACACTTTTTTTGATCTTCTAAAGGGAAACAATAGGGTAGTTGACGCCTTAATCAAGTAAGTTATTTTTTATCATTTGCCAAAACAATAACTCTGTATGCAAAATGTCTAAGTACAAACTTGTGACGTCACTGTTTAAGACTACGCAATTGAGGAATTTATTTCAATGTTTATTTAATTAAATAAAAATCTTTAATTATTATATTGTTTCGTAATATTCATTTTAATGAAGGAAACATCGGTATTTATTATTTTATATATTGTTTTTGCGAGACTTCAACGGTTTACACAGCGCAGGCAATGGAAGCTCTTAAAAGGAAAAATTTCCCCCGTTATTGCAACATATTTCATTGATACTCCGCTCCTTTTTATCGTAGCGTGGTAATACATATATATAATAATAAAAAATGTTTGCGAATCGGACCAGTACTTTCGGAGATTAGCGCTTTAATCAAACAAACAAACTCTTTTGCTTTATAGTAATAGTATAGATAAGCTTCACACATGTAGTAGAGTGGACCTAGCGATCGCCGTGACAATTGAACTGAGGTAAGATAAATCTCAACTCTTGCGATAGATAAAGCGTTTAGTGCTAGTCGCTACACCGAACGCAGTTGCCGTAACCCCTTAGTACCTCCGGATTCGTATATTAATCTCACGTATTTATGCGATTTTCGTCAATAAAGTGATTCATGAGAAATATATGCATATTACTCATACTACAGGAGAATCCAGAGTGGTTAGATAGTAAAATATAATTCTATTTTATAATAACACTGATTTTATAGCCTGCCTAGTACCAGACTCAATTAATTTTAAGAATAAAAATTATGGCTAGGAATATGATACGATTTTATAGCCAAGATCAAACCAAGTCGCATGCAATCGCAAAGGCCTATATCAAGCAGTGAACTTAGATAGTCTGGTGATATGACACGATTTCTGAACTAGTCTATTTTCATGTTCTGTGGGGTCCGTTATCAAGGACTAACATGACCTGTGAAAACTATTTTTTAGAAGATCAAACCAACCTGTGCGATGGTTCCCCCGGCAGGCGCGAAGGGGTCCGTCGTTGTGCGTTCGCCGAACGGGTCCGCGTCGAAGCCGCCAGCGCTACCCGCGAAACCGTTGCGATTCGCAAACGGGGACTCCTCCTGTTCAAAAAGTTTTGCGTTATACCAATACATTATTTAGTGAAATATATTTATTATATTAATATGTTCAAAAAGAAGATACATCATCTCCTTCTCAATGAAACGGCAGAACTATCAAATCGATAATCGGTACACCTTATATCAAGTTGTCATAGCGAACGAATATTTTATAAGAATGTGTGTATGTGTATTTATATCTTCATGTAAATATATGTGTATATATATGTTTAAGTCTATGTGTTCAGTGTATTTTCACTGATTATGTAATCGTCCGTACAAGATTTCTTCTACACCACTCTAAGGTTGACTGATAGAGAATGCCATGCATATAAGTGTATATATATAAATGCACAGTTATGCTATCAAGAAATAATTGTTGAATTTGTACACATGTATACACATTATTATGAGAATGTTAAGTTAGTTTGTGCACCTTTTAAAAAGTTCTACACCGATTGAACTCCAATTTTGACACGATATTGAAACCTATTCAAAGCGAGTTTTTATATACATATATATTTTTCACGTCACTCTTTTTTTACTTCTATTAATCCAATTACAATAAGATATAATGAAGCGTCTCAAGGTACAGTTACAATATACAGTATACTTACTGGTTTATTATATACCATTTTAGCACTACGAAAAAGCGTAGAAAAATATTTGATTTTCTGGTAGGATAAAATTAAATTTAACATCTTTACCTGCCTCTTCGAGACGTGGTTTATGTACTAATTGGAGATACAAAAAGTTTTAATTAATTATTACACTCGCTTGGTTTGCTTTATAATCATTTCGTGAATTTAAATCGCTAAACGCAAACATGGCGAGCACTGACAAAATACAATATTGTTCTTCTTTTGATGATATGGCAATCAGCCGGATCAGCTATTTCTGCCAATGTCAAGTATTTCAAGTCTTCAATTCTAAGTCTTCGAGTCTTCAAGTCTTCGTCATGATGGAATTAATGATAAAAAAACATAAAAAATGTGGATGACATGAAACGGGGACCGTCTTTTGCAAAAACAAAAACCGATCTCCTACAATATTGTTTTACGCGCCGAAATGTTCTTTGTTTATTTTTTTCCGCTTTTTTTTTTCAAACCAGTTCTAAATTCAAATACAATCTTTATTATCTACCTTTTTATTTGCTGTGTTTTACAATTATAGGTTTGTGTTCCACTTTTAAATCATAACTGTTTGTATTTCTTTTGTAGTAACAACTTCAGTTACATTTTTAAAGCTTTTTGTTCGAGAATCAATTTTAAGGAGATTGTGAGTACTAATTTAAAATAGATTTAATTCGGTTTACTATCTTTGATCAAATCCAATCCCATACCATAGCATTTAAAATTATTATACACTAGGTTTAATTCGCGACTCCGAACGCGTGTGTGTCGGTTATGGCTGATAAAGAGTAGTCATTGTCCTTCTTCAAGAATCTAAGTGTCTCCAAGCCAAATTTCATTGAAATCGGTCTAACGGTTTAGCGTAGTTACTGTACTCTTTCTCTAAAATACAGTCGTAGCTACTGTGAATCGTACTGCGAGTAGGGTGCTACGTGCTACTTACGAGAGCGTCGCTGGGCGTGGCGCCCCGCACGAGCCTGTCCAGCTGCTCGGCGGAGTGCTGCGGCTGCAGCTGCAGCAGCGCCAGCGGCGCCGCGCCCGCGCCCGCCAGCGCCTCGGCCGCCTCTTCCAATATACGATACTGCTCTTCGAGATGGGATATTTTTATGTTTGCCTGTGATAAAAAAAAAACGAACGTTTGATACTTGCTTGCACACAGCTTGTACTATGGGCAAATACATAAACACATACATATTTTTTTGTAAATACATACATATAATACAGAAAGATCACAGAAACATTCGGAATCGAACCTAAGACCCCAAACATAACAGTCGCGTACGCTACCAATACGCCACCACCGAGGCAGACGAAACAAGGTATGTGGTTGAACCTTACTATATTAATTTGAACTTTAAGACATTGAATGTTAAGTGGAATTTCATATTTTTTTCGTGTGACATATGGTGTTTGTCATATTACATAAAATATATTTACTGACAAACACTAATATTTATGTAATATACATATGTATGTACAGTAAATATCTGATCAGTAATACAAAGTGCTTTTAATTTTAACGAACTACCCCGACTATATCCCACAGTTTTTTGCTTTTGAATTGGATATTTGTTCACAATATTCCACTGGTTTCAATGTTTTTCGCGTGAGTGAGACTTTTTTCTAAAATAAAAATAGTTTAAGTTACACCTTATAAAATCATCTATCTGCCAATAAACGTTCTAAAAATCGGTCCATTTGTGTCAGAGATTATCCGAAACAAAGAGATAGACAAGAATGACAAAAATATATATGTAGTGAAAAGCTGTTAATTAGATATTACAAACAGATAATAAATCAATTAACCCATGCAAGAAGGAATTTACTCAGCTATTCTATTTACAATAGCAAGATTTTATTAAGTAGTATGGCAGACAATTAAATGACACCGCTGATCCCGAAACTAGGATTTCCTGTATTTTGAGAAATCAGTGACACTTAAATCGTATTTATTTGTATAAATGAGAAGTACATAAGTCGGAGGCTCACCTGGCTGACGGCGAGCACGGTCTTGCGCAGCTGCGCCGTGATCGCCTCGGCCTCGGCCTCCGCGTCCGTCACCTCGGCCTGCAGCGCGCGCTCCTTCTCCTTGAGCGTGAGCGCGGCGGCTCGGCGCGCGGCCAGCTCGGCCTCCGTCTCGGCCGCCGCCGACTCCTGCGCGGACACTTGTGCGCGTAGCTTCTCCACCTGACAGACGACAGACGTCGACACTTCGTACACTAACACTATCAAGGTCACGCCCTATCGGGATAATACACGTGTGGCGACTTCCACATACAAAGCAACAACAAAAACAAACTACAGCGCCACCTACCGAAGATACGACGAACTACAGAGTAACAAACGGAACTAAGACACTACCAATCCTAAATCGCGCAATAGAAGTTCTCGCGCCGATAAATATATATACAACTTCCCAACATCAACCGTTGGGCAGTGGTCCGCCAGGCATGATTACCTGCCTGGTCAAAGGATCCTTCCATTGTGTTGGAGAAACATGTGACCCGTTCCTACACACACTTAAATATATGTTTGTACAACATATCAACAAAATTGCAGAGGAGACCTCAATTTATCATAACACGTATCTATACTAATCGCCGCCAGAACTATAATTGCTAGATGCAGATGAAGTTATCGCGTGATTCGGCTCGTCTTCGTTAGATGGCGCTGCTAAATTTTTCTTGTTTCTGGAAGTCGCAATAAAGCTAAATTCCGCTTTTTTGAGTTAAAACCTTTTGAATTACAATTCCTATTTCTATTAACAACAGAAACTAACGAGTTGCTTTCCCATTCAAAATAGTGGTTCAAGATAATGGTTTTATTCTTACTTATGTGATCAAAATAATTATTATGTGTCTTATAACTAAAAATGTAAAATAAAAAAAAAAACTAGAATAACTTACTTGTGATTTGAGATCATTTAATCTTTTTTGTGCTTCGCCCTTTTGGTTTTCTAACTGTTTTAGTGTCGCTGTCAGTGTGTCCAGTTCACTCTACAAAGAAAACATAAATATTTTAGACAGACAGGGTACGGGGGACGTGGGAGGGGTTCGGATATGGGCAACCGGTATCCTCACACATTCGGTGAAATACATTAGTATCACATCGGTTTTCTGTGAGTCGTTTCTGGTCGAGCCGGCCCATTCGTGTCATTTAAGAAATGGTATTTGCCCACTAATGACTCAGAAGAAGTTGGAGGGTCATACCATAGAATACAACAAGCTGATTCCACGTACCTGCAAGCTATCCGCTTCTCCGCTCTTGACGGTCAACTCCCTCTGTTTGGTAGCTACCTCAGCCTCCAACGCCAATCTCTCACGTGCTAGGGCATCCACTTCGCGAGCTATCGCCTCTAGCTCAGGTGTAGGTTGGGGACCAAGGTTCAGAGCCGGTTCAGTTTTCTGCAAACAAACGTAGTAGATGAATAAAAAGGATGGACATATTGCTGTTACGTCAAACATATTTCTAGAGATATTTAATAACAGAAATAAGGGTGTCGCATAGTAAATTAGCCATGTAAAGATACCAGCTCAACGATTAATACTAATAATACATAGGTAAACATATAAAATTGCAAATTTTAATAATAATTTGTAATTTTATATGTATACTTATATCATCATCATCACCATCAACAACGAGAGGGTTAAGGCCATACGTCCCCACCCTGGCCAAGTGCGGGTTGGGGACCGGCAAGACTACGTTGTGGCTTTCAATTAAGCTTCACGACTGTTATCCTATGATAACAACCGGGACCGAGTGCTTAACGTGACCTTCCGAATCACGGATATATCTTTTGTTAATTTTATGGAACACAGAAGCAGATTTTTCTTAATACAGGCTATTTAAGTAGCCTAGCTAGAACATCTGTGATATAAGGGTTATATTAATAAAAAATTCGTCCATTTAAACAAAATCTCGTACATTTTCATTTCGATCGGAAGTCTGCGGTTTACGGTGCTCTTTGTCTCATTTTAAAAGCATAAACAAATAGGTTTAATTATAAAAAGCGATCAATTTATGAAAATCAAAGTTACTTGTCAAAAATGACATACCACCATTTTCAGAAAGAAATGTTACTTCTAAAACACATTCTTCTTCTTTTTCTAATAAGTTTATCATTATGTTTACCCATAAAGCCTATACACAGAGAAGGGAGCAAAGAAAACATATATACCGAGATATATAACGAAACAAACAGAAACAAAAATTGGAACGCTATAATGGTTCAGAATTCTAAAGACAGCCTTTGGTACCCAAGTACGTAACTATTGCATTTACCTGTGCAGTACCAAACACTTGGTTACAAAAGAATTTCGTACTATTTATCTTTACAGTTTATGCACATAGGGTTGAAGATTGCGTGCACCGATACTTACCCACACAAAATCACAGCAAATGAATTCATTTACATAAGTCGTTTTACGTATATTGCGCCAATAGTTCACCGATTGTGTAACCCGTAAGAGATCAAATGAAAAATACCGATATTTTGAATTACTTTTCTTTTTATAATAATTACCAGCGACCCGCCCCGGCTTCGCACGGGTGCAAGGCTGATAAGCCATTATTTGTCGTAAAAAGTAAATGACAAAAAAATGTTATTGTGGAATATCCATAAGAGATAGACATATACCCTATAATGTGTACAAATATCGTATGTAATGTATACAAATCTCGTAGGGTTCAGCCTGCGTTTGCAATGTAAGCGGAAAAAAATGTAATTATTTACATCACATTAGAAACCTAAAAAATAACAGTACTTCTCCACTATTTAATGAATGTTATTTATACATATAAACCTTCCTCTTCAATCACTCTATCTATTAAAAAAAACCCGCATCAAAATCCGTGGCGTAGTTTTAAAGATTTAAACATACATAGGGATATAGGGACAGAGAAAGCGACTTTGTTTTATACTGTGTAGTGATAAGAACATAAAAACATAATACAGCCGCCCTTTGTAACATTATAAATTTGTCATTGTCTGTCTCTTTCTTTTAAATCTGTATTACGGCGTACAAATAAAGAGTTGTCTTTCTATCTAATATGTTAAAATATAATTTTCATTTAAATAAATTAACAAAGCCCCTTTTATTTCCACAAGTTGGTCAAATAAAATTCAGGAATATGGCTGTACTTGATAGAGTAATGACCTACAATGGGTTAAAAATAATCAAAAATATCTCAAGTAAAATATATATGCGAAGAAATACTTTTTGTTTTTGAAATTTGTTTTTTAACAAATATATTAACGCTAGGAGGTGATAAGGATAAACTGTCAGCAGTAACAACGCTGTGGCGCGATTACTACGAATGTTCAATACAATCGCTGACGAAGCTGACCCACCACGGTCAAGTACCGGCTACGATGGTGATGGCTTACGTGGGAGCGGTGGCGAGGCTGCCGTGTTCGGTCTGCGCGCCTCCGGACGAGAGACACGTTCTTGTGTGGATGTATGCTGAGGTTGGTAGTGTATTGTGTGACGGGTTAAGAATATAGAGTGTTATAACTTATATTCAACCAGTGGATGTCAAAAGAGCCGAATAATGGCAAAGTGTAGGAAAATTTGAAAGAAACTCTATAGGCACAGACCTGTCTGCCCAGCTTGATATAGAAAGCGTAAACTTCCTTTCTAAACACAGGTTTACAGTCTCTATCTAACACACGATTCAAGATTTCTATTTTATGAATATGCGGAATAAATTAATGTTAAAAATATTTAGAAAAATTAATTCAATTGAACTCCTTTTAAGTTCTGTAATGTTCTGTCCAATACGTTCTGCTCAATCTGACTGTATGGTTAGCCTGGTGGTTTAACCATTTGAAACTGTGCTTCCAACAGAGCTTAGTGTTGTGGGGTCAATCTGAATGTTTGGAGTAAATAAATGATAAAAGACATTTAAAAAAGTGTGCATCTCGAGACGCCCGACAGAAGCAATAACTTAAACTAATCTACATAGAACTATTTACGACTAGCGCCGAGGGTTAGAATGAGAGAGGAAGAGCCTGCCTACCGCTTCGTATGCGTGAAAGAGAGGGAAGCCAAACAGATTGGCGCCGTAACGCATTATGTAAGGGAACGGTTTAATAAATACTTTTTTTTTGTAAGTACATACATATTACGCATAGAAAACACTCTAGCTCCGAAACAATTTTTTGCAGATCATGCAAACAATTGCTCCGACTCAGGAATCGAACCCGAGACCTCTAGCATAGCAGTCGCATACGCTACCACTGAGCCACCGAGGCAGTCGAAGGTTTACCCTCCCATTAAAAATTATCATTTCCAAATCTTACTTAGATTCAATATATAGTTGCTCCCAATCAACAAGACATTCAAGCCGTTACAACACAACGAGCGGACAATATTAGAACACAATCACTTGCATATATACAACGTGAAGATGGAAGACGCTGGCATGTACCGGTGTCAGATCGGAGACAGCAATAGCCTGGTCGTGTTGGAGGTCGTGGACACGGATGAGAAATATTCTGTTGTAAGTGTTGATAGTAAAGTAAAAGAAAGTAAGGTGAAAGATGAAAAGTTTGGAGTGTGAGTGAGATGGATGATAAACGGCGAATTTTTGAGAGCGTGTGTCTGAATGCGTTAGCACAGTGTGCTAAAAAAAGGATAAAAATATATAATGAATCGGTTTTTATAAATCGAATATTTTGCTTTATTCCGGTTTAAGTACATTTTGAGAAGAAAAAAAAATCCTGAATAACGATATTTTATTAGCCGTCCCGCTACTGGTGTCTCACAGTAATTATCTCCCATTTATAAAATACTCTCAAAAATTGTTGTTTGAGGAACAAGTTATCGTAATACTCAAAATGGCTTTCATAATCAAATCCCAAGTTGAGCAAAATTAAAAAATAATGAAAGGTCTGAAGTAAAAAAAGCATTGTGCACTACATCACCAGGTGAAACCTCCTACTTCCCGAGGACCATACGAATCCCCCCCATACAGTCTGAACTACGACCTGATGATGTTCACGTCATGGTCACCGTGGAGCGAGTGCAGCGCCTGCGGGAAGGTCGGCAGGCGACGTCGGTACGGCATGTGCTTTCTCAAACTAGACAACAGAGAGGTACCGGCAAAATAATAAATATAAACTATTTAATTTATATTTTTTCCTAACCATATATATATCAAGCATTATGACGTATTAAAGTTGTCCAATAGGTGACAAAATACAGTAGTTGTCAATTATTACAGACAGTTTAGAAATTTTAAAAAGATTCATATAGTTTATGGAGCGTTTCAATAAATCCTTTACCCCTGAGCCTATATGGATAAAATAAGAACATGGAAAAATTATCCTTCTGTTCGACATTCTACGTTTCTACAAATGTTATTTATTTAGTATGCACGCAACCACGCACGCATTCGTATACGTGTACGATTCCACGATTTCTCGCATCAGATAACCTAAGGGTTTTGTATGAGTTCATTTCACATCAACTGTTTCTCGAATGCGACCGCGTTCACTGCCGAGATTGGTTCACATAGAACTAATCACCAAAAGAAAGAGTAGAGAGCAATCGAGAAGATTACCGCCGTACGAAACGGAGTAAGACAATCTCATTTGTCCTCTTGATATTTGCATTCTTACCCCGATGCTAAAATTAATGAACGTTTCAAATAATAATTTTCATACAGCTCTTTGATCATTTTACAGGGAGCGAGACGAACCAACGACAATTACAACGCTGAAGAGAACACCAATATAATTCTGGACAGCAATGCGATACAGCTATTTGAAAGTCAGTATCCATATATAGTTCCAAGAAGAAAAATCTTTATATATTACATTTTAAACGTGTATGGTACACAGAAGAATATCGTTTTTGTATACTTGATGTATGTATCTAGAAGTATAAAAATATAGCAACGAGTGCTATTCAGTATAAGATAGAAAAAACGACCGAACAACAAGGGTCCAGTATATATTTTCCTCCATCTTCCTAAAAAATCTGTTGTAGCAAGACAAATGCAGGCGATGAAAATATTTGACTTGACTATACGGAAAATATTCCGATACGATTACAATGCAATAATAAACTAATTTAGTAAATAATTACAATACATTAGTATGTTAAATTTAGTATGGTAATGTTATTATGTGTGGTATGGTAATGTACATAGGTAATTAAGTAAACTACTATAAACTAATTAGTGTAACCAAGTTATGACATAATAAAACATTTATGGTGTAATTAATTTTCACGCTTAGTAATAATGTGTTGGTTTCAATTATTTTTAAACGAGTCATTACACTGTGTCACACAAAAATGTGCTGTATTTTATTCTCCAATGGGTATTATCTTGAATATACGATTTTTAGTATGGTAAAAAATTTCTCACAGTGCATGGTCCGGTCCTTCGAGTCACAAACGTAAAAATTTGCATTTTAAATGGCACTTTAACTGTCGTCATCAAAAGATCAATATCTACACGTTTCAATTATAACTTGATGTATTGGCAAAGTCCTATGTCGAGTGGTGTACTGCAATAGACTGGCGATGATAACTTGATAATCTTTATGGTGTTGGATTAAGAGTACAGATTGCCACTACCGCCACTCATCGCATGAGTTTCGTAAGAGCAGACCAAGGGAACAAACTTTACAGGACAACGGTACTGCAAAGAGAGAAATCTTGACACAAATCCTATACCAACTCGCCTGGCCTGTGCTAGCTGTGTGCTAGTAGGCAAAAACGTTATTTCTCAAGTGAGGCCTAAGTAGAGTAGTGGACCATAGTTGTTGTGATAACTTGTAATATTACTACTTATGTTATTGCAGCATTCCCTGATGGGATACCATGCCGGTCTCGTTTCTTGCCGTCCAGCTTGAGAGAGGTAGCTGCCATTCAACAGAGGACAAGCGAAATAATGATAGCCTTGTGCAAGGTTTGCTGTTTCTGGTTTTTATATTTCACATGAACAACTCACTACTACTCGCTCAAAGGCGCCGTAGTACGTAGTGTTGTTAAGGTAAAATGTTTTGCACCTTTGTTGCACTTCTTCCCGAATTACATTTACTTTGCTCTAAGTAAATTTGTGTGATCATCACAAAAAGCTGATGATGATGATGATGATGACAAGTGAGGGAATTACCACCTTTAATTACGAGGGATAGTGAGGAGGATACTCAAAGCCTGCAAACCATTTTAAGTCACAGATGTTAATAGGTGACAGTTAATAGAGAACAAAGATTTAATGAATAACATTTCGGACATCTGACACTCAACGCCATCTAGTCCCTAACTAAGCAGAGCTTGTACCATGGGTGGACAACTGATATAAACAGATAAATTAGTAGATACCTACACATGATACATAGAAAACATACAAACTCTATAACAAGTCATACGTACTATTGGTCAGATGCGTGACCTCAGGCACTGCAGTTGCAAACGCTACCACTGCGCTACCAAGGCTGTTTGAAAGTCAGAATTTGAATGATTTTTCCAGGTGACTTGTGAAGCAATACTTTTTAAGGTGCGATCTGCCAAGGGAATTGTATTGGAGACGGCTAACAACACAGCCGGTATATATTCCCTACATCAAGTACTCCCGAAACAACCCCCACTGCCGGCTAGAGATACTATATTCGCTGATTTTGGAGATCATATCACTATACGTTGTCCTGGGTTAGTATAGATATATCGTTTGAGTCTACCAGGGTTAGTATAGATATATCGTTTGAGTCTACCAGCAGCCGGTGCCAGTTTCAGATTGGGTTTTGAACGTGTTAATAACAGCTGTTCTCGGATCCCTTCCATCTCAGACGCAGAGTAGCACACCATGTTTGAGTTAGTCCGATTCCGTCACACCACCGCGCCGCAAGCCGGCCCGTGGGAGTTGGGAGTATAGGCCTCCGATATCTTCATTCATAATTTCTAATTTTTTTTCCGTTTTGCTGATGAGGGAAATGGACTTAATCTCACTCCAGTTTTCGTTTGTCTGATTAATTTCGTCGCAGGTTCCAAGACCGTTTACTTTTCCCTGATGAGTGTTATAACTCGGTGCGTTCGTGGGTCACTGCTGTTGATCCTTGTGTACAGAGTTTTCTCCTTTCTTACGACACGTGATATGAATGGTGTGGGATGAATATGGGTGGTGACACTCCCTAATCATCTATTCTCCGTCATCGTGTGAACAATATTGTATATATGTTGCAGAACAACACTGACGGATGTACCAATAACTTGGCGTTTTGGCACCAAGACGGTGACGCCCAGAGATATAGACAAAACTAGTGGTGGAAGAATGTATATAAATTCTAGAGACCACTTGGTGATTACGAAAGTGCTGTACAGAGATGCTAATACATACAGGTAAATATATGTCACATCTAATACTTTGGACATTTTTGTGATATACCACATGACTTGCTAACAAAAAGCAATTACGATTTATTTTTATGCTGGCAACCTAATATATTCAGCAAAAAATTTGCTGTCATATTTGTGATTGTAATACCGCTTATCATAGAATAGAAGAATTGACGCAGCCTCTTTGATTTTATACACAAAGGTGGTGGTGGATTTTATGAATATACGCGTGTGTAGATAAACGTGTCAATTTCCATGTATGTATTTAACAAAAAAAACGACTTGAAATTTGAATGGGACCACACGGGAAGCACCAACTTTCAAATTTTCAAAAACAAAATTTAGAATCTCTTTCATTTTGAAAGCGGTTAAAGAATGGAACAAAATTTTATGAGAAATAGTAGTTTCTGAACTCAATTCAAGATAAGCTTATGACTGCACACGCCACACTGGCAGCAGTTTAGCGCACGTGTTGCAGCTGCTGGCAGCGCGGCGGCGCGGCGGGCGGCGCGGGGCTGCGCGTGCGCCGCGCGCTCAGCGCTCTGCGCGCGCTGCCGGCGCTCGCCGCGCTGCTGCTCGCTCTCGCCCACCGACTCGCCCGAGCCCTGCACCGACCGCTCTCTGCACCCCACGCTATGGCGTAGCTAACCGCTCACCCGAGCGCGTATTACACGAGCGTCTGACGTTTTAACGATCCGGAACCGAACTACTGTTCAGTTGATTACAATTGTTACTCAAATGTTTTTAGTTGTTTTAGTTTAATTATAAAAAGAAACTTTATCATAATTTGAATAAATATGTGTTAAACACTTTCTGATTTCTTCTTATTTACAAGGTAGCTTTTCTTTCCTCGCATTACATATTACCTATAAAATTCAATTGTACAAGCAAAACTTGTCCAGTATACTCGGCCATAAACGCGCTCGGTTCGATCACTCCATCCGACAGATCTAGTTATCGGACGATGTGAATAAATAAATAAAACAGATTTTATGCCGTTTGTATTAAAATGTTCAAATCAGGTTTTTATATTTTTAGCGCCTGTTTTATTGCTGCAGATTTTATTTTGTAGTTTTAATTTTTGTGTTATTATTTTTATTTGTAATCTCAATTATGAGCTGAATGAAATCAAGAGACATGCAATTGACCTCTCGCTCGGATCAAAAATATCAAGATGTTATTGAGCTTTTTCTACTATTATTTGGGAAATCATTTTTTTATATATTAATTTACGTTACCTTACCGTTGACCACGACCGCCCTGCCAACAGTGAAGCGAATGAGAGGAAGAACCTTACCTTTTCATTGTTGAATTTTAAGATTCAACTATATAAATACGAATAATATTTCTTTGGGGATATGTTATGGATTTTCAGTATACTTACTCACTCAGTGAAACACAGGGCAGGCGCAGTTTGACATCGCTTTTTTATGAGTCCGTGGTATCACTCCGGTCGAGTCGAACCATTCGTGCCGAAGCGTGGCTGTCCCACGGTCCAATCAGTCACACAAAGTTATCGGAGCACGCGGTCATAGCTTTATACTGTAACGTGACCTTTGGCATCCAGTGGATGCACGTATCTGTGGTCTCGTACACAGAGTCCGAGCGGAGGAGCGAGCAGAGGGCGGTACCTGCGCGAGCAGCTGCAGCGCGTCCTGCGGGGGCGGCAGCATGTCGGGCGCCAGCGCGGGCGGCGGCGCCACGCCCCGCAGCGCGCGCCTCACCAGCCACATGGCGAGCGCGAACTGGTTGCACGACAGCTTGCCCACGCCCTCCATGTCGCACAGCGCCCTGCAACCGCACACCTCACACGTCACACGTCACACGTCACACGTCACACGTCACACGTCACCGCTATTTGCGATACGCTATTACGATACCATTCAAATAAAAAAAGGACCATATTTATTCGATCTGGTATATAATATATTAGAATACGACATTAAAAATCTAAAGTAGATCTATTTGAACAAATCCAGGATCGTATACAAATCATTAAATCTATGTGGCTATATTAATATCTACAGCTATCGAATACGCTAGAGGTCAGCAACTTTATATTCTTCTGAAACCTAACCTTATTATTATATAAATGAGTTTTCAGCATCTCGCCAATAGGGCAGCGATGTTTTCATTAAAAATTGATTTCTCGTCAATGACAACGCCAAGATATTATATTCAATATAAATATTCATTGCAGTCACATTCTGTATTTGTAGTAGTTTGCCAATGATTACAATTTTGAATTTGGCTACTTGGAAAGGTATAGTGTGAGGAAGCACAAGTCCTATGGAAACAGAAAAACTTGGTTTGTCGTTAGTAAAGAGACAAAAGGTTACTGCGGGGCCAATCAGCTACCAAGGCCATCCCCTGCTCTGCCTGCAGAAAGCACTTATTCCATATTGAATCATGAAAGAAAGATAAGAGCTGTGTCGTCTGCGTTACACCCAAATTTGGCATTAATTAATGGCAATGGAGCCAAATCATTCAGATACGATAAGAACATCGTCGGCCCTAACACGCTCTCCTGTGGTATTCCGAAATCTGTTTCTATCAGAAAGCACATCGAGGAGTCCACTCTGACTAGTTACTTTCTCCCTGTTAAATAGCTTCGAAACCAGTCCAGTGCAATGCCACGTATTCCAATGCCTTCAACTTTTCTCATTAAGATTAGAGTGGTTAACGATATCAAAGGCTTTAGCCAAATCAAAAAAGGCTCCAACACAAGCTTGTCCTCCGCCAAGGTGAGTAACGATAAGTTGACCTTTCCTTCCGGAAGCCAACCTGAAAGGCTGTCTGCAATTTGTTTGCTTCTAGGTACTTTAACACAATCTATTCTCATGCCTCCTAAATATAACAAACTCATTATAATCGATATTTTGTAGTTCAAATGAAATATAATGCTGCTGCGACTTTCTGTTAAAGCTCTTCCAGACTATACCGGCAGCTTGGCCAGTAAGTATACCGTCAACATGCCCGATGACTAGCTGAACCGACCTTGCCATAAACTGCACAGTATTATTATTTAATCAATTATGCCGAACGGCATACCTGCAAAGTTTCGAACTCTTCACATTCAACGCCATCTAGCTTCAAACTAAGCATAACTTGTATTATGATGATTATGACTAGATTGACTGAAAAATACTTTTTTTTTTTTTTTTCAATAAATCAAAAACAAACAAATATTTGCAGATCATACAAACATAAATTCAATATATAATTTATAATTCAATACATATACCGTCTTAACCAGGCATGAAACCTGAGTCCTCTTGATCGGCAGTCACATACGCTTACCGCTAGACCAACGAGGCAATCATTATATGTGAGTCATCATATCAGGAAAACATATGCATCATATCGCTAAATGAACAGCAACCCTTACCATATATGTGCCAAAGTCTGTTGCGGAAGTCCAGAATCGAGGAACACGTGTTTGATCTCGAGGCCGGACACGAACCCGTCCCGGTCGGTATCGGCCGCCGCGAACTGCGCGTCGAAAGTCGCCTTCTCCACCGGGGTCACCACCCAGTTGGACCCCGCGCCGGGGGGCACGTGCGGTGTCATCGTGGGCACGGGGGGAATAGGCGGGGCGGTTTGGGAGGGTGGCTGAGGAGAGTAAATATCATATTTAAATTATTCAAAGGCTCATGCAATCGTGACTCTAGTTGTCAAGTTGTCATTCTACAACATAAATGATAATAGAACATCAACGAGTTTTAAAAACAAACAAACAACAACCCATAATGTCCCACTGCTGGGCTCGGGTCTCCGCTCAGGAGAGGGTTAAGGCCATACGTCCCCACGCTGGCCAAGTGCGGGTTGGGGACTGGCAAGAATACGTTGTGGCTACGTAAATCTTGCCGTTGGATGTTTTTAAGCCGCCCGAAGGCCTCCAACTAAGCTTCACGACTGTTATCGTATTATAACAACCGGGACCGACTGCTTAACGTGACCTCCGAATCACGGAGACGCTCATGGTAATGTTACCATGAGCGTGCATGGCATGTGCCACCAGCGGTCACCCATCCAGGTACTGACCGCGCCATCGTTGCTTACCCTCGATGATTGTTTCTAATCACCGAGTGCAACTGGGCTATGAACGAGTTTTAAGACAAGAATGTATCTCAACGCATAATTCATGTGGTCGAATTAAAATATCAGCCAATTATACAAGAGAATAGAGACGTTAGCGATTGTAGAAAAAGAATCGAAACACGCGAAACAGTAGCACTTTGGCTATGGGTTGTGGGGAAAATAATCTGTCTAATAATATCTCTATAGATGGGTGACCGTCCACAAAGTACCTCTGAGTGCACGTCAAGCCCGCCGGTCTTGGGTGCTATACGAACGTCAAACAATCGTTACGGGTATTTAGAACACCGCAAAGTTCAAGAACGATCTATCTAAAAAACTTTCATATACTGCTTGGGTTGTGGAGGTCTTATGTCAATGTTGAAGTAGACTGAAAGCCCGCCCCAAACCGAGTTATGGAGAAGACTGCAAAATGATGATTGGAAATAATACTCAGCTATATTTTATCTTAATAAACGCCAACTTATTTACTGACTTTTAATCAAAATTATGCAATACAGTTGTTGTTGTAGAGTGGGACTTGTTCACGATTAAAATTATTTTAAAGAGAGTACAAACGATTCATACGACCAATAGGCATGACGACTAATTTCGAAGAACTGTTTTATGATGCTCGGAAGTAGTTTGACAATAGGAGATATTGTCAAAAACAGTTAAATTTCTACAAAAAGTTTTAGTAGGAAAAAATAGTGATTTAAATTTGAAGTTTAAAATTCACGAGAAAACGCTCGGTGGTGTCATTTCGTATGTTCGTGTAAGACGCGACGTCACCATTTGTCAAAAAGTGTCAATTATAGTTCATAAAAACAGCAAAGTGATCGTCGATTATATCCGACCTAGCGACCTTTATACATAAATGACGTATCTCGCTCTGATTGGTGTTCAACTTAAGATGGCGGATTGCTGTATTTTGGAGTTTAATTGTTATACCATTCATCTCACTCTAAATATGAAAATGAATACGATTTTTTATACTCTATGAACCCCATCTCATCAGATAAATACATAATTTTCATGGTTCTTGGTTACTGTCATCATGCCTATTGCGGCTAGTCGCTCCTCCGTGATGTGCGAGGTGTGACAACAATCTTCTTTAAATAAAATAATGCATTTTCTTTTTACATAAACGAAAGCTAATGATATGTAACAAGTATAATATAACAAGTAGGTAGTTTAAAATGGACCTCTAATCAAATAAAATATACTCACAGTTGATAGATCCAAAAGTCCCTCCAGTAATGCGGCGTTTCCTTGCGGTTGCTGTGCCGGGGCCTGTGGGCGCGGTGGCCGCGACCCTGGTGACGGGGGTCGTGACGGGGGTCTAGATGGGGGACGAGATGGAGGCCGAGATGGCGGTCGCGCTGGACGAGCCCGAAGTTCTGGTGGGAGCGTCGTGGGAACTGCATGCTTCTCCAGCGCTTTGTACACCAGGTGCATGGCCTGAAATGAAAGGACATAAAAGTAATTACTATTATGCTACTAATTGACCTGACAACTAGTAGCATGATAGTTTTTTTGACATATAAATTAGTTCTCGTCATTATTGGATTTAAAAAAACGGCCAAGTGCGAGTCGGAATAACGCAGGCAGTGTTCCGTACCATGATCCACACATTTCAAGCTTCTACTTGTTGCCGTTATCAATACCGAATAAAAACGAGCAAAAAAACACGTTTGTTGTATTTATTTTCTTGCTTTTTAGTATGTTGTTAAAGCGGCAACAGAAATACATCATCTCTGAACATTTGACTGCCTGGTGACAGCCTTACCCTTTGGGTAAGTCTAAAACAGAAGCCTAGAAAAGAGATGGGTTGTAGAAAGGTGAAAATTTAGGATTATATTTTTAATGCCATATAATGCCATATGCCTATGAGGATTAGCTTACAACCTATTCTCAAACCTACCACCATACAGAAAAGTAATCATAACAATCGGTCAAGTCATTCGAAGATGTTCCATCACAAACTGTCTATGGGCAGATATATTACATAGTTCAATTAGGCCGGAGCTTATCAAAATTTGTACTATGATTATAAAATACTATAGTACAGAGCAACATTGCAACAGAAGCATGCAACAAAAAAGGTGTAATCCGGTTCGGTCGTTAAACGTGAACTTACCACCATGAACTCGTGTCTGTCGAGCATCCCGTCTTTGTCCTGGTCGGCGAGGTCCCAGATCTTGCCGAGAGTATCTATAGGGAGCTTTGATTCCATGAGCACTCCTTTCACCTGTAACACAAGGAAGACAATTCATACAGTGTTGTCGTAGAGCAATTAACTTATTTCTCTTATTATTATAAGGAACATGTTTTTTCACGTCAAAATCTTGACACAAACTATTCCAACGTGTCTGTACTTAAGCTATGAGAAAAAAATAAACCGAATCGTCATAGGTAAACAAATATCTCACCTTATTACCAGCGATAAGTCCATTGTTGGGCTGCAGCGACTCAAACAGCTGGTTGTACTTATCCCTCTCGGCGGGCTTCATGCTCCAATCGCTGAGCGGCATGGAGGGTGCGGGGGAGGGAGCTGCCGGCCGAGCCGGGGGCGTCGCACTTACTGGAGGTACTTTAGGAAGCTCGCCCTGAGTATAAAAAAAAAATTCTTCAGATTCTTAAAGGATTTATCTCTTTTAAAAATCGGTCAAGTACGAGTCGGACATGCGCAGAAAGAGTTCCGTACCATTATCTAAACATTTAAACATTTAAAGCCTCTACCTGTACCGTTATCCGTATAACATTGAGCAAAAAAAACAAATTTGGAATAAGGGAGCCCCCGTTAATAGTTATACCATTTTCTAGTATTTGTTGTTATAACAGCAACGAAGTACATCGTTTCTGAAAATTTCAACAGTCTAACTTTCACGTTTTATGGGAAATAGTGTGATGACACTCTAGACGACGGACAGCGATGTCTTCGTAATAGGGTCAGTACAAGTTAACGAATTAATTAGTATTTTCGGCATCGTCCTTAGGTCGACAGACAAAAAATACGGCAATAAGTCCTATTTGCCTACATTTACGCATATGTATTATATAGATTAATACGTATCTCTAGACTCACAGATGGTATGTACCACTGTAACAGTAAGACATTTTGTCGTCGTGTCGATTCTGCGATAACATAACATAAATTTGAGCAATTTTGTCATACTTTTATAGAAGTTGAATAATATAAAATATTTATTTATACATTTAACTTAAATAAATCTTAAGTCTTTTCGTGTAAACTTCAAAAAATTCAAGAAATTCTGCACAATTTTCGTTCAGATTTTTACAAAATTCAGGACTGGTTTAATACCTTCAAAGACTACTTTTGATTTATTTTTCGTGTTCCTTTTTTAACAGACAGATTTGACATTTGTTTTCATTCGACAGATTAAAGTGAAAACTTAAACGAATTCTAATCACGCTGATAACGTGGCGTTACTGAAGCGGTGGGCTAATCTGTTTAAATATAAATACCATATCAGATTTTGTTTCACATAAATGATAAAAAGATATTAAAAATGTTTTGGATATTATCTCTATACAAGCTTTTAAACTTAGGACTTATTTCAACCCTTCAAAGTTTGATTTGTTTTTATGGTACAAAATAACAAACTGCCAAGTGAGATTTTCGGTTTCATCATGTGAGTGAGGAAACCCTATGTTCAATTTCATCCCCCAGAAGAACGCACAGGCTCCGTAATGCATTGCGAAGCCACACAGGCCTTCTAATGCTAGGCTTGCACTTATGGAAGAGATACTGTGAACTGAGGTGCATGAGTCGTCTGAGGTTAATAGGCCGGGAGCTTTCTCAACCTCTCTTTGTCCCGCCATTTTCTTGGGAAGTATAACATGCTTACAGAAGAAATCCTCCTCTTTCCCTAACTTCAGAAGAAGGACCTCAAAGGGCCTGTGTCTATATGTTGCAGGTGTATGGGCCATACTATCAAATGGTCCATACAAAGAAGGCGTTCATGGTCATGTCCAGAAGTTTCTTTATTTAGACTTAAGTGATAACTCAAAAAGGCGTATACTTACAACTTTAGGTGGCGGCGCCTCTGAGTGTATATTGCTCATGTTGATGTCCTTCCCGGCCTGCGCCAGCGCAACTAACTTTAGTGCCACGAACAAACCAGCCTGTGGACAAACAACCATATCATTAGGTATAAGTACTGGTAACGCAAACTGCAATAACAAGGACGTAGGACACTAAAGGTTTCTGCTCAAATTTGAAGTTCAAAAAACACTACTGAATATTATTCTGAAGCTATTGGTGTGGTAAACTAACAGTCTAGTTGCATGGTGAATAATACTACCGGCCATGATTGCCTTTGCTCATAGCCCAGTTGCACTCGGTGATTAGAAACAATCATCGAGGGTAAGCAACGATGGCGCGGTCAGTACCTGGATGGGTGACCGCTTGTGGCATGTTACCATGAGCGTCTCCGTGATTCGGAGATCACGTTAAGCAGTCGGTCCCGGTTGTTATCATACGATAACAGTCGTGAAGCTTAGTTGGAGGCCTTCGGGCGGCTTAAAAACATCCAACGGCAAGATTTACGTAGCCACAACGTATTCTTGCCAGTCCCCAACCCGCACTTGGCCAGCGTGGGGACGTATGGCCTTAACCCTCTCCTGAGAGGAGACCCGAGCCCAGCAGTGGGACATTATGGGTTGTTGTTTTGTTTTTGTTTGACTGCCTTTGTGCCGCGGTGGCAGAGTATGCGACTGATGTGCTCGAGAACTTGGGTTCGATTGCCGGGTTGGGCGAAGTGTTTGTATGATCTGCAAATATTTATTTCGGAGTTTGGTGTTTTTTTCTGTACGTATATATTTTATATGTGTATTTAGGTGATACGTCTAATACCTTTAATACCAGTTCAGCTTAGTTTGGGACTGGATCGCGTTGTGCAGCTCTAGAGATAGAAGCCCTTTTATGATCTTAGTCCAATTCAATGTGGAGTTTTACATTATTTTTACCAAGAGAGTGATTAATGAGAAAGCTTCGAAAAAGAAAATTTTGAATAAAATCCTTTAAAATATAAAAACAATTGTAGAAGACATCAGAAAAATTGATGCCGCCTAAGGAATCACATGAAAACAATATACCTACACAGTAGGTAATCATTTCTCCTTACAATATTCTATGGCAGTATATAACGAATCTATGCTTTATTAACAGCGAGAAGTCAGTGCCGGTTATAATCTATTAGCTTTCACCAGCGGCTTCACTCGCATTTAATAAAAAGAAATCCTATGTTACTTCTAATACCTGCAAGAATATGTGTACAAAGTTTCATGATGATCGGTTAAGTAGTTTTCGCGTGAAAGCGTAACAAACAAACTCACATTCACATTTATAATATTAGTATGATTAATTCAACATTTTTTATATTTAAATTAATTCTCTATTCATCCGGTGGGGCCGTAGAAACCGACTAAGGAAAAAACTGCACAGGACAGCATCAAAGAGAAGGAAGACTTAAAGCAGTGCCTCATATACCAACTCATCCGACTACCGGAATAGGCAAAAACCTTCTTTTTAAAGATACACCTAAATCCAACCGTGGACTGTTAAAGGTTAATTATTGCGATTTCCTGGTTTATCGGCATGTCGTTTTCTTATGCGTATTACGTCACAATGAAGAAATCTATGCACTTCCTACTATTCATAAGTACATCCATAATATCTCTGATAGTCTAAACGTAAGGACCCCGATAAAGAAGCTGTAGATATCAAACTCACCGTAAGAAACCCGGATCCTTGTATTCAATGGAGATATTATTTAGACACTGTCATTACAGTACACGTCAAAAATTCACCAACTTAGCGAACAAAGAACACTCCAGGACAATAATAAGTAACACAATTATTAAACTACATAATTATTCACAATAAAATGTATAATTTACAAATTATACTGGACGCCATAACGGTATGGTATGCCTCGTCAGTGTAGTGTCGCTCTTTATCCGGCGTTGAGCGACAGATAACATACTATCATCTGTAATTAAATACGTCCCGGCTTCAATGTTTGTCGTTTTGTTTGATTTTACTTTTTCAAGATAAAAAAGAAGATATCTATACAGAATCTAAAAGAACAATTGCAGATTTTGGCTTTTTATTGTGTAAAAACATTTCAAAGGACATCTTAAAACACAGACCGTGGGAAAGCCACGCTTCGGCACGAATGGGCCGACCGGAGTAATACCACGGCCTCACAGAAAACCTATATGAAACAGCGCCTGCGCTGTGTTTCACCAAGTGAGTGAGGATAGAATAGTGGATACCGGAGGCCCATACACCAAAGGCGGGCAACGTACTTGTGACTCCTCTGGTGTTGCGGGTGTCCATGGGCGGCGATAATCGCTTACCATCAGGCGATAAGTCTGTTCATTTGCCCGCTATTCCATAAGAAAGACCGTTAAATTCTATATCTATAGTTTTTATTGTATAGCGGAACTTATTCGCGATAAAGTTATTGATAATATTGCGATACCTTATATATATCCTAACGTTTCGAACGGGTACAACAAAAAATATATTTTATAGCCTATATTTAAGTTGTACTTAAAAATAATAAATGATGACGGAAATTAGAATGAAAACACATGAAGCGTGGCTCAGGAGGTCACCCTTTAGTCCGACAAAATACTAGTACGATATAAAACCTCCCTCGAGGCACAAACGTCCCTAAAAGGAGTGCCCGAAAAAGGATACGTTGATAAAGGACGGCTACAGTTTTCTTTTTGTGAAGTGACTTCAAAGTGAACTTTCAAATTTAAGTAAGGCCTTACTTTAATGTCGATTCGTAATACAATAAAGCAGAATTGTTTTTGTTTGATCCCTGGTTTATACATTACTAGGCGACTTCGTTCGGGTGGACTTTGGGTAACGTTATAACAACCTTTCTTCCCCCCGTTTCAACACTTTACAACACCTTACAACCTTTTTTCGCATTAAATAGTAGCCCCTATGTACTTTCCTCCTCCGTCCTCAGGTTCTTGACTATCTGTGTACCAAATTTCATCAATATCGGTTCTGTAGTTTTGGTATGAAAGCGCGATAGACAGCCAGACAATTACTTTCGCATTTATAATATAAATCACAAAAAGATATATCAAAACCTTAATTCATAATTGAGGATTAAGGTTTCGATAAGCGCCCGCCGTATTTCGTTATCGCGGTAAAGAATAGCCGACATTCTTTCAAATCAAATCAAACTTACACAAACAAACACTTCAATTTAATTTTATTTGTATAGATATAAGTTGGTTTATTTACGCTTCAAAATCTCATAAATTTCTACACGGATTGAGCTCAAGTTTTGAGCCTGCAAGTATGTGAGTAACCGACTTTAGTAAGCATGTTATTCATTTTTTAATACTATATAATTTTGTTCCTCATTTCTCATAAATTCAACCATAATGTCAAAATTCAAAAAAAATCTTTTTTAACAGAATGGAGGGCAATAGAGCAGACGTGTCGCCTGATGGTGAGCGATTACCGCCACCGCCCATGGACACCCTCAGCACCAGAGACAGCACAATTGCGTTGCCGGCCTTTGGAGGAAGTGGAGGGGGAATGGTTGTGATTATGAGCCTCCGGTATCCTCACTCACTATTGCACAAAGTTCAAACGCTATTTTCACCGATTTTCTGTGAGACTTCATGCCGGAGCGTGGCTTTCCCACGTTAAATAGTTTGTCTCAACTCAGTATTTTTATTTTATACGATTTTACTTCTCACAGTTATAAGTAAAAAAAATGGTCAGTCATAAGGACTTCCGATAGAAGTGAAAACAAACTTATAACTTAGAATGTAATTTGTAAAATTAATGTGCAAAATTAGAAATTTCATAATGTTTCAATTTAAATTAAAAACATCAAACATAGGCATGTCGGTGACGCGAACCCATAAGATTTTTCCCTACCAAAAAGTGCTCAACGCAGCTAAAGAAATGTTTCACTTCTAAAACTTTGATTTACGACACTGTAATATTACATTTGAAAATAAAACCTTCACGGAGCTTTGGATTGCTGCCTAATGGGCTTTTATGCAACTTTATGTCCCAAATAGGCCGATGTTGAGACAGCCTTTGGCTTCGGCGTAAAAAGTACAATTGGCCCAAAAAATTACATTAAACAACTGTTATCTGTACAAATAAACAATATTGAAATGTCCATTTGTAACTTTAAATTAACAGCTTTTGATATATGAAAGCATACACAGTAGGTACACTGTTGTCGAAATTCCACCATAATTCGTTTAATATACCTTTTTTGGCTCTCTGCTCTCTCTCGTCCTCCATATAAACTTTACTGTGCCAAATTTTATACTCTTCGTTCGCGTAATTTTCATAAAAAATGTACAAAGGTTTTGCTTCAGGTGTTAATATGAAGAAATTAAATAATATCGAATTTAAACAATAACAACAGTAGACAGACGTTTAGGCTAGGGTGTGCCAAAGAAATATACACACATACATTCATACACACATATACTCGAAAAATATAACACTCCTTTTTTCGCAGTCGAGTAAAAAGACCGAGTTGTAGACAGTTAATTTTCATTCCTCAAGCCAAAACAAATGAACAATCTAACCACACTGCCGATCATCCAATGAAGCATTCAATTGTCTCTCATTAATCATAACGATTCGATCATAGAAACAACTACAATGGCCAATAAACACATCTTCACATAACTCGCTGACGTCACTCTTTAAACCGACTTAACTATAGATGTCGCCTTTAATAATCTTTTGCTGGACAGCCTTTTTCAGAAAAGAGGTTTATATGAGCCTGCTAAAGTGATTCTACTCTCATCATCATCATCAACAACCCATAATGTCCCACTGTTGGGCTCGGGTCTCCTCTCAGGAGAGGGTTAGGGCCATACGTCCCCACGCTGGCCGAGTGCGGGTTGGGGACTGGCAAAAATACGTTTTGGCTACGTATCTTGCCGTTCGATGTTTTTAAGTCGCTCGAAGGCCTTCAACTAAGCTTCACGGCTGTTATCATATGATAACAACCGGGACCAACTGCTTAACGTGACCTCCAAATCATTGAGACGCTCATGGTAACATGCCACCAGCGGTCACCCATCCAGGTACTGACCGCGCCGTCGTTTTTTATTCCGGTGATTGCTTCAAATCACCGAGTGCAACTGGGCTATGAACGCCAGATTCTACTCTGCCTAATTTGCGATATATGATGTAACGGTTTATATCTAATCAATATTCCTTTATGTTTCATAATAACCCGTATAATAAAAAAACTGTCGTTTTTTTAAAACGATCCACTTTTATGTAAATATATAAACATTACGTGCAGTCTAGACTATTACGCAACGTTCGAATACTCGGCTAAATGGTTGGGACACTCATTGCCTATAAACTCAATAACAACGTCGTTATGATGGTTATAGGGTAGCCTATTAAACGGCTCGATAATGGGAAGTAGCGATAAAAGTATTGGGCATACATACAAAAAAAGAAAGGTGAAAAGGGAAAGGAGTGGATATTGTTCAGACAGGTATGTAAGGAAGAGCAAAACCTTAAACTAAGTATGTCAAACCTTAGGTATAAAACATACAAATTTTTAATATTTTAGAGTTTGCCAAAACGTCTACACTCTGCCTGACTATACTCTGAATGAGTAGAAACCAAGAGTGGTGGTCACCATACTCATTGCGAATGGAAACAAGGTGCTTAAAGTACCCGGGATCATAGTGGGTGAGAAACACGTGCGCTGATAGCGAGTCCCAGGATTTAACAGATGATGAAAGAGCCCGAGCGCGTTATTGTGTTACTTTAAAACGGTGACTTTCAATGTCAGCACGTGTTGCCGTGTAGAGGAAGGGGGAAAGTGCGACCGGTTGGAAAAGCTCGTCAGCACACTCTCCATGATACCGGCGATAGATAAATGCCATAGAGGCGACTTCTCTTCGCAACTGCAGAAGCTTAAAGGCCATTTGTGTTAAAACGTGCTTATTTTAGAAGGACATGGACACAAAACACATCTAAATTGGATTTTGTTATGGTATAAGAAGGCAAATGAAAAAACGGGTTACCTGATGGTAATGGGAGTCCCTCATAGAGACCTGTATAAAAAAATGTATACAATCGAAATCAGTATAGAACGAAACCGGTGGCAAATCTAGTTATACCGCATTAGCATTCAGAAGCGAACACCTAGCCATCTCCGGTACGACACAAGACGAGAATGCGATGAGATTTACGAGCAGATTTCTAGTAAAGGAAAACCCATTCCGTTTGTAATATACTGCCTGTAGATAGAACTCATTTATTAACACATCCATTACGACTTGTGAGTAGTAGTTTAGATGTTGTAGGTAAAGTTATATGACCTTAACAAACACAATAAACAGGTACAATAAGCAACTGCGATCAAGCAAAACTTAAAAACAAACGTGTATAAATATTATTGAAGCCACTTATGGGTATAAAAACCAAATCTATACCAATACTATAAATTCGAAAGTAACTGTATTGTCTATTAGGTTTTCACGGCACAGATTTCAATGAAATTTGTATGGAAATACTTTGATTTTTAAGAAAGAACATAGGCTGCTCTTTATCCCGAGAATCGACATACACGCGGGCGGAGTTGCGGGCATAAAGCTAATGAACTATAATCTTCTTTCAGTTATGTCTAGATTGGAAACCAATTTCCTGAGTACCTTTTCATAGACAACTCCCGCACTGGGAATAGGTACTTTTCTTATGGTAATGGTATGCTAGTGGGCAAACGAACAGATGTATCGCCTGATGGTAAGCTTACTGCCGCCTATGGCTACTCGCAACACCAGAATCCGGGACTGCAACCCAAGACAAGTGCGCCTTTGGGGGATGGAGAGAAGAGTCGGGATATAAGCCTCTGGTATCCTCACTCACTCGGTGAAACACAGCGCGATCATTGTTTCACACCGGTTTTCGGTGAGGCCGTTGTGTCACTCCGGTCGAGCAGACCCATTCGTGCCGTGGCTCTCTCACGGTATCGAAAAACGTTACATACCTTACAGAAACATGAAACGGACAAACGGAACACAAAGACTCCGTGAAACGATTTATACATCCACAGCACTCAGCCGTAAGATCATCAAAGTGGTGCAGCAAAAAATTAAAGAAAGTATGAATGGCAAAATTAAAAGAAGGTCACAACATCTACAGAGAGATATACATTTAGATAAAACATTTCAGAACGGCCATCTCACAAACGCACAGCAATTACTCGCTCAAGGATGCTGATAAAAAAATCGTGTTATTTGAATGGAAAACGTTGACGAACTAAATCGTGACGTAAGCATTCTTAAGACTATTGAAGTCAAAGATAAATACTAAAATGCCTTGTAATTAAAAATATAAAAAACAATTACACATGTATATACTTAAAACTACGTAAATCGCTTAAGGAATCTCTCATAGGTTCGTTTTTATGAATAGTTACTATAGTGACTACTCAGCCAGCTTGAAAGCTGGAGTCCTAGAGGGGTGGGCACTATCCTCAATGTAAATGTGGACAATGCAACGTTGTGACCCACACGGCGCCCTAGGAAGATGATTTTTCACATCCCGCTTAACGCGCCTCCTTAGAAAGGAGGTTTTGGCCTACAAAACAATGCTAACCAGACGGGTAGGTATAAGGTTTGCTGCAAGTTCTCCATCTCTTTGCAGTTTTGAAGTTCTGCAGAGTTTGCTCTCTAATCGGCTCTTATCACACCCGTAGGATGAATAGAGGTGGTGGCTACCCGCATGGGCGTACCGAGGGGGAGGGATGCAGGGAGGGGCAGCATCCTAGCAGAATATTACAAGGAGTAACTTAGTCCAAAGTACATTATTAACCCTACTTTAACTTGACCCGGCGGCGTTACTCGCGGCTACAACAATAATAGCGGAGAACACCGCGGGGCTTAGTCTATTATAAAAACTAGATTGGGTACGACCATGGCTACCCATATTGCAAATTTATCATCACACGGATTGTAGCTATATATATAATAATACACATATTCTATAAATATGAAAATGGCATCAGGACGCGACATTAAAATGTTAGATAACGAAGTATATTATCGCAATGATTGACACATCTTATTGTGTGGCACAACACCTATCTGCTTATGTCAAGACGAATAGAACGTTGTGGACTGTTTATATCTACAATTGAAGGAGGACTACGATTTTGTGTGTGATACCTATAAACGAGCAATTCTTGTATTTATATCTGATTCTGAATCTCGGAAACGGCTCCAACGACGGAGCCTTCGGGTGCAATAAATCGATCTAGCTAGGATTAATTTAAATAAAATTTACGAAAAAATAAACCAGACAACGTTCGATCACCCAGGTACTAAATATCATATACATACATTTATATATTACAATATATATATATATATATATATACAAGTTTTCCTCTTGAATCACTCTATCTATTGTCGAAAACTGCATTGAAATCCAGCGGAAACGACTTCATTTTATTCTATATAAAGATAACCAGAGAACCAAGCTACGGCATAAATGGGCAAGGCTCCAGAGAAAATTTTCACCGAATTAGTGAGGTTACTGGAGCTCTAATCCCTCCGGGCACTTAGGATTGTCTGTAACTATTGCGGGTGTCCATGGCGTGTGTCTATGTAAAATGATTAATTACGCGACAGTCACTTAAAAATATAAGTAGGTCACCAAAAAAGGTTATACAGAATAATTTGAAAGTCGATAATACAAGCTGTTACGGCAACATATAAACAAAATTATAGTCGTATATTATAAAACGATTAACAGTTTTGTGTAGCGGTTACGTTATTTAATAGACAGAGTGAAAAATCCCTTCGGATTGCCGGCTCCTCGGAAATAAGAGGTAGTATGTGGTGATTCCACTGAAAACCACCCCGACGACCGGTCTCAGGGGCCATGTTCTGAGGAGGACCCGGACTATGTTATTTGAGATCCCTACCAGGATCAACGCCGCACCTTGTTTAATAGACACTATAAAAGCCGCAGGTCCAATATAAAAGCCTATTGTCATTACAATGACATTTCAATTTATAGTGGTCAATAAAATAGCACAAGAAGTTTGGAATCCAGTCGAAGACACAAGGAACGTCATAATATAATCCATATCAGTCCCAGAATATGAGGTTAAACGTCTCAAATCATATCTTGGGTGAAATTACGTCATAGGCTTAAAACTGTGGAGCGTGCCAAAGGATTTGGCATACAGACATCCAAAAACCTTTAGACTGTTACGAAAGACAGATAGATGAAAAAGTTGATGCTAATTAAATAATAATTGACAGGCCTGTTGGTCCATAGCTCAATTCGCATTAAGAAAATAGTGATGCACCGATCAAGCCACGCCCCCTGACCGATTATCCCAATCAAGTCCGCGAGTAACTTGATACAATAATATTGGAAATATCTTGCACACGGTCATCTAATACCAAACCACAGAGCAGATACAGACAATAGAATACAGATACAGACAGAATAACAGAGCCTATACAATGGTAACCAGACTGCTGATTAACATACTGAAATATTACTAAATACATATTATAGACAAACTATTTATCTTCAAACTGAAGTGGCACAAGGCTGGTCACATTGCACGCACACCAGACAAGAGATGGACAGTATTAGCCACAAAATGGAAAGGCCTGATAGGCAAAAAGGAAGTTGGAAGGCCAAATAAAAGATGGGTTGGCGATATCAAAGAGGTAACCCGAAGGAGCTGGATATAGACGGTGAGGGACAAGGCCAAATGGAAAATGTTAGATGAGGCCTACACCCACAGAGTGGTTCAAATTCAATAGTTACGACTAACATAACTAACATACCTATTAGGTTGCTATTAACACTACCAATAAAACAAAAGTAATATTATTATTTATTTTGAAAATAAATGGCTTTATTATTATTGATTATAGACTAGTGACCCCCGGCCCGACTTCCCACGTAAATCTTTCAAGTTCTTAGATTTCATTTAATGCATGTATTACAAATATAAATAATCCTCTTGAATCACTATCTATTGCTGAAAACTGTACCGAAACCCTTTAAGTAGTTTAAAAGACTAAACGAACAGACAGCGGAAGCGATTTTATAGATGTTAGATTAGATAGTTCATTTGTCCTGGGTTGGAATCGATTGCTTGGTTTAGCTGTCAGAGTCACGAGTAACTAATCACTAATCAGTCCACAATTACTGCTTGGTATTAAATAAAATGTTACAAACTTTGTCCAGGTATCCCTTGCCGGTGGGGTCGGAAAGGTCCCATATCTTGCTGAGCACCACATCGCTGAGCCGGGACTTTTTGAGGAACCGCGCGGCGTCCAGCGCCTGGATCGTTCCAGCGCCATTGGGGTCCACCTGCAATAAAAGATGTAATTGATTATTTTAACTATTGCCAACATGTCTAGCATTTACATATCAGGAACGGTAATAGCCATAGAGTCGATCTGGGGATCCAGAAATTGTATCGTTCGGGTCCTCCGCAGTGTAGGGCGCCTAAAGGGAGTTTTTAATTAAAACACCCAATGAACAACAATGAACCCAACCTCGATATTTGTGTTTCAGAAGGCGTAACCGAGGACCGAAAGGAGAGCTCACATTTCGAGTCTGAGTGTTCGTTAGTAAAAGAAACTTTATTCTCAGATTTGTCTTGAGATACATCCATAGGAATGTTTGGAGCTGATACCATATATTCAAGATTCTCTAAGTATGGAGTTTTTTTAAATATATTATACTAGCAATCCGTCCTGGCTTCGCATGAGTTCATTACGGAAAATATAATATAAATTATGTTTCTCTGAGATGTGCGGCTTAATTTTTTCCGATATCTTCAACGAATATCGTTATATTTTAGTCATTACAGTCAAAATTTATACAAATTACATACAAAAACCTTCCTCAAGAATCACTCTATCTATAAGTAAAAACCGCATAAAAATCCGCGCAGTAGCTTTGGAGTTTTTCGCTAACAGACATACGGACAGACAGACGCGGCGCATGACTTTGTTTTAAAATATATAGTGATGGGCCTTCCAAAGTGAGTGCCTGATGGAACGTATTAGATTAATCCAAGAGTGGTGGTCACTATTCTCAATGCAACAATACAGCATGGAATGTAATCAGATATTTTTTCATACCCTGCTAAAAAGACAGTTATGTGTAACGTACATTTTGTACTTACTTTATTATCTATTACATACC
Organism: Hyphantria cunea; assembly: GCA_003709505.1. Taxonomy (NCBI): domain Eukaryota; kingdom Metazoa; phylum Arthropoda; class Insecta; order Lepidoptera; family Erebidae; genus Hyphantria; species Hyphantria cunea. The sequence continues at coordinate 60,209 of PKRV01002955.1, forward strand.
ATAATCATGATAGGCTTTTTGATCTGTATTGTTAAAACCACTGTATTGTAAATTTCGCAGATAAGGGTTTAGATAAACTATGAGCTCATATCCTGTTAAAACCATTAGTTCTTACTGGAAACCTTCTACATCATATTGTTATTTCAAGAGTAAGCTTCAACAAGAATACTTCTACTGGCTCAATAACAAAAGTCTTAAGATAAAATAGTAAGGAATACTTAAAAATATTTACATTTAATTAGGGAAAGGTATTCTTAAAACTGATTCAACAGCCTGTATAAGCTGCTCAATATAAGCCATTTATTATAAATGTATTTTTTGAGTTTTCTTTACTTTAAAAATTAAATAAATATCTTAAAAATCCTATTAGTACACTTTATTCTATCTTTCTATCTATTGAGATCATTTTCAAGTGTCTACATCAAATAAGTATTTGAGAACAGATGGATCAAATAAAGTGGTATGCGATTGGAAGGGCCAATGTCCAGCAGTAGACATTGATAGGCTGATGATGACGCATGGGAAGCTTTAAAAATAAAGTCTTTACGAAAATATGATCTTAAAAGACTCATAATAGTCATTGAAGTTTAAATACTTCCAAGACAATTACGAGTCTTTATTTATATAAGTAGCTAAACTGATCCAGCCGTTCACTCGTCATGATGTGACCAAGAGAAATAGGGACCCATTTTTATATAAAATATATATAGATTTATATTACAGTAATTAGAAAGTACAATCATACAATCAACATATATAACATGACACATGTACATATGTATATGTGAGTGAGTATGTATTAATATCTGTAAATTTAATTAAGTATACCATTTGGACCACAAAATGAAATGCCTCAACATTCCCAACAGCCAATGATGTACTTAAAAAACTTATGTGTCACGAGTTGCACCCATTTGATTTACAACAGGCTAAGGAGCCTCTTTTTACTTTGCTCTAATAAATTTGTATTCCAGTTTAACTGCCACTGTGGGGATTTTATCTCTACTACAAATAGACTTACAGGTTATTGTGTCAGATACATGAACAGTAATAGATGTAGACTGCACAGTTGCCATGATTTAAGTGGTTGCTACTGTGCTAAGTGTTGTCAGTTCAAATCCCATATGTGAAACGGACACAACGCAAACCATTGTCCATTTTATGTATGTTCATAAACTCGCCTGCAACAGTATATATATTACTGATGCAGTCGTTGTCTTTTTTAATTTAGAAGGCGAAAACATACACAATTGTTTAGTGTTCTTAGCAGCAACAATAATGTTTCCCATGATAACCCATTAACAGAATGTGCAGGTATTATAGTACATGCTCACAGTGTGATATCTTTCAGGAAACCCTCAATGCTTTAAAGTCTTCTCCCCTCCGTTATAGCAGACTTTAATTTTAATGCACAGCTCAGTTTCCTACATATATTTAGTTTTGTAACTGTATCTAATTATAGTTTTGTTACCTTAAGCCAAAACGAAGCACTGTATACTCTTAAAGTTGTGTACAGTTGTAATTGGATGGCAGGTTTACTGTATTGTACTGTTAAGACTGTATTTTGTATTTTTTTCAACCTGTTATCTGCATCTGTACCTATTGAATTAAATAAAATAAAGAGACTGTCTAAACAATTGTTTACAAAATACTTACAATTATAATTTATATCACATCATATCACAAGTGATTGCTTTCATTAATGAACATGTAAAGACACAGCCTTTAAACTAAAACCAGATTATTTCGCTACATATTATGTAATACAAAGACCTCTGCCATGTCTGTCTGTCTGTTCTTGATAAACTCAAAAGTTACTGCATGGGTTTTGATGTTCTTTTTACCTATAGGTAGAGTGATTCTTGAGAAAGGTTTTCTTATATAATTTGTGAAATTTTTGAGTATATTGACTAAAATACAACCATATTAGTTGAAGACATCAGAAAAAATTAAGCTGCACATCTTCTCGGGCTAATATAAGCTATATAATATTTTCCATGAAGAGCCTGTGCAAAGCTAGATTGGGTTGCTAATATAATATAATTATTGTGTGTCCATGATTAAGTGTCATTATGGGATATAGTTAGTTGTGTGAACCTGAGAATTGAGCCAAGTTGCATGTAAGTAGGGAGGCTAATGCCCGTCACAGGAATAGCAATAGTGTTTTTTTATGTACGACTCTGCCAAAATGACTTTACTCTGTCCGATGGAAAGCATGAGTGTAATCCAAGAATGGTGACTATCATACTCCAACATGCCAGCAAGGTGACCCACACCACATTGGATCTGCATCATTAAGCCTCCTATGATGCTGATGGGATAAAAAGATGAATTTTTCTCATTCTTCATATCTACAATTAGTAGATACCATAAGCACTTAAATAATTAATTTAAAATTATAAAAAATACAATACCATGACGTTTATTATTAATGAAAATTATTTTGTAGACATCTGCAGAGGTTTTTAATGTACTCATAGATTCCAATTAATTTACTCTCACATTAATGACTCTTGATGTAAAACTTCTAGAGGCTCATAAAAATTGCATTAATTTTTATTAGACTCAGGCACACATCTCATATGAGCTCTTAAATTATAACTTTATATTATTAACCCCAACAAGTTGTTGTTATATGATATCTTAGAGAAACTTTCTATCACTCTATGACACCAAATCTACAAGAAATTCTAAAGTTTCATCAATAATAACTCTTATCTAAGTGGGAACAGCTATAGACTGAAATATTGATTGCAATTTAGTAACCTGTATGATTAATATAGCCTTTACAACCCAGACTTAAGGGTTACATTACATTCTAACGTTTTTATTTGTTCCACAGACATTGGCCTAGAATTAAATCCAATGACATTAGAAATAATGGTGATAAAACTCTGATAACATTGATTTACTAAGAATAGGTTCACGATCAATCACTACGTAACAAATAAGCAAGTTAATTGAACTAGAGTAACAACAGAGAAATGTTCTTACCTGGTGATAATATGCTTCGTATATAGCGCTGTGGGTCCCTGCCACCTGCAACCGTTCAAGCCCCATTTTCAGAACGTGTATTTCACAATGAAAAAACTTTAAAAACTTATTTTGAACGAGTATGGGTGTGACATTTCCATATTCTTCACGGCTTTCTATACGCTCGTTAATAAACTACATTAAATTACAGTCCTTGGCCAATTTAAAATATATAAAACGTATAGCACTTATCAGAAACTTTGCACTGTAATATAAAACATAGCGATTATTTTAATACGTATTCAAAATACTGAAATAAATTAAATCTAGGGAACGTAATCCGTTCGTGGTACACTAAACTTTAATGTCAAAAATTTCGATGTTTTCAACGACAATAAGGAATTTACACTGCACTAAACCGTAGATACTTTAATTAACAATACATACGATGCCGAACATTTACAATTTCAGGCGTTTATACTACCTAAATCTCAAATAGTTCTACCTGAGTAGGAGAAGGCAAGGCAGCCATTTTTTACATCTCCTCGTCGACCAATCAATAAGCGGCCATAGACTGAAGGATCTTTGACATCTAACAGATCTCGTAGAGGTAAGATGGAATGTACCCATCAATGATATTAGTGTCAACTAATCAAATAGTAGTCGAGTGAAGAGTCCAAAAATTGAAAATAAAAGACCAGTAAACATTTAGTTGATTATTTTTTATATCAATAAAGACATTTATTTTTACATTTAGTGTCATGTGGTATCATTTGGACACGTCATGCTTAAAAATCTTCACAAAAGAATCTAATCTATTTAAACCATGTTTATTTATTTCAAAGCAAGGAATTTCTTTTAAAGTTTTCAACCACTCCTTTACTCTTTTATGACGATCCAACAATGGAATAAATATTTCCAAGGAGCTCACTGTTGTGCCACAACATAAATCACTGAGCCGCATCTGTAAAAATGTGTTTATAGTTAGTCTAATTAGAAACCCTACATAAGAGTGTTTCATTCGTTATGGTGTATTTAGAATTCTCTACTCAACAAATTATTATTAGGAAGCGGTACAATCTTGCAGTGCCTGACGAGACTGTATTGAAGTAACACTATCTGCGCATAAACTATTGCATTCGTGAAGCTGAGTATGGATATTTCCATTAGATAAAAGTAAAGTATATTTTTTTTATTTGTTCACTAAATTGTTGAATTAAATGTTGTTGAAAAAGCACTCTTTCAGAAATCTTGGACTAATAATACCTCATCACCATTCAGAAACTTATTTCCTTTTAATTTTAATTCCAAGTAATCCAGTGCCGAGTGCCATTTTTCTACTTTCATTTCATCTGTTGCTTCACCGGCGAAATATTCAGTCTGTAATTAAAATGAATGAATTAATGATTGCATAAAATAAAATAGTTAAAACTGTCAGTTCCTAGAGTTAGTAAGAAAGCTGTAGTTGGATTTAGAGAATAATCGTTTCAAGAAAACTAATATATAGTCTGCTCTCGCACTGTAGTAAACCTCTGATCGGATTGGGATACGAACTTTCCATTTATAACGTAGATATGTACACAAAAGACTGCCATTAAATGGGATGTTTAATTTCATCAAGGTGTGTGTATAAGTTTCGCTAATTTATTTACTTTCGCCGTGGCTACGATTTACGTAATATCGAGTCTCGAGGATTCGGAACATCAGATAACTCACACAAATTCCTATAACTACAATTTTATTTCAGTTAAATTTCATTTTTGGAAAAAGTATGTTCATTAAATGAAATCCTATTTTAATTAAAGTTTAATTTTATAACGTCCATAGAGCACTAGTAGCAACCTTGCACAAATCTAGCTTTTTGATTTTGGTTATAATAGGTCGAGGTTATAATATTAATTGCAAAAAAATATTCCTCGGTCGTACTGAAACGAGAAGCACTTGTTTTATTTGTTTGACACGAGACAATAGATAATCGTATGTTAGAAATTAAAGAGGAATACTTCGTTTACTTAAAACTGAAGTATAAAAAGAGCTAGAAAGAAGTTGAGGGAATTTCAATAAAAATCTTACATAAATAGCGCTGTCAATCGGAAACAAAACACCAGCATTATAATACATCATCTCATCAATTTTCGTCCGTAAAACATTGTCTTCAGGATACAAATCATTTTCCTTGTTTATTCTGCACAAATGTAATGCAATCGCATGGCTGTCACAAATTGCTTGCCCGTTTATTGATAACACTGGGATTTTCTGCAAAGGGTTTAGCTGGAAACATAAAAATCAAAAGAGTTTTATTTTAGTTGTGTATAACGTTCAACGTATGACATCTCTAGCTGCTTGGCAGCTGACTCTAACCTAACGCGCGCTCATTAGCCAGGGTCAGATAAAGTGCGTTCTTGTGCTTCCTTTAACAAATATCCATTCTCATAAAATCAATCCCACCTTTATGAGAAGTCTTTTATAAGAACGTTTGACCCCAAATTAAGTTGAGGCTAATAATCTAATAAAATTATTTGTTTCAAGAGATTTTTTATTTCTTATTTATGTTGGTTAGTTCATTCAAAGATGAATATGGACATAAACATAAATTTTACAAGTTTTCTTATCTTCAAAATTATCTGCCAAATAAGGAATATTTTTTTTTACAAGCATACATTAAATGGACACGAAGAATACCTTGACTCAGAACAATAATTTATGGATCATTCATAGATTTGCAGGGATTTGAACGTTGAACCCGCAATACTTAGCATAGTAGAAAGCTGCGCGTGGTGACCACTCAGACCACTAACGCTAGATATTTAGTTACAATTAAAAATAACCAAAATAATACTTTTGAATTTGGAATCTCTAATTTTAATACTTTGTTCATTGTGCTTTCTTATTTTCGCGGCAATATGTTGTAAAATATTTAGTGATATTAAAATGGAGTGGGGAATAAAAACTACCGAATTGCTGTGATTGCACCACATAAATACAATTTTTAAAATCCTCCACACGCTTGGTATTAGTCAAGTGTTTGTGTGACGGGCTGGCTATTGATAAGTAACATGAAACCTCTACTGTTTGTGACAGAAAAATATGTGTCCGTCTACGTAGTGTTCATATGAAGGAGGCGATCAAAGTAGAAAGGGTAAGTAGTTCGAAGGAATTATGTCCGAAAGCAAAAGATTTTATCTTGGGACGAAGATAGCACTCAGAACCATATCGCGTATTTTAAAATATGACTTAGGATTTGCAGCCTGTAAGAAATGCACTGGTCATTTCTTAATTGATAATTGAATAAAAAATAGGGTGGTGATCTTAAAACAACTACTTGAGCGGTACGCAAAGGTAGATCACAGAAAATTTTTGTTTACGTATGAATTTTTTTTTACAATTGGGCAATATTTTAATAAATAAACTGACAGTAAATACGGTCAGTTTGTGATTTTACCACACTATTGTTTTTTTAAATTATCAGTTAAGAAATGACAAGTGCGTCTCCAAGTCAGTGTGTGTCTTTAGCATAAAAATGCTAAAAGCTCTAAAGAAGCTTCACAATTAGTCAACAGAGTTCAACGTGTGAATTATCCGACTTCAGTGATGGTTTGGTGGGGTATTTGCTATGAAGCAGTGACTGAGCCATATTTTTGTAAAAAAGTTATCAAAACATCAACACAAATGTATCAAGATATCATTCTTGAGAAGGTAGTTAAGCCCCTTAACAACAACATGTTCAATAACCAAGAATGGTCCTTTTTGCAAGACTCGGCGCCGGGTCATAAATCTCGATCCACCCAATCTTGGTTAGAAACGAACGTTTCGGACTTCATCAGAGTTCAAGACTGGCAGTTATCTAGTCCTAATCTTAATCAACTGGAATATGATTTATTGTCAGTTTGAGAGTAAGCCTTGCTCTAAACGTTATAATAATTTGGAATCCCTAAAACAATCCAACCGATTGACAGTGAAGAATTTTCTGACAGAAAGAGTGCGTACTGCTATTGATAACTGGCCTTAACGTTGAAAGGACTGTATTGCAGTCAATGGAGACCACTTCAAATAAGCTTTATATATTTTTCATATTGTCTTATTGTTTATCAGCAGTCTGGTTGTCCTTGACAATCCTCTGTAGGTCGTGGATTACATGAATTTAGCAAGGGGGAGGAGGAGGGTTTTGGAGTTCAAATCTCCTGCGAAATGAATCTTCTTTCTTAATTTTTATGGTTAAAGGGACATAGTCATTTAATTATTAGGAAAACAAGCATCCCCTCCTCCTATCTGTACCCCTCACAAAGCCAAAGGCCAAGGGGAAAAGCCTTAGTGTCTTTTCCCGATATAAAACAGTCGGTATTTTTTTGCTGTGGGACGAATCTCCCATCTTTACATACCTACACATATTTTACATTTTTACCGTGTTGCTCTAAGAGAAACTTGCTGAAAAAATATAAATACCTTTGTAAAAGAATCTGTTTTATTTTCCGATTTAAAAAGGTCAATTTTACGAAACTCCAAATCTATGTTGAGTGTGTAAGCTGTCATCATCACAAATCTGACAGGGGGTGACGCCTCATCCCCGTACAGGATAGGTATTGTTGAAAGTGACATATTTCTGAAAGTTCAAAAAAATATATTTCAAATAAGGGAACTAGGTACTTGGTATTGTCCATAGGTGACATCTAGACACGCGGTAGTGGTAACATTTTTTAATGAGATGCCTATGTTCAATGGATTGTTCATGGCCTGATGGTAAGCGATTACCGCAGCCCATGAACACCCGCAATACCAGGGGTGTCACAATACCTGTGCGTTACTAGTCTGTGGGGATGGGAAGGGCGATGGGGGAAGGGTTGGGGTGTGGGCAAATGCTGTTTTCACCGGTTTTCTGTAAGGCAGTGGTATCACTCCGGACGAGCCGGCCCATTCGTGCCGAAGCGTGGCTCTCTCACGGTAATATTTCTCACGGATACTCTATTTCTGCTGATAAGTGGATCAGATAACCTATTGTTAATTTATTTGACATCAGCTCGCTCTCGACGCCGAACGCGGCTACTTTGCAGACGGCCTAGTGTGGCTTAACTTTACAATGACATCAACTTTATCACCATTTCGATTGATCTACTTTAAAAAGTGAAAATGTTCTGCTTAGTTAGAAATGAGATGGCGTTGTGTAATAGATGTATTATTATGGTTATTAATTTTTAAAAGAGATTCGGGAAATAAAAACATCCACACTCCCTCCGCCCCATGTGGGGATTGAGCCCACATCAATCAGCACATTATAATGCAAATAAATGACCGCTTAAACAACTATAACATCTGTACCATATACTATAGTACCATTTTAGTTTAATAATTATTGTCTCTAATTATTTTTATCGTTTAGTCAATTGATTAGACATTAAAAATTTATATATCTTCACTTTGCTATCTTTGTATTTTTTTTAACACTAATCTCTTACATTCATATGTCACTGGCAGAATTGTCGACATCGGCACAGATTGCCATATCCAAAAAAAAAAAAAACATTCATATATCCAAAATTTATAATAGTGTACCGCTATAAGGAGTTTTTGACATCTACAAGTCAAAAATCACATGTGTATGCATGCGACCCCTACAAATTAAGAAAAAAAAAAAAGAAGGTCCATAATCTCCAAAATATCTTGTAGAGATTAGCCTGTATTTCAAGAAAGCAAATAGTGTCTACAGAATCCTATTGATATGCAACGAATATATCATGTACCTACTTAATATTAGTATTATTAATTTATAATAAAAATCTGTAGATTTTGTATAAGTACAGTGTAGAGATTTACTTGAATTTTTTTCTTTGGAAACTTCGGTTAACAACATCCCGGTACGACAAGTGATATCAACTTCTGTCCCTCTTATTAATCATCCTAAACGAAAGTATACCGGTCATGGTCTTAATACTATATGCACAAATTATATACAGCAAAATTTCCAACATTATTATCAAATCTACACTGATAATTCAGTTGTTCCCGACCCCAAATTGGGCTGCTACGTTTTGCTCTTTTCGTCGGCTCTTTTCAAATCACACGGGAGATGTAAACCGATTGCCTACCGAATATTTAAATCAATTCTTCGATTCGATTTTGATGAACAGTCGCGTCAGTGATGTATTTGGTATGTAACAATCCAGCCTCAGATTTTGATACAAACCCAGTACAAAACTATGGATATATAGACATCATAGTATTAAACAGAAATAATTTGAGCACTGTACGGAGATTACGTTCGGGACACATTCTATCAAAAAAATATTGCATTTTTGATGAAAAAGGTCCCGTCACCTAATTAGGTGACGTGACCTTTTTCATCAAAAATGCAAAAATTCATCAAATTCATCAAAAAAGGTCCCGTCACCTAATTAGGTGACGGGACCTTTTTCATCAAAAATGCAATATTTTTTTTGATAGAATGTGTCCCGAACGTAATCTCCGTACAGTGCTCAAATTATTCCTGTTCTATACTGATCGATGCTCTATACACATCTTCTATCACACCGCATTCGAAGCAATTGCTTAGAATGCGGTGTGATAGAAGATGTGTATAGAGTATCGTGTTTTAACAGAAGAAAGATGCTACTAGTTGGCTATTTGAATGGTGTGTTGTCTTATCCAACAACAAAGGAAATTAGTCGGCTAATTAAACTAGCTGATTTAGGCTTAGGTACACAATAATGTAGTACACAATGATGTTGTATTGTTTGACGTTCATATGGGACGATGTAATCGCTCAACGACAAAGTCCTTTTACCGATAAAAATTTAAAAAACCAGAATGATAAAAACATTAAATCTTAAGCAATTTTTGTAATTTGGAATTATGGACATATCTAAAGAGACGGAAACACAATTACCCTTTCATTTTTAAATTGTTTCTGCATCATTTTACGTTGATCTTCTATGCGAGATTAGTACTGCCCCGGTCAAGCCGGCCCGGCAGTGCTAAGATCAGCGTGGCTCCACTAACTTTTCAATTTCATTGCTTGACGTTCTCCTAGCCGATTACGGCTACGGCGGCCAGTCTCAACGGAGACCAGCCAACTACGCAGGAGATAATATAGTGCACAAGTGTGTGCGCAAACATAGGTGCACTCTCTGTTCCCTCACTCTCGTAATCCGATGGGACAGTTAACCGACACGATCAGGTATCAGGCGAAGGACCAACAGTTTTACGTGCTCTCCGAGGCACAGGAGTTCAGACCTCAACTTCCAAACTCCAAACTGTTATTAAGTATTTATATAATCGGACAACCTCAATAACACTTTTGACCCGACTTGGGATTTGAACCCGAGACCTCTTGATTGGCAATCGCATACTTCAACCGCTAGACCAACAAGGCATTGCTTACAGAGGATAACATAACTATTCCTTTGCTATATTTTTTTTTAAATTAAAAAATCATACTTACTTACCTAGTTAAAATGCTGACGAATGGTTTAATATTGCGAATAATACGTGAACCACCAACAAGAATCATTTTTTAATAAAAGCACACTGTTCACAAAGAAATCCATAGACGTTATGAAAGCATCTCAACGGACAAGTCTGTTTAAAAAAACAACACAAAGTTATGCTAAATGATACGGCGCGACACGGGGATCAAATTATTCACTGTAGCCGTTACATGTTGCATATTGCATGACCGATATTTATTACAACATATTTGAAATTGAGATTATTTAAAGATTTTCAACTGTTTGTCGCGGAATTCGTTTATAAATAAATACTTTGTAACGAGCAGAATTTATTCTCCAAAGACATTCCCACTTTTCATAGGCTTTCTTAATTAGGAAAAATATGGAACTTTTTTTTGATAATACTTCGTTTTAAAATATAACAATAAAAAAACTTCAGTGTTCCTATCATCTATACGCTGATGACTTGCAGTTATACTATCAAACAGAGTTGTGTAGTGTATCGTCCGCGGTTTCTGTTGTGAATAGTGACCTGGCAGCTATTAAACACTGGTCCGATATGTTTAGTGTATCAGTTAATCCAAACAAATGTCAGGCTATAATCTTTGGCAGTAATCGTTGTATCAGCCAGCTCAACCTTGCTTCACTTCCACCGCTTACGTACAATGGAATGGTTATCCCATTCTGTGAAAGTGTGAAGGACCTCGGATTGTACATTGACACAACTTTCAATTGGCGAAAACAAGTTGCATCCGTGTGTCAGAAAGTCACAGGCTCGTTGCGGGCCCTCCACAGACTGAAGAACTTTCTTCCATCTAAATCTAAGGCTATGCTTGTTCAGACCCTAATATTCTCTATAATCGACTATGGTGATATGTGTTACTTTGACCTGAATGCACATCTGCTCAATAAGCTTGACCGTCTTCTCAACAATTGCATTCGATTCGTTTTCAATTTACGCAAATATGATCATATATCTCAGCATCGCTCCAGTTTAAATTGGTTTCCTATTCGCATACGCAGACAGCTACGTGCACTGACTACTCTATACTCTTTACTGTTTTCTCCAAATTCCCCTGCCTACTTAACCACACAACTACAGAATTTAGGTGCAAACCACGCTAAGAATCTTAGGTCTTCAAACAATCTACTTCTTCACTGTCCCACTCACAGCTCTGACTTTGTACACTCTACTTTCCTTATACAGTCTATTCTGCTTTGGAACGCGCTCCCTCTCGGGATTAAAATGGCAAAAACACGGCAAAATTTCAAATATCTTTTGCGGCAACATTTTCTAAACACACTGTCAGATTCACTTTTATTTTATATTCTCCCATTCAACATTTTATATTATGTATATTTATATATGTATAATTGTAAAAATATGTATTTTAACGCTTATTTATTATATTAGTATTACTTATTGTATATTTATATATANTATATGTATAATTGTAAAAATATGTATTTTAACGCTTATTTATTATATTAGTATTACTTATTGTATATTTATATATATTTCCTTTTTAAATTACAGTTACTTCTGTGCATCTACCATGGCTAACTCTGCATCGCCCTAAGGTCGACTGGCAGAAAATGCCTACGGCATTAAGTCCGCCTTTGCCAATTTTGTGCATAAAGATTTAAATAAATAAATAATCTTAGTAGATTACAAACAAACATGCAGGCAAAACTAATAAAATCACGACCTCAGTCATTTGACTCTCAAATCAAATCATAATCTATTTTACGCTAAAACGTTTTGTTCCTTAAATGTATATAGTTTGTATTGAATTAATTTGTATTAATGATACCACTGGTGATTGACAATTCGTTCCCATATAGATTAAAACGAAATGTTAAAAAACTATAAAACAAGAACAGTTTTCCGTCTCACGTCACAATTATTTTCATGGGCTGTAATAAATTAAAAAATTACATATTGGACGACTTTTTTTTAAATAATGATGATTTGCATTATAAACAGTATCGGGAAAGTGGAATATTTTTACACGAAGTTTACAGTCAAAACCATAGATTTAGCTATGATATACATACTTAGTTCTATTTTTTTAGAGTAATAGCTAAAATTCTTTCAAAAATGGTTTAAAAATCATCAAGCAACTGTCATGGCTTCTTCAAAAAATTAATTCATAACCAAAAATATTTTCTCAAATACAAAAAATCACAAGTAATCGTTTAACTATTTTCAGGGACTAGAATGAAAAATTACAAAAGTTTGATTTCACAACCCGGGTTACGAAATTAGGAAATGGGTGCTGCAGTAACAAAAAGCGTTGTGGCTACACAAGGACTAAAGTAAGTTTTATTTTCTGGGTTGTATTAGACTACAGCGACTGAATTAATTTAAAAACGGATATAAGATTTTACTTTACAAAATCAACTCGTGTCGCGGTGTTTGTAGTTATATTCTTCCAAAACGGCTTGACCGATTCTCATGAAATTTTGTGTGCATATCGGGTAGGTCTTAGAATCATTCATCATCTATTTTTCATCCTCCTAAATGTGAAGAGTGAACCACCCCTAATTTTTTTTATAGCAAATCAATGTTTGCCGGTCAGCTAGTATATATTTTTCATTACTTAAATTGTGAGTGTGAAATTAAAGACAGCGAAACATTGATGTAATCAACTAAACTTAGTGTGTCCTCAAAAGACGGATGTAAGTTTCTTTGCGTTTTTTGTGTTATTTAACTCCTGACAGAACACGGGACCCCTGATGGGTCTGAGATTAATGGTCAATACAAGTAATAAGCTTCATTGTACTAGGTATAAAGTAAATGAGCGGACTGCAAACATATCTTAGTAGTTTAAGACGCCGGTTCCTACTGAGTGTTGCGAGTTCGATCTCCAAAAGGTAACAACGGTTACAGTGTTTCACAATTTGTTATTCTGGGCTGGCTATACTTTGTTTCCGTTCCACTTATGTTCATAAAATCCCCCATGACGAAGGATATGTATATATATTATATTTTTAATAAATAGAACAATGAAAATACATTAAGACGGGTCACTTGATGATCAAGGGGTTTCAGGTTGGATTCCTCCGGTCGGGACGAAAAGCGTTTTTCTTCAAAAAATCTTAGTAGGTAAAATGTGTTTCATAACAGTGTCTCCGAGCGCTTTCAGAGACACGGGCGGTTATGTCGTCAGGTATTCATGAACATCTGTAACGAGCATTATTGGGAAGTCAGTACTCTCCAGTACACCGACAACTAGTAAAATCTTTGGATTGCGGAGGGCCGCCGCCAATAGCTCCGTGAGAAAATATTTAAAAACTGAAACCAGTTGAACTAGTAGATGGGCCCCAAATAATCTTGGGATTACTAATAAAGCTGACTTCTTCTTTCTTTTGTGTTAGACACTGTACACTATGGAAGGCAGACCGCAGTCCAGCATGCCGAGCCGTGATGATGGCACTTGACTCCATGAATCTTAGTATAACAGAAGTGGACGTTAATATGGATAAGGGAGAGCATAGAGGGCCTGAAATAGCTGCTGTGAGTTCTCTTATATCTCATCTTTATTCATTTATTATCTTTCTGTTTCTGGAATTTGTTCCTCAAATTTGTCACTTAACACTCAAATGTGTTTATTGTATATAATAACTGATTCGTTGGTTTTAGGTTTCAGGTTTGAATCCCGGATCAGCGCAATAAGTTTTATTGAATTTTTTAATTGTAGAAATGCTTAATAACAACCCGGAATTTGGAAATTAGGTTCTTAACAACTGTGCCTCGGAGAGCGCGTAAAGCCGTCGGTTCTGCGCCTGTTTTGTTCCCGGTCTCTTCGGATTATGGCAGTAAAGGAACAGAGAGTTGACTTGTGTCTGCGCAAACACTTATACACTATAATATCTCCTTCGTAGTTGGTTGGTCACCGTCGAGACTGGCCGCCGTGGTCGAAATCGGCTAGGAGTACAATATCTGTTTATTTATTATTATGTACTGTACTAGCTGCTTTATTTGTTCTATTTAAGTCTCGGCACCGACATGAAAATGTTAAATTAGGTGGCACTAGTTGCAAGTTTCAGTTTTGTCAGGAGAGAAATAAGGAACAAAAGTGAAGAGAAAAATTAAATTAAATTAAATTCATATGTAAAGCATGTTACACACCATATTAGAAATAAATTCATCTAGCACTTTAGTGCTTTAACACTGAACATAAACTAAAATTTACAATATCGTTTATAACTTAATATACGAAATCAGAATGGCCAAAAAGTTATGAAATACCTACAATACTTGAAATGCATCTACTTCTTTATGCTTCAATCAGTTTTTTACTTTTGCAGTTGAATCCGTTTTTAACTCTACCCGTATTCAAGGATAGAGAATTGGTACTCGCCGATAGGTAAGAATTAAGAGTAACTACGCTTACTAATTCTTCTAAAAAATTAAGTGTTATGTATAAGTTAATCGTACCTGTTTAAATTTTATTACCATAATTCATTTATTTCTTATTATTGGTCACAGACTCTTAACCGAATTTAAGTAAAAACTGTTACAAAACTGGAAAAGCACATAAAATGCATAATATTTAGGTACACAACATTATAACACTAAGGGCCAATCACCAATTGTTGTTAAGTTGATGACTATTTTTAAAATAACTGCCAAATAACCACAAGTTTCAGTTTCATAATTCCTAGAAAAAGACAAATATGTCTGACACTTAAATATATGTATACAAATATCAGAATATTTAATCATCTATCAAATAAAAAAGGTAGATACCGAACGTAGAACAAGAAAATGAAGCATTTTTTGTGTATGTGTGAGTGACTGCCAGAGTTGCCACTTTTTAAAAAAATGTCCCTGGTAATTGCAAAATAAGTAATATGCAAAAATATTTTTTATTTGATTGGAGCATCTGGCCGATAGTTTCTATAATATCTGACAAATATATCTCTGTTTAAGACTTGCGACACTAAAATCTTTAGGTATCTAACTAATAAGTTCAGAATAGTCTATGAGAGAGTTTATTGACAAGCGGAAAATTTTCCCTAAATAATATTGGGTTCTTACTGTTTTATTCGTATAGTTTAATTTCGTTTCCAGTCACGCGATCTGCACATATCTAGCGAGTCGTTACTGTGACTCAAGCCGCATCCTGCCTCAGGACCCCGGCGGCCGATCAATAGTAGATCAGCACTTGCATTACAATAGCAGTATTCTCTATCCAAGATTTCGCGCTGCTGCTGTTAGTATTTTTAATATTTTTCGACGTTCTTGAAACGATCTTGAAAAAAGTCCAGGGTTCTGTACAAAGTTATTGTACGACTAGTTCGATTTTTATAATTTGAAAGCCTGCCCTAGTGACTACTCAGCCTGATGGAAAGCATAAGTAGAATCCAAGAGTGGGGGTCACCATACTCCTGCGAATGTATCGCAATATAGTAAGCCGAAGATCTTTCTTGTTTTTTATTGGATGACCTTTTCATTATGCTATTAGCTGTGATAGAACATGGCGTTTATAAAATAATGAGGCATTAATTCACTCGAGAAACAAATCTTAATCCCAAAAACTAAATAACAGGTATCTGTACCTACAAACCGAACTAATGTAACTGTCAAACTGATTTTATACACAAGCAAATCGCAACGTAGTTAAACCTTTAGTCAATATAATAATGTTCTTTATTTTTTTAGTATCCAATTTTATACGAAAACTGTCACTTTGTGATGCCTCAACAAATCATAGACATAGAAGCAGCCTACGCCGATTTGGACGCCATGTTGGCTGGACGCGAGTGGTTCGGTGGTGCCTGGGTCACCCTTAGTGACATCGTATTCGCTTCCACAATTAGTACCTTGAATGTTCTTGTACCCGTTGACAAACAAAGGTAATCTTACGTACAAAGCTTACATAACTTTTAAATATATTTTTAGTGCCTCATGAACACGTGTCATTACCAGGTTTCCACGTCTCGAAAACTGGCTTCAGCGGGTGTCTGAGGAGTTGTTTTATATCACGGCAAACAAGAAAGGGCTCGGTGAATTTACGCGAAAGATAGGCGAGTTATCAGTTGTGAAACAGTCGTAAATTAGTTCAGTTGTTCTGTTTTTTTCAAACGAAATGTTTGTCAATATTAGATACCGGCTGTTATGACGACAATCAGTTCACGTGTCCACGCAGTTCTATGAAAAGACGCACCCTAGCAAAAGGCGATTATGTCAAATAGATTAATTTCTTAAGATGGCACAAAAGTGAAGAAATTTTAATGGCTGGGCCTATTCATATTCTTGTTGGTTCCGCACTGACGTCTAGAAATGAAATAAGGAATATTTCTTGAAAATATTTTTCTATAAATGATTTAAAGTACAATTGGGTATTTTTATTTAAATTGCTATTTAGCCAGGTTTTGAAATTAGAAAATAATATTCAAACCTTGCCAAGGAGAGACCTATATTTATCAGTGAACTAGTACAGTTGATGATAATGACATATCTTTATCTCTATGTTGCCTGCTCTACACGTAGATAGATGAGATCTACGTGTAGAGCAGGCAACGTCTTTCTATGGCGTATGGGTAGAAAGTACCCATAGAAAGAAAAATGCAAGCAACACCGACAGCACGCGTGCGCTCTCATTCATTCCCTGTAAACACTTTTGCGTCTGCAAATTTTTGGATATTTGCCAAGCGCTCGCGCTGAAGCCCACAAAAACCGACAGTATACGAATTAATGGCGGACGCGTCTGCTGACGTTAAAAACCTACCACAGGCCATGGTTTACCTATATATTTCGCCAGGTATAGCATTCCGAGACAGTGATCGCTTTTGTGGCGCAATCCTACGTCATCATCGCTATCGTGTTGCATTGTCTGCATTTGCAGTGGCCGTTTTTTTTTATATTTAAGCTGCCAAAATGACTCTGCCCTGCCTGATGGAAAGCATGAGCAGAATCCAAGAGTGGTGGTCACCATCCTCAATGCGAAAAAGAACAATGCAGCATGGTGACCCACACTATGGCGGCCTTGGGGGAAGGGGGAAGGTGAGGGGGATAGGGTGCGTTGGATTGGGGTATGGGCCGCCGGTATCCTCACTCACTCGATGAAACACAGCGTAAGCGCTGTTTCACACCGGTTTTCTGTGAGGCCGTGGTATCACTCCGGTCGAGCCGGCCCATTCATGCCGAAGGGTGGCTCTCCCACGGTAAAAAGGAGTAGGGTGATCACCACTTTTGGATTCTGCTTATGCTTTCCATCAGACATGGTAGTCATTTTAGCAGACCCATCATAAAATAAATTCACTGATTATTATTGAGCCTATGAACCGATTTAATGATGCACAGAGTAAAAAAGTGATTAGTGAGATTATAAACCTACGTGGTTAATCGTAACCGAGCGATTAACTTTGTCTATGATACATTCAAACACTAGCTTTTTTTTTTTTTGGATATGGCAATCTTTAAAAAAACACTAGCTTCAAATGCATCTGTAAGCCAGAGAAGAAAAAAAAACGATCTGTCACCGCTGTCATATAATCATTTTGTCATAGTTCTACATTCGAATACAATGCAGCAGTACGTTTGTTGTGGATTGTGGGGGAGGGATGAATGAGTGAAGAGCACCTAACGTAATTAATTATGTAGATTATCAAACATTGTTACCTATTGTTTACCCAGAATTCACAAGGGAAACGTGAAAAGTTCATTGATGATTCTCACGGAAAGTAACGAAAGTTGTTGAGAAAAGTTGTGCAGTGTTATGAATTATGTAGTGGACTGTTTTAAGGCAGTTCTCGTCACCATGTCATTCGTGTCGGGGTAACCGAAAATAAACTGGTATTACGTTGCGCAAACGCAAACAATTACGTGTTTACGGATTTAGGTGATTCTACTTAAGAAAGTTCTGATACTTTCTACTGTCGCGCACTAGCGATGGCGGGGTTCCAGACGAGTGATACGATGCCCAAGTTCGGCCACGTAACGGACCTCCGCGAACAGTGGCTAGTTCGTGCTGATGGTGCCCTCGCTAACCGCCTACAAGACCGAGAGATATCCTCACATCTCTGCGAAAACAGATACCGCAATCAACAGATTCGTGAAGACTTTCCGATTGCTTTGAACGAACAGCGAGACATTGAACATGAGATTCACTTGAAAGAGCTTACGCGTCGACGTCAAGCCGAAATAGATGCTGAAATAGCACGAGAAATGGCTGAAATTAATTTAAGGAGACAACGTCGGCTACGAAGCAGCGAGATGTTGCAACAACCCAGTTCCTCTCGTAGTGTAGCACCTGCACCTCTTCCTGCTCCACAACCTGTGTCTCTACCACTGCCCACTAGTGATATTAATCCAGAAGAACTAGGTCTTTCACCTGACGAGTTAGAAGAAATGAGACAGCGGTTAGAGCAAGAAGAGAAAGATGCAAGACTTGCAAGAGAATTGAGTAGTAAAGATAATAATCAAGATGCTCTTCTAGCTGACATGAGATGTGCGGTAGAGGCCCAGGATAGTGAACTGGCTAGATTACTACAAGAAAGAGAGTATAAAAAATTACAAAAGGCTAAAGAAAAAGCGAGGCAAAAGGCTCTGCTAAAAAAGCAGCAGAGAATGGCAACACAGCAGCAACAACAAATGCTGCCTCATGAAACTGAACCCCTACCCACTCCGCAAGCCACTCTCTGTGATGCATATAGTAATCCTCGTGACATAATACGTGAAAATAGACTCAGGCTCTGTAAGTCTGTTGACTCGGACCTAAATTATGTTGAACCATTTGAAAAAGAGTCAATCCAGTCAAAGGCCAGTGCTCTTCAGTCATTGGAAATATCCAAACAGTATTACGCTGATCAATCTGAACCAGGTACTTCAAGTAACAATATGTCTCATAATCACTCAATTTTATATGATGAGAAAAGAGTGCCATATAATCCTACTCCATTACAGCACCGACATCCTCCCCCACCACCAACAACAAGCAAAAAACCTCGTTTTCCAGATCCTATTAGCATCAGACCGGCTTCACACTACCCTACAGACAATCCATTGCCTGACAATGGTCCGTCTGTGAACATACCTCACAGTTACAGTGAGAATAACAATTTATATAGTGCTACATATCCACCTGATATTAGTCCACCACATTCGAGCCAGGAACGAAACGATAACAGTAAAAGACTGTCCGTAATATCAGATATAACTGCAGAAGGTCTAGCTAAAAAGAAGATTAAGCAAGCTGATATGAATAAGAAACGTAAAGGATGCAAGATACAGTGATTGTGTTGTGCAAACCAGTCCTGGAGTGCAGTATTTCAAAGATTAGTGGTAAATAGTATATGCTAAGTTGTACCGGTGGTGGTAGTTAAAAGATTTAACTTGAGTAATAAGATAAACTTATTACAAATTATAAGATCTATGATGATGAGATGTGGTGTTGAATAGATAAAATAACAGAATACTATATATTAGGTAGCTAACTATTTATTCAATTTTTTTCAAAAATTTCAAATTGATAAATTTGAACAAAAGTTATCATCCATCCTGTTCTTCTAACAGTCTTTAAACTAAAGCTAATATCTCTTGAATTTTTGCATATACTAACATGCGCATGTTATACATATGCTTAGAAATTTATCATAATCATAATGATAAAGTAACTCCATTTCACTTTAACCATTAATATGGCAACATTGTTTTTTCAATTTTACAATAATCTCAATGATATTCAAATTAGACCAGGAATTTGTAACAGTCATTGTTTAATAGTGTAATAAGTAAAGTCAAAGATTTTGCATGTATCTATTCAACACCATATGAATAATGGTTATTTGAATCTTAATACTAAAATTAATAATATTTGTAGCTCGAATATATTTTCCACTTACATTTTGATCTGTAGAGCACACTCCTTTAATGTAAGGTTTAAAAGAAGTGTTCTAAGTATAATTTTAATTTTTTTTAAAGTTTGCCAGATGGCAAATTAATTTTTAATAATGAATTATTTATTCTTTCATTCTAAGGGGTAGTTTGCCAATTTACATGACGCATGTATAGGACTGTTCTGTCAATTGCCTGCCAAAACATGAAGCCCACTAATGAAAGGGCTAGGTAGACATATATTGAGCATCCACAATCTTGTTCTAATAATCCACAACAATATCTTTACGGCGAAGATATTGACTCCACTGTCCTATACAGGCTTGATATGAAATGCTCTACTGCCCAACCTATAGTATTATTCACTTTTCTACCAAACATGCCGAATTATATTAAACTCGCTGCCTCCCTCCGGCATTACTTGCAGTTGTAACTGTTCCATGCTCATTTCATGGCAATACTACATTGTTCGTTAAGAAGTAGCCTATGTGCAATTCCAGAATATAATCTGCCTCTGCTCTAAATTTCATCTACATATGTTCAGCCATTTTCCAGAATAGGTATAATACATCAAAAGGTTCATCCTCAGAGACTTTCGCATTTATAATATTAGTGGGACTTAATTCACTCAATTACAATCCAGCGGCTATTAGAGCATACCTTTTTTGTCAGTTTCAGATACCAACCGTCTAATCTCTCCCATCCGGTATTAGTGATGACTGACCGAACAATCAGTATGATAGTTTACCATTGTCAATTTCGAACTCATTCTTTTGTAAAAATTTTGTCATTATTTATTGTCTGTAATTTTTATTAGCGTTGACACATTCAAACCCACAAGATAGATAATGGTTTATTTGTACATCAGGGATTCACGAACATTATACAATCATAAAATTAATAAAAAAAAGAAAGTGCGATGTATAAAGGCGGCCCTAAATGCCTTTTTGACATTTGACATAAATCTAGCAAAAACAAACTAGATCCGGTTCAAAAAAGTCTGTAAATATTATGTATTACTTTTTTCTAAATGAGACAAACATTGTTAATATAAATACTAAATACACTAGTCTTCTTGTATTCTGGTTTCAATACTAATATTATGAATTTGAAAGTAACCCTGTCTAGCAATCAATCTGTTACGCTTCCACGGCTAAATCGCCGCACCGATTTCAATGAAATTTGGCATGTAGATACTTTGATATTTGAGGAGGACATAGGCCACTCTCTACCGCGACAACCGACAAACACGAGGGCAAAGCCTCAGGCAAGTTTTGGGTTAATCGATTTTGAGTAATCCCTAAGCTTAAATTATATAATACGTACTCAACATGGTAAACAGCTCATTATCATAACTACTTACGTCGTTAAATATCCGATAAGATTTATTTCTTCCCATGTCTATGATTGGCCAGATAAAAGTAGAAGAATCATTAATGGTCTCAGAATGAGCCTTCCCATCTTGGCGTGTTACCTTCGCACCTACTTTCCGTGTACTACTTGTATGGTAAGAATGTATGATCCAGTTTATGATAGTCGGCCAATGAACAAAAACAAACAGTTCTAAACTTTAAGCTTTTAATTTTAAAGTTTATTTTAAGACATCCCAGTCTTCATTTCAGTCATGGCCTTTTCGATCGTGAATGACACTCTGAGTTCTTTGAGCTCGGAGCGATTCCAATCTGAATCCAGTTTCCTAAAAAACTTGCGAAGTATCTTATTCTCCTCGCCTTAATTTCTTTTATTCGTTTTGAAAAGACTACATTCCAAATTCCCATTGAGTACAGAGTAAGGAAAATTATGATTTTCTTACATTATTATCTATAATTTGACATCAGAGGTGCCACTTTGGTATAAAACTGCTATATAATTTTATGAAAAGACGGTGAAAAACTTAATACAGGGGGTGGAAAACTTAATACATCTAATAATATCCTCATAAAAATACGCTATTATACGAATAAAATAATAACGTTATTACTTACGAATCAACTGCCGATATATTCAATATTCCTAATTTAAAAGTTTAAAAATCTTCCAAAAATCCAATTTTGGGTGACTATGGTTATAATGTCGGCAGTTATACCATTAAAAAAATAAACTGTGGATGATACTATAGGATTCCTTGCAGAAGTACCTGCAAAAACCAATGAGCCATTATAATATGTATATTCTAAGGTCACTGCGTGCCTTGTATAGAATAAGTTATGTTTTAAACAAACATTCCAGTTTATATTGTCATTTTAAGAGTAATAAATAAACATTTTAGGTTATGTCTCTCTAATTAAGACATTAGATAGACTTTTTCTTAGTCAATATGACTAAAACAATGGATATTAGGCAATCGGAACTTAAGTTATGTTTGTTATTAGTTGCTGCCTGCAGCTTTACGTGTATCGAATCTCACTTAATATGAATCTGTACGTATAGGGATCTAAATTCGTTAGATCAATTGCTGCATGTCTTTGAATATTAAGTCTCACTTTTTTAGCGGGTAATCGAACAAAACCTATTTAAAATCGTTAGAAAAAACACTGCTTAAATCACAGTTAAAGGTAGGGGACGAGGAAAAGCTATTGGTTTGTGAAAATTAGACAGAAATGTTCCGTTAAACTAAACTTCAGTTCCGAACAGTAAACCGTCACGAATCTTGAGCACAAATACAATTTATTTTACCAAATTTAAACTAATTTTATTTTTATTTTCCGTTTTTATGCATATACCTGAATAAGTTATATCCCGGCAGTACCTACACATTGATATTCTACTTAAGGCGACGCCAAATTATATATTTTTATGCTAACTCAAAATTATTGCTAATCCCTGATTTTGAAATGAAATAAAAAAAATGACAACTCAAGATTCTTGACAGTTGGTAGTCTATTATCTATTACAGCTCTCTTCTTGATTCATATTTTTTAGAACAATGATCCTGATTATAATTACGAATTTAATGTATGATTTGATTCATTGAATTAGAATATAAGTTTAAGTTCTATTTTTTATCACTTTTGTTATACTTTTAGAGCGCAACTTGTACTTAATAATTGCAAAATTGTAAGACTGATTTTAACGTTAACCTTATTGTCACATTTTTTTACTTACAAGTAATACTCCACTAGGTGCTGATTAAAATATTCATCATACGTTATACCACTCATGAAGAAAATTACATAAAAAGACCTTTAAATGGTAGATATATTTATCCCAACTTTTTTGAAGCAAGGTCTCAGATTTCTCAAAAAAAAAATTTTTAAGTTTTTCAAAACGTTATAAAAACATTAATCTAACTAGACAAATGCATACAATATTCAATCTATGATTACTCAGTTTAATGATTCTATGTTAAAATTGTTTTTTAGAAAAATATCTGATAGGCTCAAACGAATGCATCTGAGTAGTAATGTGGTAGATTTTCCACCAACACTCTTTTACTCTCAAAAAAATCCAAACATCAAAAAGCTTTTAGTAATTTTTTTGCCTTTTTATTGATAAGTTTTATCTATGTGTGTTATAATTACTATGATCGTCTGTGTATGCAAAATGATTACGTGACTTTAAGATCATTTCGCGTCGGTGCGGTAGGAAGATACAATTGCGTTCACAATAACTTTCTCTGTCAGATGAGCGCCATTCAACAAGACGTCTATCTTTATTAGAAGTTATTACACATCCCAGTTATTTCAAGTTATACAATATTGGTTTAATACTGCATATGATTGAATAAAACTAACAAAACGTTGATTTTATGTTATAAATTAAAATATTTTGAGTTGGTATTTTTTTTCGTTCTCGTAATTAGCAGGACTCTTCAAGGGCAGTATTTAGGTAATATTATTTAATAATTATAAGCGAATTATGATAATTTGTTCATATTAGAAGTTACTTGAGTTTTAACAAATACATCTTGTTTCATAATTATGTGTGCATATTGTTATTAACAAGTTTTACTCGTAAATATTATGTAAATGTTGCAAGCTTTCCATTTTCAAATAAAACCGCTATATTTATACAGGGATTAACGTAACCGATGGCTATTACATGTTCTTTTGAGTTACCGGTTTTCTTGACCAAATTGTATTGACCTTATTCACAGGTTGACTCATGATGGACCGCAGTTTAAAACTCATGACAAATTACAGCGATCTTCGTCATAACAAAGCTTTTAACTAAGTAATTGATAGCTACAGTAACAATGCTTCTGCTTGTACACAACTTTTCCGATCAGGTGACCCTGAACGAAATCCAACTACCGATTTAAAGTAATTCTGACTTAGGACAAGATTATAGATAAAGATTAAATCTTGTCAAAACATTAGTTATATCGAAGATTTCGTATCACTATGTATAGTTCTACAAAATGTAGTAAATTAATTAACTGATACTAACCTGGCCTGGCCTCTATCAAAACCTAACAGAAACGTGTAATTGTCATTACACGTAAGCATTCTCAATGAGAAATTTAAAAAAACATCACATCAGTTGTCAACTGTAACACGGAAAAAAAATAGTGGTCAATCCATGTTGCGTATATTATATAAGCCAATGAAGCTACACGCTTTTAAAAAAAATATGATAAATTCGTCTGTAATAAAATAAACATAATTTTCCTATTGTAATGTGTAATCGAACAACTAAATCCTGTTTGTCCATGATGTAGAAGTAGCTTTAATAAAAACCTAAATCGAAATATGCACACGAAATAAAAAAACAAATCTTAATGTAGAATAAGCTTTTAAACATTATTCTTAATAGATAATTAATATTATTCTGATTTAAATATGATTGTATTAGAATATAATTTAATAGAAATCGCTTTGCAGTCTGTCGTGTTCATAACTCATAAGTCACTGAAGTATGTTAGTAATTATAATTACTCAATAAGTACCTACTTATTAAGTGGTAAGCTTTAAACGCAATCTACGGCCTCGAATGTGCCTTAGTGGAACCGAACCAAACTCGAATATTTATAATCTTAGTAATGATTTTTTTTGTATGCATAGACTAATATTATGAGGAATAGACAATTATTCGGTTTCGCGAAGCAGATAACCTCAAATATTTTGAGACCAAGTAGATACGTGTAGGTACTTAAAAGATTTTGTCGGAGCGCATCTGGTTAGATTACATTGTAATCTAAAACATACCGACTACTGGTTACTTGCCATAATTGGATTGGATGGAATGTGTAACCGAAGGCTAGTTTTTCTTAAATAGAACAGTACGATGCATTCCAAATATAAAACGGACTGACCGTGTTTAAAAAATGCATATCAGTAAAAAACTCTTTTTACATAAGTAATAAAACTCTTTGGTCTGCTGGTTTATAAAAAAAATACATTAAGTTTTAATACGTTTGTTTTGATTTGATTTAGAAAAAAAAACGCGCTACTAATATTTTTATGTATACTTGGTTGGATTGGTAATTTTTTTTACAAAGATTATGATCGTAAATTATTTTGGCATGAAATTACATTTTAATTTATTTCTAAAGATCTATCACAAATGGCATGGTATTAATAAACAGTATGAGTAAATCTTTATAAACATTGAAATGGATAATTGTCTAATTCTTAGAAATAAAACAATGCTATAGTGTAAACCTAGTGTAAGTTATTAATGTCGAAAAAGCATCATTTTATAATAGCTATTGCGGTTTCTTTAGCAGCTTTCTAGTAATAAACCATTGTAATGTATTATAAAATGGCGTTTTTTGTATAAAGTAATATAATTTGAATTATTTCAGTCAAAGTAAGATTATGATTATATTATTTGAATAAACATCCTTGATTTTGTAACAGGACGTGTTTTATATTGGAGCTAATCTCTGTAATATAATAGCTGGCGGATATGTATTGGCGGTTTGGATCATTTATATCAATTTGACCTTTGCCTTTAGATATTGTCGTCCTTTTCTGCTACTGGCATCACCAGAGGCGTCACAAATGCGTTGCCGGCCTTTGGGAGAAAGGGGAGACGGTAGAGGGATAAGCCTCCGGTATCCTCACTCACTCGGTGAAACACAGCGCAAGCGCTGTTTTACACCGGTTTTCTGTGAGACTATGATATCACTCCGGTCGAGCCGGTTTTAAACAAAAATAGTGAATAAAAATTTCAATAAGTAGTTCGATCATTGCATAGTCTTATGTGCTTTTAACCGTTAACCAATACAACATATATAGAATAGTTCATTGGCCTTGGACTTCCTTTTTTAAACGAGGCAGAAAATAGCTGTCTGCAATAGGGTAGATGACACCATATTCAAATCAGTTACTATTTATAATCTGTCATACAAACTTGTGACGTCACTGTTTTAGACTACTTAATTGACATATTTCAATGTTTAATTGATTAAAATTTGTAATAGAAATGAAGAGCTGGTATAATAATAATTTCAGAGATATTTTGTAAAATTCTTTTTAATAAAGGAGTCATCGGTTTTATTTATTTACGATACAGATACAGTCTATTAAATTAAACTTAAAAATTACACGAGCACAAAACGGTTGTAAAACAAGAAATGAATATTGAAAAGATAAAAACCTGGCTGCACCAATATCACGTATAAAACATATAAGTTATTTATATATTCGTAATCACCGCTAAATAATTCCTTATTTTGATACCTCACTCAATGTATTTTGAAAACATATTTATTAAGATTACTTTTTGGCTCGAAAAATCCTTAACTTTGTTTTTTTTATTATGACGTACCCAGTGCCTCTCTCACGACTAAGACGAATCTATTGACACCACTCGGATAAAAAGAAGCTATGCCATTTTAGCTCTTTGGCGTACCAAACAAATATACATACATTTGACAAACATAACCCTCTTTCTTTTACAGTCAAGTAAAAATGGGACAATTACAAAGTTTATTTTATTCCATATATTTTATTACGTAGTTTTGCGATAACATGCCATGTGTGACCATAGTTTGTTCAAAATAAAGCAACTTTATCTAAATTCACCCTCTAAATCTGAACCTACTAAACCCCGCCTATATTTATTTGGTAGTTAAAGGTTCAAGGTTGATTATATTGACCAAACGACCGTAAAACATAAACCAGGTCACCATTGTATATCGGCTTTACTCAGCACACTGTAGCGCATGCCCAAATCGGGCTACATAAAAGAATATTTAAAATAGCACGTTCCAAATCGCTTCACTAACACTAATGCAATACAATTCCTTTTAAACTATCTTGATTAAACCCGATACTTTAAAGTTATAGTCATCGTTATCGTCCCTGTCCTGCCCCCTAGTCAAGTTGAGAGCGTTCTTCTTTTAGTCTAAGAGCCGGTGAAGATCGAATTACGCTCATCCGATATTCAGATCTAACTACATATAAGAGCATCAAGTGCGTGAAAACCCGCATAACTTCCGATCGACTGCACCGAATTGGATATTTATTTTTTATGTGTTCATTATTGTCAGTACAAGGTTGGCATAAAAGAAAATTAAAAAGCAGATAAATACTAAAACAAGTATTTTTTGGTAATAATTCAAGAAAAAAATATGGCGGTATGAAGTTCGACGGGTCTACTAGTTTGATATATTTACAGTTACACGTGAAAGTTTAGTGTGAGTCAATAAACAACATTGCATCCAAGAGTCAGACTGTCGGACGCTCACAAATTTATCTCTTTATAATATTTCACAAATAACGTTTTAAGAGTGCTTTTAGTTTTTATAGAATGTTTTAAAGTTTATAGAAAAACGATGTAGTTTGGCAGTTTAATACCGCTAGCTAGGACAGCCAGGTCCGGGATACAGCACCTAATAATTATGCTGCCCACAGCCCGCAAAGCTCGATATGCAAATATATAATAGTACACAAATAGCTGGCACTTATCGATGCGTGCGTATATTGATAAACACATTTAAGTCGTGAGGAATTACTATTCCTAACTAAACCACACTTGTCAGGTACCTCGTAACTACTTCCATTTCTCCGTGCCTAGCTTTTACGACAAGCGTTAATGTTAATTTTAGCATTTAACTCTATCATCCTCTGGGAACGATGTTTTTTTTCTCTATTTACTTTTTTATACATGAGCTTGCATGACGAAAAGTATGAAAAGGATCCAAAACTAGAAGTTATATCCGAATTATCTGACATATGTCATTTGTCTTTTTCCGTATACTATAAACCTGCATAGGAGATCATTTTTTGTTTTTGCGAAAGACGGTCCCCGTTTCATGTCATCCACATTTTTTATATTTTTTATCATTAATTCCATCACGACCAAGACTTGAAGACTCGACGACTTAGAATTGAAGACTTGAAATACTTGACATTGGCAGAAATAGCTGATCCGGCTGATTGCCATATCATCAAAAGAAGAATAACAAGAACCTGCATACAAGAAAATGTCGTGACCGTCACAATGCCTGAATTTGGATTTCTTATATGCCTGTTCAATCAATAAGTGGGTTTCTTTGTTTTTACGAAAGACGGTCCCCGTTTCATCTCATTCACTTTTTTTATAGTTTTATCATTATTTTCATCACGACTAAGACTTGGAGATTTTAAACACTTGACATTGGCAGAAATAGCTGATTAGCTAGTTGCCATTTCATCAGAAGAAGAAAAATCAAAAAGTGATATCGTAACAAATCTACACTATTATAATAAGAAGGTAAATTTGTAAGGTTAGTTGTGGTTTGCTGGTTGTCCGGATGTCGTAAGAAAACGGTTCCCGGATCTCTCCCGTCTCAGGCGCAGAGTGGCACACCTTGTGGTTTTAGTCGGTTCGATTCTGACACACCGCCCCGCCGCTAAACCACGGTGGGGTGAAGGCCCGAGGGGGTTTTCACACGTAAAAAAAATATTTTGCTGGTTGTAAGGCGGATAGATCCTGTTTCTACTGAACCAATTTTCGAAAGTCACCAATAAAAAACTACATTATTAGAGAGTGTTTTAGGTTATTGTATGTATGTATATTTGTATACATGATAATATATGTGTATTTGTATATGTATGATTATGTATTCTATATGTTTGTATATTTTTATACTTTTGCGTGCGTCTTTGCAGTTAATTTTATATTTCAACGTCTCTGCACCACCTAAAATTTCTACTGTTGACTGGAAGAGAATGATTTAGGCATTAAGTCCGCCGATGTATAAAAATGCATTAAGTTTAAAAAATATAATACAAAAGAATTACCGCGATATCCGAGATATTCATAGGTATTAAATTCTATGATTTCTTTGACTATTGCCCTCGGGTTCATTAGGGTTACAATAACTTTGTCTGCAAGAAACAACGTGCATAATACCTACACCTCTATAAGTCAACACTTGGCTTTCGTAAACCTATGATTAAAATACATACTAAAATTAGTAATGATATTATAATGAAAACTGTTGGATGACTGCCTCGTTGGCGTACAACTATAGGTACATGGGGTCTCGGGTTCGATTCCCGGTTCGGATGTTGAGTGTTAGATTAATATTATTGGAGGCATGATGGCTTTACATAATAATAATTCAGATGAACACTTTGTTAGTTGTTGAAGAAGTAAGACGGCAGCAAATAAAGCCATATCTTGGCTTTCAACGGCGGAGGGGAAATCAATTGATAAATATACCTTCGCCAGCTTTACACCTTTACCTTTTACAACAACCATTTTTCATAAAACTTGACAGAGACGAAAAAAACATAGATAATAAAAGTTAACTTTTTGATTTTAGTATGAATACTACAGATGCAGCATTGTTTTTACTCATCAAACTTTCGCCATTCCTTCTTCTCGGTAGTTGGTACTTCTTAGAAAAACTTAAACTTACATTGATTTTATTCTATTACGACTATTCAGCTTAAACAAAACCGTATATTTGATGCGAGTGACGCAGGAATGTCCGTACGTAGCCTGCAAGTTGAACTCAATTAATATCTTGAAGTCGTTTCATTTCTTTAGCATGAGTCAATATTACGACCGGTATTAAATTACGTTCAAATACCTTTCCGTACTCTTCTTGTTTTATATATAAGCCTCGCATTCCTTAGAACATTTGTGTAAAAAACTAGTTGTCTAGATTGTATGCCTCGGTGGCGTAGCATGAATGCTGTGCTTGAGGTTTCGGATTTGAATCACGGGTCGAACCAAATGTTTATACTTAGATCTGTAAATATTTGTTTCGGAATTTAGGTGTTTTCCATGCATAACTTGTACGTATTTACAAATAAAGTAGTTATAAATTTAAATCAGCTGTTTAGTACCCAAAATACAAACTCTACTTACTTGGTTTGGATCTATATGACGTTGTGTGTTAGATGATCTAAATATTTATTTATTTTCTGTACAAATAAATAAAACAAGTGTCTGTTTGTAATATTATAGTGACCGCTTTTTACTATGTGCATATGTATGCGTACACGGTACATATACCAAAGTATTATTTTTTAAATTTTTGTCCGTTTGTTTGTTCCGGTTAATCTCTGGAACGGCTTGACCGCTTCCGACTGGAATTTTACTGGCTGATAGCTGACGATGTAAGGAGTAACTAGACTAGCTCCGCACCGCTGCGTTTCTCGCGGTTACGACAATAACCGCTGGGAACACCGCCGAGCTTAGCTAATTTATTTATATTTTCAATGGAGATATGAGGTCTAGTTCTATTTATTTTTGCAGTGGAGGGGGAATAAGGAAAATGACGAATAATCTCATGATAAGTGACTACGGATGCAATGGACATATGCAACTTAATGGAGTTGCATTTTAAGCCGCATATTGGGAAGAGAGGGGAAAGGGAGGCGTTGGTCTGTTGAGCTCAGTCACTTATTTTGAATCAGGGAGGTTCTTATTATCGGTTTCCTGTTAGGCCGCCGCGCGTGGTATTACTTTGGTGGAGCCAAACAATAGTTCTCCCACGGTACAAACTGATGTAGATCTATGATGAAAGACAAATTATAAAAAATATAGTATAATCTAATTTTTAATTTTGAAACGATGTATTGCTAGTAAAGATGCACAAAAGCACAAAGAAGTAGGCACAAATTGCTAGTATTGTTTTTTTTATTATTATTATTTTCATTTATTTATTACTAGCTAAACCCACGAATTGCGTACAAACATAGTCTTGTATTTTTATTTAAATTTCCGGAAAGAGTGTTTTTTACGCCCGCTACATCATCCTGCGGGCAGTACAGTCGTGGACTAAAATAAATTTACACTTACAGTTTTCTCATAATTTTCTTTAATACAAACCTTGTCCTGAGAATAGCAAACATATAAAAAAGAATTATCCAATTTGGTGCAGTCAATCACCAATAGATTACAACCAAACATACAAATGGTTACAATTTAAAACAAGCCAGGAATGCTGTAACTTTTCCACGATTTAAATAAATGTACTTATGTATATACTTAGAAATAAACACATCTACAGTCCATGAATATTAATCACCATAGTCGCTTAGAGTGGCCTTGTCGTGGAGACATAAAAATTAAAAACATTGTCGCCATAAAATAATATAAATAATAAAAGATTGTTTCATGGAAAAAAATACCTACACGCAATAGTTTTTATATGTCAGAACAGAGACAACGACGAAGAACACCTGTCATGCGGCCTTGAACCGGCCGCTAAATAGGTAGCTTCGTTTGGATATGCAGTGGGAGCGGTAATTCTAGTAATTTAATGACACTCGTCATGGTCATTGTTAGGGCTAAAGGGCCTTGACCTTGTGAATCCGTTTTGTTTAAGCTGGCAAGAGAGAAATTTCTTTTCGTTTTTTTTTGTGTAATAGTAAGAATATCGACTTTAGAAAAACGACATTAAACATTTAATTGTTTTAATTTAAGGACTTTGACCATAGATGTTACTCTGAATGGCGTGTTAAAGCCATTATTACGATCCTTTAATAAATGTAGTTCATTGTGGGGAACAAAGCTCCGCGTGCATGCGGATGTGAGCTAGAGGTTGAAAGGCTTCCTAAGATTTAAATCGTTAAAAAACACACACACCTATTATCAAGTTGATTAAATCTACTTAAAATTATTTTTTTTACTATATTGGAGTATAATGACACCATAACAAGTATTTTTAATAAGTGCTTGAGTTTACTTAGTATACTTACGCACGTTCTCACGAAAAAATATTCAAACTGCACGGCCTAAACGTCGAAATTGTATGACTTATCAAAAGATGTCTGCTTGGTTGAAAGCGCTAGTCACAGGATCTACTTGTTCGAAATGAAAAATAATTTTATAGCTCACTAGCCAACCCGTGCCCACAACGCTGGGCGTGCACCGGCTGTTTTTCTTCGAATTCATTTATAAATACTATTATTTTTAACTACATTTTTGTACAATCTTAATAAATTAAGGCCTATGCCACTCCTGAATAGAGCGTCGCTTTCTGTTAGTGAAAAAAAATTCAGGATCGGATCCGTACTTCCGAAGATTATCCCTTACAAACATACAAACAAAGTTAGAAACTTTCATCATCATCAGCATATCGCAGTCCAGTGCTGGACATAGGCCTCTCCAGTTGCACACAACTTAGTTCGAATTAGCTTCTCGCATCCAAAGTCTCACGCAAATCATCACTCCATCTAGCCTAAATCAGGAGAATCCAGCTGGGTTGGACAGCGTTTGGGAAGCTTCGTCGGGTCTTCTCGTTGTCGATCCCACAGTGCCTAAAGACGAAAGTCTTCAATGAGTGCGTCCTACCTGTAACACACACGACATACAAAGCTGAAACGTCGACACTTACGGTACGGCTGGTCCATGAATTTAAAATCGTTCAGTGTACTATGGAGAGGTCTATGGTCGGCGTTTCTCTAAAGGATCGCATCAGAAATTAGATGATCCGACGAAGAACCGGGGTCATCGACATCCCATCTGGATTAGCAAACTGAAGTAGCAGTGGGCCGGCCAGATTTGCCATAGAAACAATAACCGTTGGGGTAAACGGGCTCTTGAGTGGAGACCGCCTCTCTACAAACGTAGTGTAGGACCTCCACAGGCCAGAAACTTTATCTCTTTATATTAATACTTAGTATAGATTTATGTATTAATTAAATTATTCATTCAAGGAGGCTAATGACTTTATAAACTTACGTTACAACTAACAGGAGTCGAGCATCAATGTAGAAAGTTACAAAAATGGGCTAATATTGTTATCTTTAAGGTTCCGAATCCAAACGGTAAAACGGAACCCTATTACTAAGACTTCGCTATTATCGTCTGTCACCAGGCTGTGTTCCGTCATAGTTGGGACAGTTGACATTTTCAGATATGATAATAATACCTGGAGATCGTTTTTTGTCTTTGCAAAAGACGGTCCCCATTTCATGTCATCCACATTTTTTATACTTTTTGTCATTAATTCCATCACGGCGAAGACTTGAAGACTCGAAGAATTAGAGTTAAAGATTTAAAATACTTGACATTGGCAGAAATAGCTGATCGGGCTGATTGCCATATCATCAAAAGAAGAAGAACAATAATACCTACTAAAAACAGAATAAAATATATATTTAAGAGGGCCCCAAACAAACGTGATTTTTGCGCTCGTTATTGACAATGGCAACAGGAAGACGTTTGAAATGTTTTGTACGGTACGGCGGGTACGGCCTGAAATCCAGGGCTGTGTCAGCCAACGCGCTGTCGGAGCTGTTCTGCCGAGTTTAGAAGCTTGGATAGAGAAAGCCGACTTTGTCACCTATAGATTCACTCACATACTCATCGAACATGGTTGCTTCGGTAAGTATCTGAACAAAACCTGACGAGAGGCTACGAGACAAAGCCATCACTGCGGGTCCGACCGGGATTCCAGTCATTACACGCTAGAGTGCCTCGCGTGGGAGTCCAAGCGTCGAATCCTGCTCGAACATTGATCGCGGTAATGCTGGCGAGTAGTGAGGAATGAGAGGCCACGGTCTTTTTCTATGAAGACGTTTAGCTTCAGGTCGGTCCAGCACATAGATATTCTATATCTATGGTCCGGCAATACCGCTGACAAGAATAACTAGTTTTAAAGAATGGCTATGCGATACAAAAAGGGTAGGCATCGAAAACCTCACGCACAGTGGTAGAGTGCCAGTTACTAAAGTAGCGGGAAATTAAAAAAAAGTCTATGCTTGTAATAGTTGTAATCCTTCTAGCATAGCCGAGATTCATGTTCGTGATGTATATATAATCTAAGAAGCTTTTAATAAATAATAGGTATTATAAATTACCATTGCTGGGGATAGATAGCAACTTGTTTATTGATGTGTTTTCCAGAATACATGTTATAACAGGCGCTCATATGATCATATATCACTCGTTTTCCTATTGGGTAAACATATTCTTTTTAAAGTAATTATTAACTATTTGTTGCGACAAAATAGATAGTTTAAAATCTAATTATAATATTAATGGATCGTTATATCGTAGAAAGATAGATGGATGAAGGGATGGTTGGCAGTCTACAACTGTGCGGTTTTCTAAAAACTTTCTACCTTGCACCACAAAACTGTAGAATGCGAATAGAACTGCGGTATTTCCGGGCCAACACGACCTTTAAACCTTTGAGAAAAGAGCGTACTGTTTCTTAAAAGACCGCAAAGCACTTGTGACGCGTCTGGTGTTGCGAGTGTCCTTGGACGGCGTTAATCGCTTACCAATCAATAAAAAAAAATATCCTTAGTGTGGGTAACCAACATGGTGACCGACACAAAGATTATGCGTTGCCTGCATTAGTAATAATATACTCATTAAAATTAATATTGCATGTATTTGTGATCGTGAAAAGAGGAATAAAGAAATTATTGTCATTATTGACCACACACCGAAATGTGAACACCTGATAGCCGCTCAGATCAGAGCCCCAATCATTCACTGTGGTCATTCAATCATTCTACAGTTGTACTGTGCTTAGCTTCGATGGACAAGATGGATGTTTTATCCATAAGTTTGTGTAGTCATACAGTGCTCACTAACATTTCCGTGGGCCAAGCTAGTGAATAACTAATAATTTAATAAGGTATATACTTAAGCCTATTGGCGTCCACTACAGAACAAAGGGATCCTCCAAAGACATTTCATCTATTCAAATTATACTGAGCAATAAAATATCTCAAAAACTAAAAGTAAGTCTCATTGAAATACTACCTACACAAAATAATCACAAACTTGTTGAGAGCTGCTATATGTAAACATGGGTTTGATTATAAAAATTCATACTAATATTATAAATGCGAAAGTGTCTGTCTGTTACGCTTTCACGGCTAAACCACTGCACAGATTTCAATGAACGAACACACAAACACAAAACAAACAACAAACTTTCGCGTTTATAATCATCATCAGTCCACTGCTGGACATAGGCCTCTCCAATTTCACGCCACTTAGTTCGATCCATGGCTTCTCGCATCTAGCTCCTGCCAGCCGTCTTACGCAGATCATGTCTTCCTGGTCTGTGGACGTCCTACACTACGTTTGCCGAGACGCGGTCTCCACTCGTTTACCCCAACGGTTATCGGTTCTATGGCAAATGTGGCCAGCCCACTGCCACTTCAGCTTGCAAATCTATATCGGCGACCCTGGTTCTTCGTCAGATCATCTCGTTTCTGATGCGATCCCTTAGAGAAATGCCGAGCATATCCCTCTCTATAGCACGCTGAGCGACTTTAAACTTATGGACCAGCCGCACCGTAAGTACCCACGTTTCAGCTCCTTTTGTCATTACTGGTAGGACGCACACATTCGTTTTTAGGCACTGTGGGATCGACGATGAGGAGACCCGACGAAGCTTCCCAAGCGCTGCCCAATCCAGCTGGATTCTTCTGTTCACTTCACCCTCAAAGTTTTTTCTACCTAACTGCAAAGTCTGCCCGAGGTATACATATTTTTGAACAACTTCGAGAACGGCGCCGTGTACCGCAACCGGTTCCGGTAGTACATGTTCATTGATCATGACCTTGGCCTGTCCAAGCTCATCCGTAGGCCGATAGGCACAGAAGAGTCAGCCAGGTCGTTCAGCATCTGCTGTTGGTCCTGCAGCGTCTCTGCCATGATGTCGATGACGTCCGCAAATCGCAAGTGAGAGATGTATTCGCCATTAATGTTGATACCGCGTTCTTTCCAGTGCAGCTTCTTAAACAAGTTCTCCATTGCATTAGTGAACAATTTTGGGGATATAAGGTCGCCTTGTCTCACTCCTCGATGGAATGGTATGGGTCTTGTATGCTGATCCTGTACTTGAACGGACATAGTGGCGGCTTTGTAGAGACATCTCAACACTTGGATGTACCGCCAATCTACTTGGCAACGCTGCAGGGACTCCAGAACAGACCAAATCTCGATCATTCGATCGAGATTCCTTGGCAAGGCATTCTCATAGTCCACGAGTGCTAGGCACAGACGCTGATTATACTCTTCGGTCTTCTGTATAATCTGCCGCACTGTGTGGATGTGGTCTATGGTGCCACATCCGCTCCGAAACCCAGCCTGCTGCGGCTAGCGTTTACAATATTAGTAGGATATTTTTATTATTTCTTTTTTTATGTCTAAGCTGCCAAAATGACTCTGCCCTGCCTGATGGAAAGCATGAGCAGAATCCAAGAGTGGTGGTCACCATCCTCAATGCAAAAAAGAACAATGCAGCATGGTGACCCACACTATGGCGGCCTGGTGAGATGCTTCTTCACGCCCCGCTTAATATATAATAATGAGCAATATAAAAAACGGACAATATTAGTAGGATATATAATAATGAGCAATATAAAAGCGGCAATCATTAAGTTAGTGGCCTATCGATTAATACAGCAATGTTGTCTTCTAAGTCGGTTCTTACAACGCCTACGGATTGAACAGATATAATAATAATATTTAATAATAATAATTATAAAAGTTGCCAGAAATAAAACCTCAATGATGGATTTTTTTTTACTAAAAGTTATGAATAATTTATTTCATAATTATTTTATCAATTTATAACATTTTACATCATCTCGTCAGTAATTCTCTGTACCGAGCCAACAAACGTGTAAATATATAATTCGCATTAATATATATCTACTTTGGTCATTTATTGGTGGCGGATGGTAGGTAAACAATTGAATAGATAACTAAGCAATATTTAATGTTATTTTGATAGGTTCGCTGCCTGTTTCTTTGCTTTAACTAATTCCACTAATTCCTTGTAACGCTTCATACAGTCTTTCTTAGAACGGTTAGGTAGGCATTCGGCAATCTTGTCCCATCTCTCGGGTGTGCTCACAGGGTAGGTCTTCATCGCCTGCTCTAATAGTTCTTGTTCGATTTTCGTCCAAGGCCGGTCGTCCGACTTGGCGACGACTTCCTCTGCTTTAGGAGCAGCCGTACCATTCACTAATTTAGCTTTAGACGGATTATCACTTTTTGAAATACCAGTATCATCAATATGGTTATGCATCTTCTTCTTTTCTTTCTCAAACTGATCGAAAGCCTCCTCATTGGCAGCCTTTTTGAGGCTGCTTTTGGAGAAATCTGAACTTTGCAAATCTTTTGCTTTGTTCAATACATCTTTTGCCACGAACCTCCTTTCGTCGGTGAATGTGCCGTGTTGATTTAAAAAGTTGGCTACCACTTCCCATCTCTGGTTCGTCCCGGCCGGGAATAAGTTAACGGCTTTTATTAAAAGTTGTGTCATCTCAACGGACCACTCCATCGGCCGCTTGAGAGCAGATTCTTTCTTAGCTTTTTGTTGTTCTACTTTCTTATTTTCAAATAAAGCTTTTCGTTCAGCTTCTAGTTTGTCCTCCGTCTCTTTTATTGTACTTAAGAAAGCTTCCCTCCCTCTACTCTCAAGTGTCTTAATACATTCCTGTAATTCTACTAATTTCATCATTTCACAGATTTTTTCTACTGCAGCCATATGTGCAACGTTCTCCTCGTCATTCTTAGAATAGTAATTGTTAGATTTGCAAAGATCTCTAAATGCTTTACGTTCCTTTCTAAGATTCTTTTTCTGTTGTTCTCGTTCAGCTCGGGCTGCCTCTATCCGAGCTCTTTCTGCTTCTTCGGCTTTCTGTTTGGCAAGCAGAGCTTCCTTCAACAGCCGTTCTTCTTCTGCTTTCTTGGCTTGGACCGCATTCTGAAATTGAGATACGTCATATTTTATTTAAAGTATAAAACTCAATTGGGTTTTCATAGAAAAGGTTCAATTGATTGAATATCATATCTAAATCACTAATTGTGCCTT
This sequence comes from Hyphantria cunea, assembly GCA_003709505.1. Taxonomy (NCBI): domain Eukaryota; kingdom Metazoa; phylum Arthropoda; class Insecta; order Lepidoptera; family Erebidae; genus Hyphantria; species Hyphantria cunea. Next base: position 98,652 of record PKRV01002955.1, read on the forward strand.
TCATCAGAGTATAGATTCAACATAATTAATAACTAATATCTTCTCATTACCGACGAAACGTTGAATAGACTGTGTGTAAGAGGCTACAAAGGGAGTAAGTAGAGACTAACAAATGATAGAGCAGAATGGAGGAAGGAATCTCATTGTGCCGACCGCAAATGATTTTGACAAATGGTTAAGATGATGAGATGAAATTATTGTAAATTGATAATATATGTTGATAATGATAATATTTTCGGACATTTATATCACACAACGCCATTAGGTCGAAAACTAATCAAAGCTTACACCATGGGATCTAAACAACCCCAGATGGCGTAAGAAATATTTGCAGATCATACAAACATTTGGTCCGACTTAGGAATTGAACCCGAGACCTCATGAATAGCAGTCCCATACGCCAACCGCTAGATCAATGTGGCAGTCTGACAATGATAATGGCTGAAGTATATACATTTCATAGAATATTGATTTATTTTTTCTGCAACTTTTACAATGTTTTGACAGGATAATATCCCAAGGTATCATTGAAGACTTACAACTAATCAAAATATTAAAGATAAGAAAAACAATATATATACTAGTTTTGCGTGCGGCTCGCGTGTTTAACGATTTACGCGGCAAAGAGTATGGTTCTTGCTTATGGCCTTCCTCTAGAGTCAAAGTGTCTGCATGCCAAATTTCATTGAAATCAGTGCAGCAGTTTGAAAGCCGAACAAACAAAGTTACTTTAGCATTTATAATATAAGTATTGATTGATATACATAACTCCTATGTCATCTGATCCATTAATTTATTAACATTCCGTTAGTTAAAATCGGTTTAGTATTATACATATTAACCTTCTTTTTAGCTCCACCATAGTGGGGTTAAAAGGTGAAACAAAGTATAAGTTCTTTAGGAATTACTGGTATGTCATACACACATTATCAAAGATAGGTAAAATCAAAGGTAATCTGTGTTAAGTGGCATACAATACATATGTAAGTATTGAGACATTTCCTAAACTGATAAGATATGAATACTTCATAAACATCCAATCAGCAAAAGTCTGTTTTTGTTGTTTATATCCTCAATTGGTACTTAATGGAATTGGTTAAGTACATACTAGACTTCTCTTGCACTCATAGTTTTTGTTGTAAAGTGTGAAAAAAATAAGTATAAAAGTTGCGAAAGTCTAAAAACAGTCACTTGTATAGAGACTGGCAATTGACAAGATTCGTTAGATGCGCAGAAGTCATTTTTAGGTCCCTTTTGTTGATAAAGGGACACTACTATTATAAAGAGGAAAGATTTGTTTGTTTGTTTGCATTGCTCCGAAGCTACTGAATCAAATTGGAATTTTTTTCACCATTTGAAAGCTAAATCAACTCCGAGTAACATGGGCTATATTTACATTAGCAAAAAAGTTAGGGATCCGGGATCCGTATGAAAATTTTGAGAATTGGTAAATTTCTAAGCTAGGAAAGTTTGTTAAGAGCATATTAAACTTAAAACAACAACATTTTTAGGTAACTACCATTGTTCACCCATGCAAAGCCCGAACCGTGTGCTAGTTTTTATATGATATATGTTGTCTAGATAATATCTATTAAATTAAACATTGCATGTAGAGAATATGTTAAAAACATTATGACATAAGAATATGTTAACCCACATTACACACACATCACAATGTCATTGCAAAACATTGGCCTTGGACCTTGACACCAGTTTAATGTATATTTTATTAAACTATAGTTTTAACATCAAATTATTAATACATATAGTATCATGTTTTTAATGTTATTTATATGTATAAATATTAATCTTTTAATATGTGTACAGTTAATTTATATGTGTGTAAATACACACATATAAATTAACAGGCATTAATAATTTTATTAAACAACATTAATAAAATTATTAATGCCTGTAAAAGTCTACAAATTAGTATTTTCTTTGAATTCACTATCCAAAATTTAATATGTTTGCGGCTCTAATGAAGCTTTACAATAAATCCTTTGACAGTTTGTCTTTCAATAACATGACATTGGCAAAATGGTGGTCACACCAAGAACCATTAATCAAAAGTTGAAGTTGAATGTATATTTTATGAGATATGTCTATTGTAAAAATATCTAGTCACTGTGTTTGTGGTCACACTCCTCTGAAATTACTTACCCATTTTTAAGTTTACCTGTATTTAGCAGGTATGAGAGTATTTTGTTAAGTATTTATGTACCTTCTGCCCTAATTTTTTCTAATAAGTGGTTAAAATTAATCTCATAATAATTATATATATTCCGGAACAATGTTTTACAGTACAGCTGGCTTATATATTTATATAAACTAAGATAAAAGCAGATACAAACTATGTACCAGAAATATTACTTTTATCTGTGGATTTCTGTCAGTTCTAATTTCACTACTTTCGACAAAACACACCCCCTCTCAAATAGGTTTGTTTGTTTGTTATTATTGAACTATATGAGACGTGCGGCGAATCTAGTAGAAAATAAAAAAGGCTAAGTTATTCCTTATTACATCAGCTATCTGCTAGTGAAAATTCCATCAAAAAGACACTCCAATTTCATTTATTTTTATATATGTATGTATGTAGAATTTCATGATAATGTCTATTAAGCAAGGTGTGGCTGTGTGCAATTTATAAAAAGTAAAATTTGATGTTTACCTGTTTGGCTCGTTTTGCAGCTAATTTTTTATCCTTATCTTCTTGCTTAAACCGCTGAATTCGAGGGTCAGAAGCATATGCTAGATCCACTAAACTACGCAGGCGGGCCATTTCCTCCTTCTTCAGTTTAGCTCGAGCAACCTTGTTTTGCTTTTCTATCCATCGCCTCTCCTCCCGATCCTGCCCTCTCTCTTTCTCCTCCTCATCTAGGTAAGAGAACTCGCGCCACGATTCAAAGTCATACCAAAACGCGTAAAACCTCTCGACCTGTTCTCGGGAACTATTCTCATCACCCAACAAGGGCACATTTTTCTTCTCTGACCACCGGGCGTTCGATTCAAAATGTTTAACGAAAGATTTGTAAAAGCCATCTCTTTTAATATCAGCTTGAGATGGCACGGTATCATCCACGGTATGGTCTATAGAATCATAAGATCTGCGCTTAATTGGAGTACCTAGTATCTCGTAAGCTTTAGTGATGCATGTGAAGTAGTCATCGTCACTGCGAACCTCCTCGCCTTGAGCCTTACGCTTGTCGGGATGGTGTTTTAACACTTTCTGCCTATAAGCACGCTTTATATCATCATCGGTGGCCTTATATCGCAAATTTTTCATACCTAGAACAGCGTAATGGTCCTGCATCTTCCAATCCTTAGGGTCCAAGCTTCGCAGATACTCAACGTCATCGTCGAAAATGACCTCTTCGGCCTTCTCGTTCGACTGGAGAGTTTCAAACAGCACATCGCCACCATGGCATTTAATATTGTGATATTTAAGAAATGCTGCACCAGCGCACTCTACTTTTCTTTTCACGAAGGGCAACGGTATCGCCACGACCTTAGAATTCGCGCTGGATTCGCTGTTAGTCATTTTTTATCTATTTTATTTGTATAATACGGACCAAGCACTAACATAACCTAAAAACAAGGTAAACACCTGGGAAATAACCGAGCTTCGGTATGTATGTATGTGATTTTTATAATTTTTAACTAACTACTAAAGATACTTTGATAAATATAACCATTTACACGTGTTATAATAACATTTTACAAGGTAAAACGCGCCATGAAACCAACCAAAGACGTCGTCCGACATTTGATAAATGAATGAATGAAATGAATTATGAGTGAACAGAACAGATGTACTGTGATATAGGGAATGAATGTCGTAGACGTAGACGACATAGACTATAGACTACACAATGTTTTGTAATGTAGATACTATATATAAGGATTATAAATTTGAAAATATTTTTTTTACCAATTTTTTTTGTCAAGTAAATAAAATGTATTAACATTTTATTTATTCTATAGTTTATTATTTGTTCGATGAGAATAATTTGCCTCTTCATCGTTATTCAATTTATTTTTCTTGAAAAAATCTAATCGAAAATTATTTAGATAACAACTAGTAATCTTTTCAGACAGGATAGACATAACGCAATCATTTGTCACAGGGTAGTTTTAGTATATTATTGAAAATTTTTATTTTTCTCAACAATAAAAATAATAATATATAAATTTAAAAAACGGCCAAGTGCGCGTCGAACTCGTCCCTCGTTTAACACAAACCTGTAGGTATATTAGATGATTTAATGATGATTAGATGATGTAATTAAAAAATAATGCTTTTCGCAATTTTTCCTTCATCTGTATCTGTTCACCGGGCCCTGTAGATTTGATTCCCTTGCGAAGTTTGCAGTATAAACGGCTGTATCTTTGATTCTGTGACTTAGAAGTTATTTTTTTTACAACAGTTACAGTAGACCTGAGTATTTGATCTGAATTTCAGTTTGATACCTATACGCGTTTCTGAGAAAAAAGTCTTGACAGACAGACAAATACACGGGCAACAAAGTGATCTTATAATGGTTCCGTTTTTTTCCTTTTGCGGTACAGGACCCTAAAAACACCAATAGTTTACCTACCAAATTTAGGAGAAAACAGGGGCTTCAGAAAATATAGGGATGCTGGGAACTCTGATCTTCGAGGCACACGATCTGGCTCAGCTAGAATCAGTAATGTTGTCATGTCGGCGAAGAACCGGCGGCCACACATTGAATCGCCGCTAGCCGAGCACGGCCTTTTTGCTAGAGAGTAAAAAAAACGAACTCGCCACACAAATTTTAAAAGTTGTATATTTACTGCTAATAGCAAAAGTATTTTTTTAATATACTTATCTTAAGCTTTAATTATAAATAAAATCCAGAGTAGGTCAGCAGCTCTCCCCTGTCCCCTCCTCCTGGGTACGCCTATGGATATAGTGACAACTGGGGCACTGTTTTAATGGAATGAATCATATTATTTGAGTGTTACCTTGATATTTTGCTTATATTCTACAAGAGTATTTATGAAAGAATTTTTTTTTTATTTATTCAAGAAAATTTGACTATAAAATGATTAAATTTTATTTTAAGCAAAAAAAAAACTATTAGACATTTTAAGCATTTATTGTATCAGATATTCATGTATTACATCTCTTCTTATTTTCCTTCTCTTTCTGTTGCTAGTAATCTTATATAAAAATAGGTCAGCGGACTTATTTAATTTTAGATTTATAACACATACTTAAAATAAGCAGACTCCATTATGGTTTGATCGTATTTGTTGAACACAGATTTCCACTAAACGCTCCAGGCCATCAGCCAATTCCCTGAACTCCTGTGGGGCCTCCATCATAGGCACGTGAATAAACAATGATGGCTTGCCCCTATTACGTTGCTCACACAACGAAGAGTAGTACATATACTCGCAAATAAAGCTGTAAAAAGGATAAGCATATTAAAGTTTCTGTTGACGTGGGAACTAAGTTGGCAAATACAGTCACACTTATCCAACTTTACTTTTATAATGGTCCGAAATTTATATGTATAAAAACGAAATACCACTCATTGATTAATCACGAAATCTCAGAAACTATAACACCTACGATCTTGAAATTTGCAGGTGGGGTCCTTATAGTAGACATCCGCTAAGAACGGACTTTAAGAAACTTAACGTAACAACAAGTAAAACGAGTGTTGAAAGATTGTGTGAAAGTGTATCCTCCAAAGATGGTGTGGAGGTGTATTAATAATGTTGTATTAATTATGGCAGAAGAATTTTAGTTGTATAAGTATTATCATATATATATATATATACTAGCTGAGCACCGTGGTGTTGCCCATACCATATGCCGGTACAATTGCAACCGCGGGTAGCTAAAACTATAATACCTTTTGCATTTTTAAGTCTAATACTACATTAATTCGCGATGGCTTCAGAAATTTATAAAAAATAACCAAGAGTTCTAAAAGAATTAAATGTGAACAAATTCATATTACATTAATCACTAAGCTTTTGTCATATAAATAGAAATATGATATTCTTGTTTTAAATTTATTGTTTTCTAGTGATATCTAACATTTTCTTCTTCTTGTTTTCAATAGACATTTTTCATTTATAATTAATTTACTAATATAACCTTGACATTAAAGCATTACCGTCTAAAATGTTTTGTAGGTATCTACATTCAATTGACCTTTTATTTATGACATTATCTACGTACGCATAAATTTGTATATTATTATAATTCTAAACTGTATCAAACTTAATTATATTTGATATAAACAACACGATGTAAAATAATGACAACCACCATTAAAAGCACACCTGAGAAAGGTCATTTGATAAATCAGCGCAACCAAGTCTAATAGATATACATATATACACTCATACGAGTATATCATGACAGCTTTGTACCTATCAGTTTATATGCAAATAAATGATTTGATTTATTATATATTGTTTAAACCGTCAGTGTACATATTTGGTTTGGTGATTAATTAAGAATATAGAGTATCACCTACCCTGTTATATGTTTTAAGAGCTGACTAAAGGAGTAAACTACATTGGACAACAATACAAGGAGAAGGAAAACTTGAAATAAACCATGAACCAACCTCTTTTGGCAGCACAATATAGTCCAAAGCCCCCCTTTCTAAGAAGAGCTATATGTACAGCATTGAACTATAAAAGCCAGTAGCTGTGATGACATTTTTGAAATATGGAAAGGTTAATCGCTTCGCTACGTAACGCATTACGGCATCAGTCAGTCTGTCTTCCCTTTCTCTCACGCATGCGGCAGCGATCGGCAGACAATTTCTCTCTCACTCTAACCAACAACGCTATTCGTAAATTGTTCAGTTTAAGTTATCGCTTCTGGCGGGTGTCCCGAGAAGCAAACCTTTTTTATTTTTATTTTTTTTAAATACTATTTCGAATATAAATACTCACTTTCCAGCTCGACCTGATGAAACAGCTTTCAAAGACATATTATCTAGACCCTTGTTGAATGTTTCGCAAATGCTTTCGACTTGTAGATCAGTTACTAAACAATCAGGACCGCACCTTGGGTTTTCGTATCCATATGGTACACTATCGCAGTTATCCACTTTAGTGTACGGGGTTTTTTTCGCCTGTTTCTCTAAAGTAAACTCATCAACAGCATTGGATACTCCAACGTGAATAGCCAACTGAAACAAAGGAAATACCTACCGTCTAAAATTTACTCGTTACTAACGTTTTTATTACATATGAGCCTGCCAGAGCGACTCTACTCTGCCTGATAGAAGAAAGAGTTGTGGTGACCAAATTCATTGCAAATGCAGATAATTACTATGGAGGCCTAGTGAGTAGTTTCTGCATCTTTGGGCCTCCGGTCTCGCACTCCCCAACGAATCAAGACAGCACTGATGCTGTCACTTCAGGTTGATCTTCTTTAAAAAGGTAGCCAGTCCTTTTGTGCTGATATCAGCGTGGCTCTGCTACCTTGATAATCTTGCTTTCGTTTTTTTACTCTTCGGGTGCCTATTACAAATCTTCTTTCTACGCATAGCCCTGTAGCGGTGCACTGTTGAAAGTTGTCGACAAGGAGGCCTCGGGTTTATTCCCCGGGTTGGACCAAATGTTTGTGTGATCTGCAAAGCGGCGCCCAATCGGTGCACGCCGCCAGCGTGTGTTGGGCCGAGTCCTCACTGCAGTCGCAGTGGTGTCAGGCGGAACTCAATTCCCTCCCGGCTACCGAGTGCAGGTACTTCCCGCAGCAACCGTGCACGGAAAGCACCTGCGTCAGTCGGAAAGAAAAAGGGTCCCATGCTGCCGCCCTGCCCACTCGAGGATGACCGGCTGGAGCGCCTCCACGGTGGTGAAGCTGCACGTGGAGCCTCCAGGCGCGACGACCACCATCGTGCTTCGACGGGCGGCTTCACGCCACTCGCGTACCTCTTCGGGCGGAGGGCGTATGCCACTCTCCGCCCGTCCCTCTCCCCATCCCCCAAGGGCGGCAACGCACTTGGGACCCCTTTGGTGTTAAGGGTATCCATGGACGGCGGCAATCGCTTACCAATTAGGCGATACATCTGCTCGTTTACCCCTGTACCATAAATAAAATAAAAAATAAACATTTTTCTTCAAATATAGAGTTGATACAAAGAAGTACTCACGTCGGGTTGATATTGATCAAACATACGAGGCACATTCTCATCAATATACTCGTATACCACTGGCACCTCCTCTCTCACCACAGTGATGTTCAATCTATCCTTTAATCGATTTACATCTAACAACTTCACGGCTTCTATACTAGGATTAATCGATATACCATTCTCACCAGACTTGAACGGTAAGAACCCCGTCACTAGGACAGTTTCATTGTTGCTTTCCGGATAAAAAAACATTTTATACTAATTATGCAAAGACACGTCTATTCTACGTTAGAGGTTGTACGAATTAGTGGGTGTGTGTGCTATTTGCCTTATTTATAATCTGTGATACCAACCTGACCAATACGTATAATAATTTAACGTAAGTTTGTTCATTTTTGCATATCTCTTAATTTTTATACATAATTTCTTTTATGGTTTAGGAATGTCCCGCCAACACAAAGGCAGAATACTCTAACTGGGCGATGTGATCGTGGCGGGCGGTTTTTTTTGTTTACTTGGTGGATTGCCTTTACGCACTTCGCTCCCCCCCTGCGGGGACAGGGGGTTCGCTTTGTGTGGGACTCCTGACTGACACGCCAGACTACCCGTTAAACCACCACGGTGTGCTACTCTGCGCCTGAGACGGGAGAGATCCGGGAACCGCTTTCTTACGCCATCCGGAGTGGCTGGCGGGTCCCGTAACCGTGGGACGCAACCTCCCAGGTTTGATCACTTCGCTTGATCAGACAATCCTCCCTTTGTATCGGAGGGACATGACATCCGTTCAGATGATTTGTCTACTTGTTTATCCCCCTATACCTTAAATATATGTTTATTTATGTGAGCAGAACCACGGACAATAACTAGAGTGTTAAATATCTGCGAAATTGTAATCACAATTATTTTTCCTGTTGTACTAATTAAATGATATTACTCAGAGTACTGTACCTATTTATGAACAATATCTATTTATGTTACGTAAATGATAAATTACCCAAAAACCAAAATAATTTCATCAGAGGATTTGGCATCAGTCAGAGGAGAAAAAGATTTATTCGACAGTGATGTATAAGATAGCAAGGTACCATCAACGTTATTCATACAGTTTATTATTGTCTATCATAACGCAATTAGTTTTAAAATTTAAATAGTAAGCTGAACAATATTGTTGTAATAAATATCTAGGTTGAATATATTGTCTGTAATTTAGCTGTAAGACGTGTCTAATTTAAAAATAGAAAGTAAGTTGTTTGGTTAAGTTTCAATAAACATTGCGTCATAATTATTTCCCCGTGTAAAAAAAACAACAAAGAGTTAGAATAGAGCAACAGGAATCCCACCTGGAAAGTGTGAAAGGTTGTATGCAAGAAAGATATAGTATGAAGCATGAACGTACGACAAGTAGCACAAGCGAGAACCAGTTTGATAGGAGTTAGTTAGTAATAGGCTCCAAATACATATTGGAGGTGCTAGTTCAAAATGAAAAAAAAAAACGTTATTCATACTGAAACTATATTTTACCTGCAGATTTTCTTGCATTTGACTACCTAAGTTATGCATTGCGCCGTGGTAGCGTATACGACTGCTGTACTGAGGTCACAGGTTAATTCTTCTAATAAAATGTTTGTATGGTAAGCAAATATTTGTTTATGTATGTGTTTACAAGAAAAATGAACGACGAAATTTGGGTGCTAGTCACTTAATCAACATCATCAGCCTATCACAGTATACTGCTGGAATTAGACTTCTCCAATTACACGCCACTTAGTTCAATCCACGGCTTTTTATTTAGTTAACAAATTCACATATTACGCACTTATACACGACAGTTTGATCACAAACCGTGAGAGAGACACGTTTCGATACGAATGGGCCGGCTCGACCGGTGTGATATCAAGTCGTACAGAAAACTAGGTGTTAAACAGCGCTTGCGCTGTGTTTCAAGACGGTTTTCTGTTCATCTGATAAGGTTCATCCCCGTCCCCATCCCCCAAAGGCCGACAGCGCACTTGTGACGCCTCTGGTGTTGCGGGTGTCAATGGGCGGCGGTAATCGCTTACCATCAGGCGATCTATATGCTCGATTGACACCTATTGCAAAAGAAAACTAAACAGTACCTGCGCTATAGTATATGTTGTTTATAATATGCATGTATTTACAAAAAAGTATTTACGAATTTGTATCAGTTGTCTAGTACCCATAACACAAGCTCTGCTTAGCTTGGGACTACATGGCGTTGTGTGTTAGATGTCCGAAAACATTTATTATTTTAAATATTATTTATGGCTATCAGACTGCTGATAAACATACTTAAATGTTTCTAAATACATCATCATCAGCCTATTGTAGATCACCTTTTTTTATGTATGCGCCTGCCAAAGTGGCTCTCCTGTTGGGAAGTTTGAGCAGACTCCAAGAGTGATGGCCATCATACTCATTGCGAATGCAGACAATGCAACAATGCAGCATGGTGGTCCACATAATGGCAGACTTTTGAGATGCTTCTGAATTTCTGTCACTTTAGGATGGTCTTCTGTGAGGGAGTAATGCCGACCCGGTCGAGCCAGCCTGTTCGTGCTAAAACAGCGATTGAAAGCTCCATACATATGCATCTACCATTGCACACTACTCTGATAGATTTTAGGTTTCTCGCATTCAACTCCTCATCTTCCGCAAATCATCACTCCACTATAACAGTGGGAGAGCCACGCTTCGGTATGCATGGGCCGGCTCGACCGGAGTGATACCACGGCCTTACAGAAAACCGATGTGAAACAGCGCCTGCGCTGTGTTTCACCGAGCGAGTGAGGATTCCGGAGGCCCATAATTCAACCCTTCCCCACATCCCGCTCCCCATGCCCCATGGCCGGCAACGCATTTGGGACGTCTCTGGTATCACGGGTGTCCAAGGCCGACGGTAATCGCTTACCATCATGCGATACGTCTACTCGTTTGCGATAAAAAAACCGACCTTGTGGGCGTCCAACTGTCACCGTAAGTGTCCATGTTACGGCTACGTTCACGTACAGAGCCGCAACGTGGACACTCACGGTATGGTACCGTACCATGCGAAGAGCCTTATTAGGACATTAAATATCTGCGAAATTGTAATCACAATTATTTTTCCTGTTGTACTAATTAAATGATATTACTCAGAGTACTGTACCTATTTATGAACAATATCTGTTTATGGTATGTAAATAATAAATTACTCAAAAAACCCCTGCGTAACCGCATCAGTTCAGAGAAGAGATAGATTTATTCGACTGCGATGTATAAGGTAGCAAGGTGCCAATAACGTTATCCATACTGAATGCCATAGGCAACTACTAAGTAAGTGTCCATGTTACGGCTACGTTCACGTACGGAGCCGTAACGTGGACACTTACGGTACGGTACCATGGGAATAGGCTATGCTCAGCAAATTTTCTGAAGGATTTCTTCAAGAAAAGGGAACTGTGGCGACTTCCACATACAGCGCAACAACATAGATGTATGACAGTGCCATCTACCGGGGATCATCGAACTACGGAGTAACGAAGAAACTACCAATCCTAAATCACGCAATAGAAGTTCTCGCACTGATTAACATATATACAACTTCTCAACATCAACCGATGGGCAGTGGGCCACCAGGCATGATCACCTCGCCTGGTTGGAGGATCCTCACTTTGTGTTGGAGGGACACGTGACCCGTTCCTCTATTGAACTAAGGTAACTGAATTAACCCACCAGACTAGCAAGCTGAAGTGGCAGTGGGCCGACTATATTAGCCTCAGAACTGACACTGAACTCACCGTTTGGGTAGAAGAGCGACGACCTCAGACTTTGCAGTCCTTGTCACTAATAGCGCAATCGAAAAAGTTACAAATATTCAAACAAACTAAAAACTACGCAGGTATTACCAAATAACTGTCTTAATTGTTACAGGTAAAATATGAACTTTTAAATCAAACGAATGCTTTACATATATTATTTAAAAAAATCGTTTATGTGTGCATCACATTAGTCGGCCACAAATTTCCCTTTGCCACAAATTATTCGTCATTGACGCAATAATTACCTACTATTAAATAACTAAAAAGGAAAACACAATGTTTATTAAGATTACAGACATTAAATGCACAACATAATAGCTTAACATTTTATTTATAAGCACACTCCTGGGATATTCGCTGTACAAAACAGACGTTTAAAATACAAAGAGGTAACCTCTTCAATATAGACTAACAACATGGATGAAATAGGCGGGAAAAAAATTGTTTTAGTAACCGGGTTCGGCCCATTCTTTACAAATAAATTGGATGAAAATATCAATGCGAGCGGTGAAGCTGTGAAGCTGATGATGAAAGAGGAATTGGAGAGGAGATTAAACATCACTCTGATCACGAAGAGAGTGCCAGTGGAGTACAATTATGTTGACAAGGTCATACCTAAGATGTGGAAGGAATATCAGCCACATGTAAGTAGACCTTAAGGTTCTTTTTACAAGACTGCGGTTAAAAGAAGTTTCTGCTTTCGAATGTATGTATGTTTAAAATAATCCGCAATAGTCTTAATGGCTTTACATTTTAGCGTTTAAGGTGTCGTTAGATTAGTATTAATTTTAAAAGTATTTAAAATAAACAAAAATTATAACAAAAAATCCGACTTCAAGAACTGGACCAAATTGAAATGATACAGGAAGCACCAGTTTTCAAATAAAAAAAGAAACAAAATCCGTTAACCCAGTCGAAAGTGCTGAGGTAAACACGCATTTTATAGAAAACAGAACTAAAAAGATAGAAAATAAGTTTCAATAAATTTAAATTAAGAATAGTGTTAAAAATTTCAATAAATATAAATTAATAATAGTGTAAATCAAAAAAATATTTTATTTAAAAAAAAAGAATGGGGAGCTTTTTTTTTAAATCCTCGATAGTTAAAGTTTGAACGAAATCTGGCCGTTTAAAGTGGGTCAAAATCGCGCCCAAAGAAGTCCGTTACAAACAAATATACATACATACATGTTCATTCATCGATCCATTTTCTACCTTTTCCTTTTCTAATAAACCAGACACTTCTTCTATACTTCTCATTCCTGCTTGCTTGTAAGAAATTGCCTGTCATCGAAAAGGCCGCCAATAGGGAATATGAATGTTTTATTTTTTTATTCTGATCATTACGTCTCTATGCCATAGAAATAAAATATCAAAATAGGCTTTAGAATAGTCAAACTAATTTTCTAAGTGAAATTTTAAAGCACTGACTAAATTTGAGCTGTTCAAAAGCCGCCATTTTGCGCGCGCTTTTGATACAGCCAATGACGTCATTATCATTTTGTGTTCGTTTACTATTCAGTGTTTCAGTTACTTAATACTTATCAACAGTTTTATTTGCTATAAAAATCATGGAAGAAAGTAATTTTTCTCACAAACATTACTAGCATAGTTTGAATTTCAACTCCGATAATTTCGATGACGTGACCATCACGTGACATATTTCGTTTCGACCAATAGCAAACGTTTTGCGAGTTTTAATTTCCCTTGCTTAATTTGCACTTTTTATTTAATATTTCTGACTTTAAATAACCACTAAATAAAAATTACCCTTTAAGTATATTGTAAAGACAATAAAGAATCTAAATATATGTATATTGTAAAAAAATATTTGACCCGAATAAAAGTTTTATGTATATTTGCTTATTGTACTGCGGTAGTCAAAATTGTCCAACTTAAGTTAATCTTGTTACTAATCAGGTATAAATAAAAATATTTTTTTATTACTATAACGAGATATTTATTATACATATACGGTACTTACATCAAAAAATCACTATCTAATATTTTTGACTGTCTGTTTGTTTCGACTAATCACTGGAACGGCTGGACCGATTTTGAAGAGACTTTAACTGGCAGATAGCTGATGCTACAAGGAGTAACTTAAGCTACTTTTTTAGACTAGCTTCGACCTGGGGTGTGACTCAAAATTATTCTTGTACCGCGAGTAACACCGCGGGGCTCAGCTAGTATATAACAGAATTCTACTTATGTACTTACAGTTAATAATCCACGTGGGAGTATCCTCTATCACAAAGGGCTTCACGTTGGAAACACAGGCGAGGAAAATGGCGTATACTCTAATAGATAACACTCAGAAAATACCAGAAAAATGCATGAACCCGTCGCTTGGACCAGAGAACATAGCCACGGATCTCGAAGTGAAGCTGATCTGTGAGGAGTTCAATGGTGATCTACCAGAGAACAGATTAAAAGCTGATGTTTCTTACGAAGCTGGAAGGTACGTACTTTACAATATGTTCATTCAAGTTCATTATTTGCTTTGTTAAATAAGATTGGTACATAGTATATAGTTTCACAATATTTACACCTATTTAGCTATTTAACGATCGTTATTTAGCCGACTATGGCGAGAAAGACAGAAACAGTTTTGGCTATATGTATGTGTATTTGTATCTATACAAATAAATAAAATTGGAGTGTCTGTTTGTAATATAAAAATAACCCCTTATTAATACATAACACGTGTACATGCACACGGTACTTATAGCAAAATATTTATTTTTACAATATTTGTCTGTCTGTTTCGATTAATCTCTGGAACGGCTGGACCGATTTTGACGGGACGTTCACTGGAAGGTAGCCTATGTGATAAGGAGATACTTAGGCTACTTTTTTTAACTAGCTGAGCCCCGCTGTGCTACCTGCGGTTGTAAAGGTACAGCAATAACCGTGGATAACATCGCAGGACTCAGCTAGTATTAAATAAACGTTAATAGAAAACTAACGAATGTATGGGAACGCATTGTCTCTCAAAGGTAAGCCAGGTGGTCAAAATAAAATACTAGGCAATAAAAGAAGGGAATACATTTACAACGAGTAAGGAACAACGGTGCGGTAAGTACCTAAATGGGTGACCAATGTTGGAATGATACTATGAGCGTCTCCGTGATTCGCCGGTCACGTTAAGCAGTCGCTCCCTGTTGTTATCATAGGATAACAGTCGTGAAGCTTAGTTGGAGGCATTTGGGCGGCTTGTAAATATTCAACGGCAAGATTAAATAGCCACAATATCTTGTCAGTTCCCAACCCGCACTCGGCCAGCTTGGTGACGTTTGGCCTTAACGTGGTTAGAGAGACTGGTCTGTAATAACATAAGTACTTCCCATTTGCAGTTACCTTTGCGAGTACATCTACTACACGTCTCTCTGCCAGCAACTGGAAGACTACAAGAGTTCTCTGTTCATCCACGTGCCTCCCATGAAGTATCAACTGGAGTTCGAAGAGTTAGCCCGAGGTTTGGAGAGAATAGTTGAGATATGTGTGCGGCATCTCCGAGTCCAAGATTGTAGTGGAGATTTTTGATTACAGTTTTTTTAATATGCTCCTTGTGTAATAATTTTCTTGTTTCTTTATCCTGACTCGCCCAACCACACGCACGCGTCATAATATGCTTTTCCCGCCTTTTTCCGAGAAGCTTTAAACTCCTCTATAGTCTCTGCGCGTCATCTGTGCCCGAAACAGTTATAAAACATTCATGTATGTATTAGACCATTACTCACGGGCCTTCATACTCTATAGATTATTTTTTTAAACATTACCTTCTACTTTCCTGCAATCTTTAATGTTGGAAACAGTGATTTCGTAAAAAAGGAACAGAAACCTGAAATATGACGCGCGGAAAGTACGCACTGTTAAAGTAAACATTATGGATGCAATGTAATTAGTAAATATAATAATATTAAATAAATAATAAACGAAATATTAAAATAATAATAGTAAAATAGTTACTATTGTGTAAGGCTCGTTTAATTTTCTTTTGCTCAATTTTATTCTTCGCCTAGATTCACATATGTTTATGGTCACTTCCAATAATCAATATTAAATTTTTTATATGTCTTAAAATTTGTTTCCTTCTTATGTGATACATATGTATGAAAAGCTGCTAGAAAAAGCTGGAAAAACTTCACAGTTTCCATAATCTTTCAATCGAGATAAGTAATAAAATATAATAATAAAGAGAAATAAATTTTCATAATTTATTTGTCGAGGCACCACAGCTAGCTGAAAAACTGCGTCTAGTTATTATCAGGGCGCCTCGGCAGACTCCTTGCAATAGTTATTTATCAAGTATCTATAATGACAAGGAATATTATCCGAGGACTTCTTAAAGTCCGCTAATAGACAGCACCATGACTAACCTACAGGACCGACTTTCTGCGGTTACGATGCTTGTTTTGGATTAGGTATTTTTAAGGGAGGTCGTCTTAATGTAAAATAGGTTAGTGTGTTATTTCCATTTCTGTAGTGCTTCTGCTGTCACTGTCGCTATAGAGTAACAGCTATGGATTTCAAAGGAATAACGGGAGCTCAATGAAAATAATGAT
Source organism: Hyphantria cunea (assembly GCA_003709505.1). Lineage (NCBI taxonomy): Eukaryota > Metazoa > Arthropoda > Insecta > Lepidoptera > Erebidae > Hyphantria > Hyphantria cunea. Next base: position 115,176 of record PKRV01002955.1, read on the forward strand.
ACAAAGTGTGCGACTGCTGCAGTCGAATTTTTGGGAAAGTGATCACTACCCAAATAAAATAACTTTGCTGAAAAATTTTACAACTCAACAATATAAAAAAATATACTCGGTGTGACATCAGAGGTATCAATTTCTACGCTAAGGTGTGCAAAAACTTAGTGGAGAGCAAACATGTTAGAAGGGAGGTTAATAGATTGAGCTTTACTAAATATTCATCCAGAGTCAGCCCCATCGGTCAAATATATAGATGACAAAAGGCCTCACTTGTCACCCTTAGGCTGGCGTTTATGGAGAACGGAGATCGTTTTGCAATCTTTGGCGCCTTAGTCGTCTGGTACCTGGCCAGTCCCGGGCCTACTGGACCGGAAGAGTTTTAAATCATCCCGATCCCGATCCATCGTTTCCTTCGTAAGCATAACTTACTCTTAGAAAGAGACGGCGATTCCTGTTCATGAGGCCTCGGGCTCACTTCTCGGGTCGGACCAGATGGTGTTTGATGTATTATATGTATAATATGGATGTATTTATAAAACAAAGTATATAAGTATTCTATCAGTACTAATCTAGTTTTCATAGTACAAACTCTGCTTAGTTTGAAGCTAGATGTCGCTGTGTGTTCGTAGTCCGAAATATACTTTATTTATAAATAAAGATTTAATATTTTTTTATTTCTTTTATTACTTATACAATAGTGCTGCACATCAGATATCCTTATTCAGGAAAATATTGTTGATAATAAATATGTCTTAAAATAAATTTGAGTTCATTAGCTGCTAGTTCATACAATGATTCAAAGCAATTTCAAGTAGCCGCTCCAAGCCTCGGGCAATCTGTTCGTAGGTGTAACCCTCGTGAGGAACATGGACGAACATGACCTTCTTTGTTTCTGAATGATACAGCGAAGTGAAGTAAACATATTCACATAAAAACCTAGAATTTAGAAAAAAGTAACTTTAGTTTAGCGCCATCTAGTGATAATAAGCTTAACTACTTAGAAACTATAGCAGCTTATATCTCACAATAAAGATTTTCTTACAAATTAATTATGATTTAATACGATTTTGTGTGGCAATGACAGACATGTCACCTGATGAAAAGTGACAACTGCTGTTCTGCTACTTGTGTAATCAACCTATTGCCACTTCAACTTACTAACTTTCGGAGCTATGTCGTTCATTTTGGTTCTCGTACAGTCTATCATTTAAATCTTCGGTTTACGGGCGATAATTATACGTGATAACGTCATGAGAAAAGATTAATGAAAAATATGCGTCGCAAGCCGAATGTTTAGGCCGATCGTGCCTCTCTATCGCTTGTACCGCGCTCTCGCTCACACGCTCGGCTCAGGCGGAACGTGACAATGAGTCATGCTTTTTCGTGCGTGTAGCCGGCGTTCTTCTATTTATAAGAAGTCATCACGTCAATAATACGCAAACGCATTATCTAAACAACATTACATTATTCACGTAGGTACTCACTTGCCGGCATCCTCTGAAACTTCAGCCAACAGTTGCTCCGGCGGTTCAGAGTTATATTCCTCCAACAAGCTGTCGACATCCAAAGACGTGTTGAACACAGCTTCTTTATCTCCGAGGGGATGTGAGAAGTCCACTGGACAGCTTCCTTTGCAGTCTCCAACGAAATAGGACTCCTTACAAGCTTGTTTTTCAAGTCTGAGCCCTTGTATATCTTTTAGCAGGCCCACGTGCATTACTAGCTGAAATACAAGTTAAAATTTAGTGAGACTTTCGTGAACTATTTATTTTTACTTTACTTTGCTCGTGGCTTTGCCTGCGTGTACGTCAGTTATCGAATTAAAGAGCCTATGTCTAACATATGTCCTTCCTCAAGAATCAAAGACATGTAGATATCATGTCTAATTTCATTCACCAGTGCCGCGGTTGAGTCGTGAAAGCGCAGCAAATAGAAAGACAGTTACTTTCAAATTTATAATATATATCAACATGTATTGTGTCTCAGCCAGTAAATATTCTATGTCCTTCCCTGAAATTCGTCCAAATCGGTTCAGTAGTTTAAACGCTACGATATATACAAACATACAAAGACTACCAAAACAATTACCCTTTCTTTTGACTTCACCTTAGTCTGGTAAAAAGTACCAAAGGTGTTGTTTAGTACTGGTTTCCTGCGAAGTCTGTGAGGTCAAAGGAAGATCAAGGATTTCAAAGAAATGTACGTAATACTTATGGACAAGCGCGTAAATTTAAACACAATTATATAATCACCTCACGAAAACTTTAATTCCCATTTTAAGGTCCTCCTGAGAGGCGTAAAGAGAGATTCCATTTTCGTTACGTGTGGGACTAATTTCACCAGGATCACACCAAGAACAACAGTGACCCACGAAACCACCGAGTTACGACACTCAGTAAGTTCCAGGAAAAATTAAACTGTCTTGGAACCCGTAACGAAATTAATCAGAAGAAAACTGGAGGAATTGTAACCATAATAAGCCTACTTCCCATTACCTAGTTACATATGAAAACAAAATAAACTCACATCAAAGTCCTTATACTCGTTCCATAGCTGGGTCATTTTCACCTGCACTTCATCATAATCTACTGATAGATGTTGAATGATCATCTCGACTCCAAATTTCGCTTCGATACCTTCCTTATCCATCCTCTCGACACCCTCCCAACTTGCATTCACTTCGGCTTTATCAAACCCTAAATCGTACGGTCCAAACCCGGTCACCAAGATTCTCATTTTGTTACCTTTTGCAGTTGACTGTCCTAGTTTAGATGTATTCGTAGACTGAGGTAGAGAATGTTTATTAGTTTAATATAAAGCGCTGCAGTTTCGACAAGGACTTCTTTAAAATTGCGTTCGAATCTTAGTCATAATATGTGTTTTGTATTGAAGTTTTGACCTACCTCGTAAGTTTTATTAGCTAAGTAATTATGTATTCATTGCCTAAGTATTAATGATATTTTGTTTGTTTTTTCCCCAAATGAGTAATAGGCATCATTGGTTGCCTCAATATACGCACGTGGGTACTTCCATAAGCACATAAAATCTTAGTACGCTTGTGATACTAAACCACATAAAAAGTTAATATTATTTTAACCCGACTGTGAAAAGGAGGGTTATATTTTTTTTATATATGTATGTATATTTCTTTAACACGATCTAGAGCCTAAACGGCTTGTCGTATGTAAGTGGTGTCTTAGTCGTAAGAGTGACACTGGGTAGATCAAAATTTAAAAAACGAAACAAAATATACGCGGTCGGGTTTTTTTTTTAATTTATTACTTGTTTTTGGTAAACTTTGTTGACGCTGGTAAAACATCACGCTACGGGGTATTAGGAGACGCAGACGAGGAAGTGTGGGTCAACTCTCTAGCCAGCTGTTAATTATAAAAGGAAGTTTCCCTATTCGGCGTGATTGGGGTGTGTTATCGAGGTCAGGGTCACGATTAAGGTCGTATACCTAAAACTCGAACTTGTTACCGCGAAATCTGTTTACCGACTACAATATAACTAACATAATTGAGGTTGCACTAGATGATAATTGGTTTTAATAAGAAATTCATATTATTAATATTGTGGTTGTACGTGTCCATACTAATATAACAAATTCATATATATTCACTCGAAAAATAAAGCCCTCCTTCTTTCGCAGTCGGGTAAAAAGTTATAGTGAGTCTTTAATGTACATATCCAAAAAGCTATCGCGGATTTTCTTTAATAACTTTTGTAAAGAAACAATCTATACAAATAAACAAAATTGGGGTGTCTGTTTATAATGTTAAAATAACCGCTTTGTACTATATGCATATGTATGCATACACGGTACATATACCAAAATTATATGTTTTACTATTTTTGTCTGTTTGTCTGTCTATTTGTTCTGGCTGATCTCTAGAACGGCTAGACAGATTTTGACGAGACTTTCACTGGCAGATAGCTGATAATATGAGGGGTAACTTAGACTTTTTTCAGACTAGCTTCGCCCCGCAGCGTTACCCACTGTTATTGTTTTACCGCAGGTAACCCCGCGGTGAGCAGCTAGTAATTTTATACATTTTAGTAAAACTTTATCCTCAATGGAAGCCTTTAAAAGTTTTAGCAACTTTTTTCATTAATTCTCAGCTTTTTTATAGCGTCTTGATATTAGAGATAATAGCCCTTCTCGACATCAGGGCTATCTAACATTGAAAGATTGTTTCAAATTGGACACGTACTTCCTGAGATGAGATTAGAGCATTCAATAAAACAAACTCTTAGTCTTTATAAGTTTATAATATGAAGTCTGTACTAGCTGAGACCAGGCGTTAGTTACCCGCGGTGTGTGTGTTATTATCTGTTAGTGAAAGTCTTATCAAAATCGGTTCCATAGATTATCCGGAACAAATAGACGAAAGAAAATTTTAAAAATAGTGTTTTTTTTACTATCGAATATAGTTTCTTATGCATTTAGTGAGTTGCTGTTAATTTGAAATTATAAACAGACACTTAAATTTTATTTATTTCTATCGATATATTTATTCAGTCGCTCTGTGAACTGATATTCTGGTATAAAACTGAGTTGAATTAGTAGCCGACCTCAAACAATTTTGAGTTGAGGGCTAGGGAGACAAAAATGATTTAATCCTATGTATATAATTCCCACATTGAACGGTTTTCAGCATCTCGTCTGCCCCTAATAAGTATTTGAAAGGGAATAACTATAGTTTAGCACAATAAGGGTCTTTAATACACCTCACGCACTTTAAGTTATACAGGATCGAATATATGTATCGTTAACATACCTACCTTTAAACTAAGACGCTTTGAGTATTTGTAAGTTTTCCCGAATGCACTATTTAAAGAACGAATATTCGATTATGTATTAAAATGTAGGCAGAGCCAGCATCTCGAGACCATGGACAATCTAATTCGTCTTATTCATAAAGAATTCCAATTATTAATAATATTTTGAAATAGGTAAGATTTTAAATAAATAGTTTTGAAAATTTTTAAATTTCTAATACTGTCACATTCAGAAATGGAACGGCCACTGACAGTTCTTAAAATGTGCGAGATCTATTCTCACCATCTAGAAATAAACTTGTGAGTAGTTCCATCTCATTTGCTATAGGTGTTCATAGCTATATTTATTTTTACAGACCTACTCTCTACTCTATGAATTCAGGCAAATGTATACTTTAAAAAAAAATATTGATGTGTGTTTCTATCGAAATTAAATTATTTCTAGAATTTATAAACCACTTTTTCTGCAGAGAAATGCTTATGAATTTCGTGAGTGTTCCAGTGTTACAGCACCATAAGTATCCCTTACCTTAAGTATGGAATTAAAATATGAAGCAGCTAAATTTTTAAGGACAACTCCCGCATTAGGCACATTCCCTTGACCGCGGAGAACTTTGTAAACATTTAATGAAATGGACACAGAGCACCAACATCAACAATTTGAGGATAACACGAAGTATTTTACTGCCTCTTTGGTGCGGGGGTAGTGTACGCGACTGCTGTGCCTGAGGTCTCGGATTCGATTCCCGGGTCGGGCTAAATGTTTGTGTGATCTGCAAATATTTGTTTAGGAGTTTAGGTGTTTTCTATGTATAGTATGTATGTATTTACAAAAAGGGATATATGTATTTATATCAGTTATCTAGTACCCATAATACAAGCTCGGCTTAGTTTGGGACTAGATGGCGTTGTGTGTTAGCTGTCTGGAGTATATTTATTTATTATACGGACCGAATCAACAACACTTGAGAACACTCGGTGCACTAGAAAGCGGCGGATTGTTCGCTCAAACCATCACCCCATCGTTAGGATCGGTATCACTTCAAGGGGAAGAGCACTGTTGGTTTTGGAACCATAATGCACTTTTGCGGTGGTGCTGTGACCCATCCATATAAGGGTTATATTGCTGAAACCTTAGTATGATGTCGGTCATTGTGACCTTCGATAAAACCGTACGTGATCGTCATAAAAGTTGAGCCTATTGGTCAATTACATAGTTGGTGATAGTGGAAAGTGTGTGTCAACAAGAACCTGTCATAAGAATAATGTTTTTTATTTAGCATCCTTCATCTGGACTGCGACCAATAAACGGTGAGTCCAGAATCCGTGCTTCCACTGCCTCGCTGATAACTGGCAGAGGTCGCATTACGTTAAAGAATAGGCTAACAAGCAAATAAAAATATGATGTTTCAAGCATGGACATGGAGTTTAACATTGTACTGATTTTCTAAACAAAACCGGCCAAGTGCGAGTCGGACTCTCGCACCGAGGGTTAAGTACTAACCTGTAGGTATATTATGTGGTGTCACTATAAATTTATGCTTTTCGCAATTTTTCCTTTATCTGTGCTATAAAACGTTGCTTCGTACCAAATTTCAAGATTCTGAGTTCACAGGAAGTACCCTGTAGGTTTTGATTGCCTTGCGAGTTTCGAATATTTGCAGCATAAACGGCTGTATCTCTTAATGGCTTTGGCTTAGAAGCTTGATTTTTCACAGCTCCAAGGGACAGCTAACCCGAGTATATGATATGTAGTATAATTTTAGCTTGATACCTCCACTCATTCCCGAGACAAAAAATTTTGGCAGACATACAGACGGACAACAGAGTTGTCCTAGAAGGTTCCGTTTATTCCTTTTGAGGTACGGTGTAGTTCATGTTGTTGTACATTTTTTTTACGTGTGGAATCCCCCTCGCGCCTTCACCTAACTGGGGTTTGCGGCGGGGCGGTGTGTCGGAATCTAACCGACTAAAACCACACGGTGTGCCATTCTGTGCCTGAGACGGGAGAGATCCGGGAACCGCTTTCTTACGCCATCCGGGGCCATGTTGTTGTACCTACCTCAAGTAAAACATTCTGATTGTACATATTTCTAAATAAATGATACATACCCGTCGGTTCGTGTTGCTTTATTTTACTAATTCTTGGCCTGACATTATTAATACTATGATATTAGTAATTTGATTGGATACGATGAAAAAAAAAAAACAAACAAACAACAACCCATAATGTCCCACTGCTGGGCTCGGGTCTCCTCTCAGGAGAGGGTTAAGGCCATTCGTCCCCACGCTGGCCAAGTGCGGATTGGGGACTACGGGTTGGATACGATGAATATAAGTGATAATGAGTATGTAATGTTGAGCAGAAGTTCTCTAGCATTAACAACATTGATATTTTTGTATTTATATGATACTGCCTCTGTACTATTATTATCATCAGCCGCCTTTAAAAGTCCACTGATGGACATAGGCCGCTCCTTACAAAGGAGGAGTAAAAAGTTTTAAGACATGTTTTCCACTGTACTAATGATTAGGTTTAAAAAATAAAGTGTTTCCTATATAATTTCGACATTATCAGCTTTATCTCTATTTTCTTCTCAACGCTTACAATACTTATTTTACTTAATTTATACGTAAGACAAACGTTTCTCGGGTAAATGCTCCTTAAATCTACTGAAATATGATTATACCATTTTTTTTCTTCACCTATATATACTTCTGCCACAAGTATTGCCGATGGTCTTAGACAAAACTTTGGAGTTTCTTTTAGAAACTTATAAATTAATATCAGATTTTTAAACGACTTATTATTTTAGTTCGTGAACGATCCCTCAATTTAGACAACATTAAGAAAATAAAGTCATCTGACTTTTTATGTCAAAAATAGTAAACATACGTTACTGAAATTTAGAATTTCAAAGCGAATACTTGGCTCGGCTTTAAATATTTATATTGATAAGACAACATGTGCAACGACTTTGATTCTATGTTCAAACCTATCGTCTTAGTGACTGGTTTCGGGCCCTACATCGGTCACCCGGTAAACGCCAGTTGGGAAGCTGTAAAAATTATGAATAAAGATGAAATTGAGAAGAAACACAATGTAGAATTGGTGCTCCTAGAAATACCTGTCACCTACGAAAATGTGGACGAGTTCGTGCCCGCGCTATGGGAAACACACACCCCTAAAGTGAGTTTTTATTCATGGTTTTGTAGAACATGTGTGATGTGAGATGTTCATCATAAACAGCCTTTAATAGTCCATGGCTTAACATATCCGTCTCTGTAGTGAGGACTTAGGTATTATACTATACCAAGCTAACCAGAAACCTTCTCGCACATATACTTGACATACCAATTGTTATAAAATAATAGCTAAAAGCTTTTCTGTGAAGATAAAGTTTATAATAATGTGAAATCTTACTAATCCTATTATGTTTGTTACTTTTTCCACGCAAAAACTACTGAACAGATTTGTATGAAACTACAGTAATAGCTGATTCATCAGAATAACACATAGGCTACTATTTGCTGTTTTTTCCTTTTTAGGTTTAACAATCCAACCAAGTGCATGTCAAGCTCTGCTTAACCTAGGGTTCTGTACCAAGGGTGTTTTGCTATTCCATATTATAAAAATTTCACAATAACAATTCGAAAACTTATACTGTCAAACTAGTAAATCCATTATTACACATTAAAAAACAAAACCTACTTAACTGTCATAGTTTTTATTTTACATTTATTAAATGCTTCTAAATACTGTGATTTTTTTCATGGCTTAATATCTAACAAGTGGTTACCATATCAAAATATTGTCTTATAAACCCTCTTTATTCTTAAAAGATCTGTCCCATGGCACCCGACATGGGATTAATAAATATAAATTGTAAATACTAGAGGTACATTAATGCTTTTTTTAAAGATTTTCTTAACCATTTTGAAAATGTAATTAATATGTATATTCCTGTGATTTCTAGGGCTAATAGTCTGTGAGATATATTGTAGACAGACAGAAGGATGGACATGATGAAAGTATTAGAGTTATGTTTTATCCATTTTGGCTATAGAAAGCTAAAAGGACATTAAAGAGGGTATTGACTTCTACTTAAAGTAAAATGTACAAAGGTAAACCATTTCAAAGAAATTGATAAAGTATTTGATAAATGCGCTCTATCTACCCATCATATCAAGTTAAACCTTTCACAAGTATTACACAAGTGCTTTATAAACATAAGAGCTGTAAACACAACCTGTCTGTCTGTGTTGTTATGGATTAAGAATACAGATTGGCACCTCATGCATCCCATGGGTGTTGTAAAAGCTGAATAAGCGACAGACTACAGAAGACAATGTCGCTACAAAGCGAAGGACAATTTAAAACAAATGCTATACCAAACCGTCTTGGCAGCATGATTTAGCAGGCCAACACCTCCTTGTTAAGGAGATGCTTATGTGCAGCTATTGGTTGTTGTTAATGATGATGAGACAAATTCCCCTCTTTTGAAGTTTGATATAATATAGAGGTAGAGTTTTTCTTTACAACCTACCAAAGTGACTGCTCAGCCTGATGAAAAGCTTGTGTGGTATCCAACTGTGTGGGAACCATACTCACTGCGAACATAGGCAATGCAGTATGGAGTCCCACACTATGTTGGCTTAGTGAGATGCTTTTTCACACCCTGCTTAAAGGATCCGAGATGTTTCCCTAATGCTGTGTTTACATCCTTGGCAAGTCTTGAAAGTGTTATTGGTCCATGTGGTTAGAGACTTCGACTCTTTAGTAAAAGGGAGTTCGGTCCCAGAATTAGTGATTGCGTAAAGAGCCCAATCATTTAATTTGAACCTAGGTGTAGTTTATCCATAAATAGCTACCAGCCCTTTGTAGCTACTAAGTCTATGAAATTCTCGGATAGTTTCTACTACAATATATAAACCTTCCTTTTGAATCACTCTATCTGATTACTGATTAAAATCTGTTAAGTAGTATCAATGATCAGAACTGACAACGAAAGTGACTTCATTAGCAATGTAAAGGTTTTGTCTAGTTTGGGATCAGAGGACCATAAGAGAAATGTCTAATAATGTTATTATTATACAAGTTATTTTTGTTTACTTAACCCTTTGAGAGCAAAACAGACTTGTACTGATATACTTTTTTTTCAGTTTTCATTACCACTTTTTTATTTACCCTTTTCACAGTTAATGATACATGTAGGAGTATCAGGTGGAGCTACCTGTTTCGACCTGGAGTCACAGGCTCATCGCAAAGGGTACAACTCATTAGATTACTTCAATAAGTGTCCAGCTAATAATGTGTGCACTGCTGAAGGAGCTATCAGGATTCATTGTAAGTTGGATGTGGAGCGTATCAGCAAGGAGTTCAATGGAAGTGAACCTGATAGCAAAATAAAGACCCAGGTGTCAAAGAATGCTGGCAGGTAAATCAAATATAAAAATAATATTATTCAAAACAGAAAGTTGTTGCACAAGAATAGGCATGATGACTAATTTTGAAAAACTTGAGAAATTAGGAAAATATTGCGATTAAAATTTTAAGTTTAAAATTCACGGGAAAACGCTCGGTGTCATGGCGTCTGTTTGTGTAAGACGCGACGTCACTATTTGTCAACCAGTGTCAATTATAGCTCTTTAAAACAGTAAAGTGATCATCGATTATATCCTAACAAAGTGACACCACGCTCATTGCGAACGCAAACAATGTACCTATGCAGCGTGGAATGAACGCTTTGGCGGTTTATTGAGATACTTCTGCATCATTGAGCACGGCGATTGATTACGACATCGTGAATGCTGTCACCTTAGATTGGTATTCTGTGCTTCGTGCTGAAATCAGTGTGGCTCTACTACCTTAAAAACAAAGCGCTTCGGCTTAAATAGGCGGAGCTTCTTGGAGCTATAGTTATAAACGTGTAGCGAATCCATCTACTTATTTGCGATCTTTTCATATCTAATGTATAATAATGGTATGACAAAAGATCACTTGGCTAATACTAAGATCAATACATTTAGAGATAAATACGATAAGTATGAAGTTGATGGATACTAAAATGATGTACTTATAGCCGTGTCACATGGCGTCACTATTTGATTAAAATGGACGAGAAACGGAAAGTTATATGTACATACTGATAATAATAATACTTTATGATCCTGTTAAATAGGGAAATTATTGATTAACAGTGAAATCCTTATTGATGGTATTTAAACACAAATGTGTGATTATGTTATCACTTAGTCAGAGAAATTAAATCATACACGCTCACTCATTCTGACAAATACACGTGCATACACACACTCACGTACACACGCACGCACGCACGTACGCACGCACGCACGCACGCACGCACCCACGCACGCACGCACGCTCGCACGCACACACACATACACACACACACACACACACACACTCACATAGTCTCTGTCTAGTTTGGGAACAGACCGACACGAGCTTTCTAGTTAAAATCCACGGTGTGTTTTAAGTTTGACATGTGTATCTGTTTATGGCATTGTAGCTNACACGTGCATACACACACGATCCCACTTGTATTCAAACTTAGAATTGGTTGGTTTCATTATATTTAGAAAATTCAACCTTTAAAGATTTTTTTTTGCTTTTCTAATATATGTGTTATAGAATCAAAGACATACGACTGAGGACAGATTTCTCTCCGGAGCCATATACTGCTTACGCGGTTACTGCACTTACTGCTCGAATTAAACCAATTGTCAATGCAAACCAGCAAAAATACTTTTTTCCAGGTACCTCTGCGAGTATATCTACTACACATCCCTTAGCATAGACAACACTCGCACACTGTTCGTACACGTGCCCAGCAGAGAGGTCTACACCTCAGAGGAGACCGCCCGAGGCCTGGAGCGCATCCTGGACCTCTGCCTACAGCAGATCGATGAGAGGGAGAAGGTGGAGAAGATCGCTGACAAATTAAAAGATGCAGAATTATCAGATGAAGCTTGAAATAAAAGGTGTTCGACTAGCTTAATTATAAATAGAATTTTTCAAACAGCCGTAACAGTATAAGCTAAGGATAAGTGAAGAAATAAAAATTAGACTTCTATATAATTGAAATTGAAGTGTCTGTTTGTAATTTCAAATTAACACTCGCTAAATGCATATGAAAGTATTATATATGCAGTACTATATGTACACAATATTTATTATATACTTACTTAAACAATTTGTAACTTAAGTATTAAATTAAGAAACTAAGAAATAATAATTTAAAAAAAGAATATATATCCCTTAACTTACATTCCAAATCTATACAAATAAATAAAATTGTAGTATCTGTTAGTGATTTGCTTTTGAAAACATTTTTTTAATTGATGTCCGTCTGTTTGTTTCAATATCTGGAACGACTGGAACGCTTTTGATGGGACTTTCACAGTTAATGATTTAAGTAGTAATTTAGACTTTTTTTAGACTAATCCTTTTTAAGCCCAACGGCGTTACCGTAACACCTCAGTCGGGGCTCAGCCATTTATCAATAAAAAGTATCGAAACGAAAACGAGTATTTGTGTTTAAAGTTCAAACTCAAAATCATTTATTCAATTTAAACACTGAGTGAGATCTATGAATGTTAAATTGAAGCTACAGATATAAAATTATTAATCAACACAAACATTCGCCACAGATGTATAAGTGAATTATGTGAAAACACCTAAATCCATTGTCTGCCTGTGTCGATCTATAACTTCAAGTTTGAAAAATGCGTAGTCATACGAGAAGAATACTGGCAAAGAAACTTATGTCCACTCTTTAAAAGTCATTTAATCAAGGTCACATGAAAGGTAAAGAGTATGCAAGTTGTTGCCTGACCCTGAATTTCATTTTATTAAAATGCTCCAAAAACAGGAAATTAGTTATTATATACTTTATTTTTCGTTATTGTTGCCTAGATACATAATTAACAAATTAGGTAGGTATATTGTTTAAGTTTGATGTTTGTTGGTTAATAATAATATTGCACAAAAACAAAAAAGGAAGAAACAATATGTTCAACTTAAAACTAGGTTAAGTTACAAATCGAACATGAGATAGCCTGCGTTGCCAAACAAGGTAGAAACATGTATTTCGGCTTACGGCACCATTCACCACGGGAATTTCAACTTAACTATTATTGAAAGACTAAAATAAAATAACCTTTTATCCTACCACCAAATTACGTAACTAATTTACTTAAATCCGTAATTAATAATCGCCTCTTTGGCGTAGGCCTCCTCTAATACTTTCTGTCGCTGGCTATTCTCATCCAATCTGCTCCAACTATTAATTTAAAATAAAATGTCTCTCCATCTTGTTTTTTGAAATACTACGTTAAATACAAACGTAGAATAATTTTAAAATATGAAGAACAATATTAAATGTGCGAACAAAATATAATGTAATGCTATGTTTACACACCTACGAGGACTCGGAAGTTGCTCACATACTACAATCCTTCACAAACGCTCGTGCTATTTTTACACGCTTGGGAGGACTTAGCAGTCGCTCACAAAATTAAAAACAAGCAACAAGCTATCACCTCACGCAACCCAAGCCAAACCCTAACACGTTTGTGTTTGTGGAGGGTTGTCAAGGCGTGGAACGCGACTAAACGTACCATAACATGAACGCACCAATCCAATATAATAAATAAATATACTTAAATTATAAAAATGAGTTTAATTTGTCAAATGTCCCTTTATAAATACATCTAGCTTCGTCTGTTTATGCCCGCATGTGTCTGTTAGAGCTGTAAAATTAGTCTTATGTTCTTCCTCATCGAAATATATCCATGATGAAATTTATAAAAATCGGTTAAGTGGTTCAGGTGGAATCCACACAGTATTAGGTTCAAGAGTAATTGTGTCTGTTACGTTTATAGAGCCAATCGCTGCACTGCTTCCAGTAAAATTCGCATGGAGATAGCCTGATTCTTAAGGAAGCATATGGGGAGAACTCTTTAACAGTTTATCGCGACAACGGACATACACGCAGGCGGAACAAACTAGGACATCGAACAAAACTAGGTACCTAATGTTTTATGGATTATGTACTCGCCGAACATAATTTTAAATTAAACGCCTGCAAGAGTTTTACAAGACACTGGTAACTCGTAATTCTGTTGACTTACCAAATTATTGGGCTTTTCTTCGTGGTTTAATAGATTTTTATATATAATATATATAAGGCTCAAACTTGCAATTCATAAAGTAGCAATAATGATTGACTAACTTTAGAAATGTGGGAGCCACGCTTCGGCATGCATGGGCCGGCGGCTCGACCAGAGTGATACCACGGCCTCACAGAAAACCGGTATGATACAGGTTTTCACCGAGTGAGTGAGGATACGGAGGCCCATAATCCGACCCTTCCCCTAATCCCCCAAGGACAGCAACGCACTTGTGACGCCCCTGGTGGTGCGGGTGTCCATGGGCGGCGGTAATCGTTTACCATCAGGCGATACGTCTGCTCGTTTGTCCCCAGTAACATACCGAGGGGGCTGGCCATTTTACGACATGCCCACACCACTAAAACCTTACAATTGCGACCCAAGATTATAATTACACATCTTTTCGACGTTCATTCGGGTTTCACTCGTTCGGAATTTCCTCCAGATTATGCAGTGCTCATTACAAAGGTGAATGCAAAATCTGCGTCTTTAGCATCCCATGTTAACAGTGTTTTAAATGCATCAAATCCATGGACACTTTACATCATATTTTATTCAGTATAAAGGACTGCAGAACAAAAATAAAAAGAATAAATAGATGTTAAACAATTAGTTTATTGGTCTAATCTTCTTCCTCATCAGCTGCGGCACCACCGCCCTGTCCCTTGCGGAGGTTCTTCCTCTTGACGCGGCCGGGCCTGCCGCCGCCGAATGGTGACTTCAGTGAGAAGTCGATGTGCTTACCAGAGTCCAGGCGGACAATGAACGATGGGATGTTCACCACCTGCTTACGGACACTGTAAACAACAATTTACAGTTAGTTCACTACTACAAATAATACTTTAGTTGTATTACTACGACACTACTTCAGTAACAAATTTTCAAAGTACCCAGTAACATATTATATTCCTAGTGTGTAAAATTGTTAGAATAATATATTAGAAAAAACATGGTGAAGAAATGATCAAAAATATTTATATCATGTCTATAAAGTTTGTGTGCTGTATAAATAGTTCTACCCTCCATACCAATGAGCAACCACTTGTAACAAGTTACAAGACAAATTGTGGCCTTTTTAAGGAACTCACATGAGTATTACTTGAGCCATCAGTGAGAGTAAAAATTTTATATCTCAGTCACAATACAAACTACTTTAGCGAGACTAAAAATAGTCTCCAATACACTACATTATAATCCAAAATGAAGGATCAATATACATTACCAAAGAGAAGCCTCAAAAGAGCTTTTAAACATTTCAAGACATTGATCACACAAGTGTGAATCAAGTGGTCTTTAGAATATCAAGTCAGAACCAGGCAGCTGCTGGCCATCTCTCACCATTCATCTGTGTTTGAGTTCAGCATTATATGCAAAATTCAAAATTAGGTATGAAATAAAGCTTAATTCCGATTATGAAAACCATTGTAACCATTACTATTACAGAATACCAAGCCCTGTGCATAAGTAGTAGGTTCAAATGGTTCAATAAGCAAGTGTTTGTTCAATCTTCAATCACACAATGGTGAACCCACCGATTAAATCAAATTCAGAAAATATACTACTATGTTATGTATATTAGTATCATGGAATAACACAACTTAAAATTGCAAATAATTCTTACCGGATATGCCTTTGTCTGATGAGGATACGGGCATGATGGATAGACTTAGCTAGACCAGCCTTGAAAACTTGTGTCTGGAGACGACGCTCCAAAAAGTCCTCAATCTTCAGACCGAGTACATAATCAAGCTTCATTTGCTTCTCATCCAAAACACCAATACGCACCAGACGACGAAGGAGTGCATTTCCTGGAATTGTACAGCTAAGTTAGCGCATTGATTTTATAACTTGGTTAATGAATTATCTATTTGATTGTCAGTTTATTGAAAATCAACATATTTAATCTGATAAGAGGTTGCCAGATATTTTTCATCATTATAATTCTAAGCTTTCAACATCCCTAACTTTCTTGTTTTATTTAATAACTTACTGTTTATAATAATTATACTATGTTAAATATTGTAAAATCAAAAGTATCTGCATGTTACACATACATAGCTAACCTACTGAACTAAAGTGCAAAAAATTTAATATAGGCAATACTTTCAAGTCTTGAGGAAGGACATAGGTCGCTATGTACTGCGTTAACTGACATACGAGCAAAAATAGAGCTAAAAGCCTGCAAAGCTAGCTCTACATGTAAAAAAAGAAGAGTGCAGTATTTGCCAAGTAAAATTCTATGTTAGCAAGTATAAAATTCTTCTCCTCGATTAAAACTGGCAGGCTCAGTACAACTGTTTATAAATCTTTATATAATACTTTATTTGAATCAAAACAAAAAGGTTAATATCTTAAAACCCCACTTAAATTCTACACGTCATCATCATTGCAGTTTGCTTGAAAGACAAAAAGAGGTTAAAACGTAAAACCTCAAGTAAACAAATCCTCGACGTGTTTATTGTTATGAATCCATTAGAAAGTCGTCAATCCAGCATTTAATTTTAAGATAACAAATAACACGTTCTTACCTTCGAACAACCTCTTGGGGTCCTTCTCTTCCAAGGTCAGCAGCTCACGGGCAGCCTTACGGATGCGGGCAAGCGTGTACTTGACACGCCACACCTCACGCTTGTTCCTCAGACCATACTCTCCGATGATCTTCAACTCCTGGTCGAGACGCGCCTTCTCGAACGGACGACGAGGCGTCACGTAAGTCTTTGAGAATACCGAAGGTACTCGGTTGTTCACCATGATGGCGAGCTGGAAGCCATGATAATGGTAGGTTACAGCGTATTACTTAGTTGTTGCTTGGGGTTGAAACTACTTGAAAAGTACGATCAACACGAGAAGAGCATGTTGATAGTTATTTGCGAGATGTTTGTCGCCATAAACCGTTGCAAACGCAGAGTTCCCCGAGTTATAATGCGCTTGGGAATCAATGTTCGGGGCATTACTGTAGCCTTTATGTCCACTCACAACGATCTACAGCAAATCGGCATGATCTACTTCAAGGCATATTGACACATAGGTAAACTCAAAGAAATCCATTTAAATCTCTCAATATACTTAATATTTGCCATAACTAGTAGCACTTACTACGAATATATATTTAATACTACAAATATTCACATTTATTTTATTTTAAAGCTCTTTCTAGTTAACAATTCAATGAATATTCACCTGTTCCTTTCACAACGCTCGCCGAAAAAGAGACTGAAAAGAGTGGTCAACTATCTGTCAATTCAGAATAGTGTTACCACTTTCCTTCCGGTGTTTCTACCAAGAAATAGTATTTTCATCAAAAACCCAACATCACTACATAAAAAAGCACCAAAAAAAGGTATTAAAATATTTTAAAAAAAAGTAAGAATGGATTGTATTCGTAGCAAGGACTACAGTGTTTTATATTAATTCTGAAAATATATGATTCGTTTTAATTTTAATCACATTAAAATTAAAAAAACTCTTCACTTTTGCTGCTGTGTCTAGGAGCTAAGTTAGGGCAAACCTGTAGATAAAGCATCGACGTAGCCAGAGGAACTGTATAATATATATAAAGATAAAGTTGTGAATTTTGTACATTGCATTTCAAGCACATAAAATGCAAGCTTTTAATATTGCTATAGAATGTCCTCTACGTTTTTATGCGGTTTTTGTCTCTACTTGTATGTGTCTTTCATTATTTTTCTGAGAAATAAATATAATTAAATGAAGTTTCTGTTTGCTTTTTTCACATTATCACCTTTTCACTAAATCCATAAGAAAGTACAATATATTATATATGTGTAATCTGTCTGTTTGTTATGGCTAGACCGATTTTGAAGGTAGACTTTCACTGATAGATAGTTGATGATATAAAGAGTAACTTGAGCACTTTAACTATTAGTAACTTTCTCGCGGCCTTACCCGTTGTTGTTGTTTTAAAGCGGTTAGGATCGAAGGGTTCATATAGTTTAATAATAAATGCTATAATGCGCACGATAAGTTTTAAAGTTTCCAAGAGGGTTCTCACCCTCACGAGGAAAAAAAGGTCATGTGTGCATGATAAGCATTTTATTGAGTTTTTCATTAGTATTCTAGCATGAGTTTATGCGGTGACTGCATTGGGCGTTGCGGTTGATGAAGGTTTCAGTTATCTTTTAATTTGAAATATATTACATTAAGTTCTCTTTTTTTTTTATGTTTAAGCTGCCAAAATGACTGCCCTGCCTGATGGAAAGCATGAGCAGAATCCAAGAGTGGTCACAATCCTCAATGCGAAAAAGAACAATGCAGCATGGTGACCCACACTATGGCGGCCTGGGCGTTGGATTGGGGTATGGGCCTCCGGTATCCTCACTCACTCGATGAAACACAGCGTAAGCGCTGTTTCACACCGGTTTTCTGTGAGGCCGTGGTATCACTCCGGTCGAGCCGGCCCATTCATGCCGAAGCGTGGCTCTCCCACGGATGTAACGTATAACTCCCTCTCTGACAACGATTCACCGCCAAGTTTACTGAACATCACTATAAGTGTATTGGAAACATGACGGAAAACTTGGATCGTGATCCAGCAACATTCAAATATAATTGGGTCGACATTCGGGTCAATATTTTTATGGTAACGACCGTGTTATCTCTCGTTTATAAAAAAAGAGTATTTTCTGTTCCACTATCCAAAAAAGTATTGGTTCCGAATTACAGTTAATTCCAAAGAGCGGGAATTCCAAATGTGATTAATAATGTTTTATCCAATATATTTTCTAGTCCAGTCCTCTTCAACCAGTATTGACGTAGCTTGCTTATTATTTAAAACGTCTTAAGTGCGACAGGCGCTGTAAAGAAGGGAAATCTATGTAGTTTTGTGGATTCCAAACGATTTATCGGCAAAGTGGTTCATGATTCAAGTTTCTGGCCGCCCATAAACGTATGAATTTCGAACGTTGTTTTTATTTACGTGAAAACTTATTAGTTGATGAAGAAAAATTTTGGTGTGATGTCGCCTCAATGCTGATAACCATACGATTTAATTTTTGAGTTTTGCAAAACTTTCAGTTTCGCCTATGTATGCATTTCATAATTATCTTGAGAGAATTCGATAGAATGTATTGAAATAAATAAACTTTGAAGTAATATACATATAATTTTATTTACACTGTACAAATTCAAGAATAGGGAATATGAGTTCTTTTATTTTTTAATCTGATCATTTACGTCTCTATAACTTAGAAAAAAATATAAGTAGATTTGAAAATAGTCAAACTAATTTTCAAATTGAAATTTAAAACACTGACAAAATTTGAGCTATTTAAACGGCGCCATTTTGCGCGCCCTTTTGACAGAGGCAATGACGTCATTGTAGGAGATCGTTTTTTGGAATTGCGAAAGACAGTCCCAATTTCATATCATCCACATTTTTTATGTTTTTTCAATAATTTCATCTCAACGAAGACTTAAAATACTGTCTGCGCAAACATAGGTGCACTGACTGTTCCCTCACTCTCATTATCCGATGGGACGGTTATTCGACACGACCCGAAAGAAATCAGGATTTGTAACATATAGGTAGTAGGCAATATTATATATCTTTATACTTTTATCACATAAAGATACAATAAGTACATTCATTTTATAATCTAGAATAAATAAAAAAACGAGTAAGCTTGCAATAGTCGCATTATATATTTTACACATATATATTTACATATAATTTTATTTTATAACAGCATATACCCAGTATATACTAATATTTCTTAAAATGCAAGAAGTTCTTGTACTTCTTAGGATTCAACCCGTACGCTTTAAGCCTCTCATCAGATATATTAACAAGAGGATTAACAGGTCCCTTGTTTTTATTATGAATTCCGGAATTTTGTTTGGAATTCTTATTATTGAATTTCGTTTTCTTATTGCCCGGCTGTTCTGTTTCTCCAAAGTTGCCTTTACGTTTACGATTTTTATCTTTCTTTGAGGGATTTTTGTTCATATGATTATTACTTGAAGTCTGATCTCTTGTTTTTTTGTTTAAGTCAACAGTGTTCATATTTTCAGATTTATGTTTATCTTTTTTCTTTTTCTTATTATTCACCACTGTAGTTCCATTATCCTCTTGACTAGACCCAGCAATTGGTACATCTTCAACAACAACTCCATCTGATTTATTTTTCTTCTTTTTCTTATTTGGTTTTAACTCTTCATCTTCTACAGGGTTGCTTTGCTCTTCTTGTATCTTATCTACTTCAACAGTCTCTTCTGAGTTATCTCTATTTTTATGTTTTTTCTTCTTTTTAGGTTTTTCAGATTCAGTTTCATGTTGTTCTTCAAGTGTTTCTTCATTAGATTGTTGCTTACTCACTTCTTGATCCACAGTTGTTTGTTCTTCATTTGTCTCGGTTACTTCGATTCCTTTGTTTTTGTTCTTTTTCTTCTTCTTCTTTTTCTTTTTGGTTTCTTCTACAGGTACTACTATGTCAGGATTTCTGGAAAAAGATTAAGTGTTCTTTTATTTTATGTATGAACTATATAAATATTTGTATTTATTGTTACCACTTTAGTTCTAGCCTATTACAGTGAACCGAGCTTTAGTTAGTTTTACAAATGTGGTATAAAAGCATTAGGTGGATCAGATCAGGGTATCTTTCGACTTAAAAAATAGCTAACCACACTGGCTTCAGCAACGTGCCGGCTCGACCGGGACAGCACTACCCTCTCACCTAAAGTAACAGCATTCGTGCTGATGGGGCTGGCGATATTGGAGGCCTAATAATGCAACAACATCTCAACAGATTTAAATACAACTTACTCGGGCAAGTCTCTGAACAAGCTGGGTAATATTTTCTTCTTGAGTTTATCGTCTGCCGCTTTCTGAGCATAAGTCTTAGCGTCACCCTTCTCCACGTGGTCGGGGCGGTGTTTCAGGATCTTCTTCAGAGGCACCCACTGAGTCAGCTCCTTATCGTCTGCTAGCAGGATCTGATGGTTTTGATATGAAAAATAAATTAACATTAACTCTGATAATTATTTACTTAAATCACAACCCACTTTGCCGATAAATCATTTGAAACCGTCAAAATAACAATGATTTCCTCCTTTACATTGCCTGCCACAGTTAGCATGTTTTAAATTACTTAGTATTTACAGCTACATCAAAATTGGTCGGAGATCTTAGCAATTTTTAATGGTGGGTTACGATTCAAATTTGACGATAGTACGGGAATAAATATGATCCTTATCTTGTCCGCTACTGTTGACAACGCAAAGCAAAGAATAGTCCTGAGATATTAACACCTGCTACATAATAAGACAAGTATTGCTAGTGGACGTAAAACTTCCAGTCAAAGGAGGCAGGAACTGGATGCACCCAAAGTCGATCAGGCAACGCACTTGTGATCCGTCAGGTGTTGCGGGTGTTATTGGACGACAGTAATTGCTTTCCATCAGGCGATACGACTGCTCGTTGGCCTTCTTCTGTTCTGGCCACTTCTATTCATCCCGTGGGTGTCATAACAGCTGACTAAGGAAACAAACTAAACAGGACAACAGCACTGCAAGGAGAACAAAAACTTGGAACAATCAACTACACCAACCCGTCTGTCCAGTGTAGGGCAAAACCTCCTCTCAGACAAGATCTGTCAGTAATGGTGAAATTAAAATATCTACAAGACCCTCACCTCTTCTACAGTCAAGCCATAATCATTGGGCACGGCTTGCCTGTATTTGAACCTAGTTGGCAGGTCTCCTCCGATAATATCCTCACAGTCCATCTTGTAATACTCCTCCATGTACTCATCATAACTCTTTTTAGCCACTGTCGGGACGAACTTGGGCTTCTCTAGCTCCAAAAGCTGGGCTAGTTTGGACTTCTTTTTTCTATTTCTCCGTTTCTTGCCCTGAAGAGTTTTTTTTACTTCCTCTAGAAGGTTGTCGCGAGCTGTCTTTGGGTCGTAGTCGGCGTCCATCTGAGGGTTAAAAATTTGAAATTGAAGTGAACTACAACTTTTTTTATAGTATAGAGTTATGTGTGTAGGGTGACTGACTACCTTATGTTAAAAACCCTCCCAACCCAAGTTTCTTTGTCTTCAACAAATATGGTTTTTAAACCATTTTTGCAACAGAAAGTTAACAAAATATATATTGGGACCTTATCACAGAGGCTATATATTCTTTATAATATAGCCTCTGTGATAATAATATTTGATAGAGAACTACCTATCCCTGTCACGGGACACTTTGTCAGAAATGTGTATATCCTCTTTCCATTACCATACTTAACACATACATGTAAACTTAACTAATAATTTTGTTTAATGATATTGAATGTGAACGATAGATAAGATAAATTACCAAAATTGGCAGATTTTTTTCCAATACACATAAATTTACAGACACAATGATGAAAACTGCACCACAAAGACCTCGATGGGTCTATCTGCGTAGCAGTGAGTCGCTAAGAACTATGTAATACTAATGTAATCTACATAAAAAAGGGTGAAAGTTATATACACTTATACATACATTAAAGTCTTCATCTTCGCAATATGGACCCTCATCATCCTCCGCTGCTCCCTCTCCAGCTTGCTCTGGCTGATATTTATCCCAGTTCTCTGCAATAGGAAAATATATTTATACCTATAGAAAATCTACACTGGTATTAGCTGTATCTGTATATAGCTATATGCAATCTAGCAGATATCTTCCTTCAACACACAGGAACACTTTATTCTATCTAGAAAGTTAGTGAGGGTCTAGAATTCAGCTACCGCCATATTTAATCAAAATTATTCCTGCCTTTAGAGCATGTAGAATAAATAGGTATATTTAGAATAATCTAACACACTACGCAATCTAGTTCCAAACCAAGCAGAGCTTGTGCTATGGGTACTAGACAACTGATATAAATTTATGCTTATTTTTGGAAATTAATAGTTATTATAAGAAAAAGCACAAACTCCAAAACAATTATTTGCAGATTATACAAACATTTGGCCCGATCCGGGATAGACCCACAGATCTCAAGCACAGTAGTATCGTACCCTACCAAGGTCGTCAAAGTAACGAACGAACAAACACCCTCGGAAACCTACGCCCTTATTTATTTAGGGTGCAAACATTTCCTTACCGATCTCCAACTCCTCATCAAGGTCTGGGAAGACAGGTTTGTGTTCATCGGCATCTCCGTAGTACTCCTCATCGAAGATCTCTTTCATTCTCTTGTCGTGTTCTTCAGGGTCAAACTCACTCTGTAGATCCTCGTCCTAAATCGATCATAAATATATCTATATAGTTGACAAAATTAAAAATCTATGGATAAGGAATGTGGAATGTCACCTTTCGTCCTACGGGTATTGTAAGGGCCAATTAAAGGGAACAAACTAGGCGGGACAACAGCATTGCAAGGAGCAGGGAAACTGGAACAAACACTTTTTTTTTACGTGTGTCGGAATTGAACCGACTAAAACCACACGGTGTGCCACTCTGCGCCTGACACGGGAGAGATCCGGGAACCGCTTTCTTACGCCATCCGGACCCTTCCCAGGGCCTGCCCGCACTAAAGCGGGCTCCGTCTCTAGATGTTTTATACTCTCAATTTAGGCACACTCAGGGCGGCATGAGGCGCTGGTAGGCGCGCCTCCGCCACCCGGGTCGCCGGCGGCGGATCGGGTCCGAGTGGAGATCGTCCTCCCGGGCCCTCTCCGCCGCCTCCTTCTGCGAGATGACTTCCTCGCAGAAGATCGCGACCGCGGTAAAAATGCTCTCGCCGCCGGCCATGGAGCGTACGACGGCCGGCAGCGAGAGATCTCCTCCGATGACTGCAGTGAGGGCCCGACGCTGCGGCGCCCAAGCGGGGCACACCGCCAGCGTGTGCTGGGCCGAGTCGTCACTGCAGTCATCTAGTCCCTAGCTAAGCTAAGCTTGTGTTATGGATACAAGACACGTGATATAAAAAAAAAAAAATATTGCATAGAAAACACCTAAATACCGAAACAAATATTTGCAGGTCATACAAAGATTTGGCCCGACCCGGGCATCGAACCCGAGATCGGAAGCACAACGGTCGCATACGCTACCCCTTCGCCAACGAGGCAGTCACTGAATGATTATAAAGATGTAAACAGTACCCTGAAAGCTAACTCCTCATTCCCGGTGACTTCCTTGATCTTATCCAGTTTCTCTTGTATCTCTTTCAGCTTGAGCGCCTTAAGTCGTGCTATCTCGTCCATCTTCCTCTGTTTCTCTTCTTCCTTGCGCGTGCGCAGCTCGGTACGTTTGCGAGCGCGGCGGTCGTCTTTTGGGCGGATGTAGTTCATGGTGCGGGGGAAACGTTTTAGCTGCAAATTATATAATGGTAAGGGGTCTAGAAAAAAAGTCTTAGAACAGGGACAGGTTAACTCGATCCATCAATCAAACTTAAATTTCAAGAGAATGCAGATTTATATAGAAGATGAATTACAAAGCCTTGTCCAGGATGCTTAGCACGACCAGTTTAGCAGTAAGGTTTAGGCTCACTAATAAACGAATCTATAAAAATAAATAAATATGAAGGGTCTGGTCCAGCTAACCTTTGTGATGGTTGGACCAATTGTAACGGGACTTTCACTGGCAGATAACTGATGATATAAGGAGTAACGTAAGAATCGTTTTTTAGGCTAGCTTTGCCCCGCGGCGTTTCCCGCAGTTGTTATTGTAAAGTACAACAATCGCCAGTAATACTTCGGGATTCAGCTAGTAAAAAGTAAACGAAGTTGCTATCGATGAAGATAAAGGAACTTACATATTCCTGGTCAGGTTCTTCAAAGCGGAAGTTATAAGCTCTCTCGAACTTGCCTTGTTCTTCCACCCTCTCCTCGTCAGCTTCCAGGTCTTCGTCATCACGTACTTTATCCTTGGCCTCGCCGATATCTCCTTCTTCTAGATATCTGTAAGAACGTGTTTTAAATTAAAAATAACAGAAAATTATTTTCATGTATTGGAACGAAGTTCCTTACGGCAGGCTTGGAGGGGATAGGGATTTTGCTGCGCGACCGAACTGAAAACAATGTGATAGTAAAACCGTAAGAAATAATCCGTGAAAAAAAGTGCGTGGTATAAAACCGTTAAATGAGACGTGCGCAGGCGCGACAGTCGTAAAAACAAGTGAACTAATAAGTGGCTTGAATGCAATTGACAGTGATAATTGTGGGAAATTATTCAGTGCAAAAGAATTAAATACGTAAGTATTAGTTTATTTATAAATATAAAATATTTTACATTGGTTAATATTGTGTGTACATACTGAAACCTTTGTAAGGTTTTCTAGGTTATCTTTCTTGCTGTTTTGAGGGTCATACGGAAAAATTGAGAAAAAAACTACGAAATTTCATAGAGATTATATATATATATATATATATATATATATATATATATATATATATATATTTTAGAATTGCTCAAAAAGTTGCATCTGTATTAACAAAATTCATAAAAGAACTATAAAATATTTGAATCGATATTTATGAATGCGCTTACTGATGTATTTAGTAGAAGAGAAACACGCAACAAACGACAAGATGGATCAGTAATGATCAAGAACGGTCCAATGATGCAAAAGCAGTACCAGGCCGTCATGGTGTTGGTCACCATGCTGTATTGTTGCATTCGCAATGAGTGACCAACACTCTTGGATTCTGCTTATGCTTTCCATCAGGCATCATCATACATTTTGGCAGGCCCATAAATAAAAAAAGAAAATCTTAAACAAATGGTAATCTAAATTGTGTTCACATAGGATCAATGGAACCTTCCTGCCCCATGTAGGAGGTCTTGGGCAGCGGTAACCTCATTCTCTCAGTAACAGGTAATGAAAGATCAGTCATGTTTTCTTACCGTTTATTCAGTATATAATCTCTCAGGAACGCTTCTCCTTCATTCAGGTTGGGGTCCGAGAAAAAAGCTCTGAGTGGTGCAAGGTCCTTCTCAACTTCACCATTTATGCAATCTGCCTTACCGGTCAGGTATTCCTTTATTTTACCCTCCTAAAATTTAATTTTAAAGCTATTATCTTCTTTCATCTATACAATAACATTTTTAACAATTTTTTTCTGTTTGTCTGTCGGTCTGTTTGTTCCTTCTAAGTTCTCTGGAACGGCTGGACCAATTTTGACTAGACTTTCACTGGCTAATAGCTGATGATATATGGAGTAACTTAGGCTTTTTAGACTAACTTTGCCATCCATTATCCACGGTTGTTGTTGCACTACTGGTAACATGCTGGGGTTCAGCTAATTACATTTATAGTAATTCATCAACAGATTCTGTGTGGTGGTGGTGGCCTGTAAAAGTGACTCTACTCTGCTGGTAACTCGTAATACTCATTATGAATACAGACATTGCAACAATACAGCATGGTAACTTGTGCAAATGCGGCAATGCATGCATCATTGGGCCTCTGGTGTCTCACTCCCCAATGAAACATGAATGGTCATTTTAGCTTGGTCTTCTGTGAGTGATATGGATATCTTGTGGGTGTCAAGACACTTATTGGGCTAGGGGCACCGGGCACACAGAATATAATTAATGACATAGAACTATACACACAAAATGACTTCCCTAACTGAATAATTCACAAATGTAGCATTCAATGCTTTTATATTGTAAGCAACCTTATTAAAAATTTCATCCTTTAGGGTGATATGAGATGAACGGAAGTATGGAAGTTTGTAATTTTAGTTTAATACTTAAAGTTTATTATTTGTTAAGTTTAAATAATAACAAATTTAAAAAAACCTCTCAAGGTAGTAGAGTCACGCTGATTTCAGCACAAACAGGTATGCTCAACCAGGGTGGTATTACCCTCGCAAATAAGATCAACGTAAAATGACAGCATTTGTGGTACCGTTTTTAGATGGTGAGTGCGAGACCGGGGCCCAATGAAGCATCGCAAGGCTGTTATTGTATGGGTCACTTTGCTGCATTGTTGCATACACAATGAGTATGGTGACCACCACTATTGGATTCTGCTTTTGTATCTCATACACATATAAAAAAAAAACATTTACCTTTGTTTCAGAAGTCTTCTTTTCTTTCTGAGTGTTGTCAACTATCTCCGCTTTCTGCTCAAGGCTAAATATATTCCCGTCATCGTCATCATCATCATCACTATCAGCAAATGTTAATGTTGCTGTTCTATTTTCTTTTTCTGAAACAAAATTTTATCTAAGTATTGATTTTTTTCAAGGGATGTGGTACAAAGAAGCAATGAGGTCACTTAGTAGTAAATGGGGGAGCCTTTTGGTAAATCTACTCAGTGTGTGACTAGCAAAAAAACACTTGTGTCATATGAAACTGTCACTTATTTCTAACCAACCATTATGATAATAGAATTCATACTAATGTAATAAATACTGCACAATAATTTTAAAATTTGTAACATACCTGGTTCATTCTTCTCACTTTCATCAAAGCACTTGAATGAAGGGTCATAAATCCTGGGGTCCTTAGTTTTCAGCAGAGACAAGGTCTTTAAAAACTGCACTTCTGCCTCCTCAGAGACCTCTGGTGGCTCATCACTCTCATCTTCACTGTCCGTTGACACTTCCCCATCAGAGTTTAACGGTTTAGAGCCATATTTTTGTTCCACTAAAAAGTAAGATAATATTAATACTATTAATTATTCAACAGTCATCCATAGCTATTTGGTCTTCAATTAAGTAAAGCCTTATTTAAATATTATTATGAATATATATCCTGTGGCATTACAAATATACATCCTGTCTTGTATGGGACTTTATAAATATACATGGAATAGACACAAAGAACACCCAGACTCAGAGCAACTATTTGTGAATCCCACAAACTGTGGCTTCATGTGAGATTTGAACCCACAACACTTGGCTGGTTGCTAGCAGCATGGTTATGCACTACATATTTACGGACATCTAATACACAACGCTACTAATGTGGGATAATTAGTCCCGAACCAAGGAGAGCTTGTAATAATATTTACTACTTTACTTTAGTATTTTCTAAGTATTATAGAAAACACCCAAACTCTGATACAGTAATTTACAAGCGCGAATCTGAGTTATCAATTTGTCCAATTGGAGATTTGTGGAGGGATACGCGAAATTGAATTTTCAGTATTTAGATTCGTTTTATTCGGTACTTTAAAGCAATGACAACAAAGATTGAAGGAGTATTTAGGCTTTTTCAGTCAAAATCACGACAAAATCAATCAGTAATACATACGCTTATAAAGTTCTTCTTTTTCGCGCCACTTGTCGTACTTCTTGGCATATTCATTTTCTGTTTTAAGACTTACTTCCTCCTCGGAGTCTTCATCGAACAGTTTCGGTTTAGGCATTTTTTTAAAACTGTACCGTGGTCTTATATTTGGGCACTTATATTAACCTCTTCACCATAATCAACACGTTTGACTGCCGAACTGGCGACACACGACACTACTGACATCAGATGTGTCAAATTTTGACAGACAAAACAATTTAACTTAATTCCTTATAAAAATCAGTGGGAAAAATGTGGTCACACCATAAAGCCATTCATCAAAAGTGGAAGTTGAAATTATTTCCTTAGTTTTAAATGTCATGTGTTGTTGAAAGAAAAACACTAGAACAAGTAAGGGCTTTTTTCAAAGCTTATAGGTTGTATATATATATATAATACCACAGTACTATTTAAATTGCAGAACGAGTAGCCCTCCGTTGTTGTGAAATATATAAATTTTTTTAAAGAATTACATTTAATTTGTCAATTATTGTATACTTTTCACTTACAAAATTATAAAGTAGACGAAAAATACTACTTATGCGTCGACTGTCTTTTATAGTATTCGTTGAACTTGGAGAAATCATGAAAGGCTTTGATTTCTCTATCTATATACATTCGGTTATGGGGATTATGGCGTGGTATTTTTTTAATTCTTGAATCTTTTATTTTGAATTCAATACGGTTTTTAATCGAAGAATTCCCGAAGTTGAGTAGTAAAGAGACAATAGCAAAATTATCTTGATTGGGAACGTAAAGCATAAACATAGTCATCATACTTGCGAAGATAGAAATATTTGCAGTTATTGGGAAAGATGGATGTGAGAAGCCCAAAATCGATCAGAGTTGTGTGAGTAAGTGCGATGGGTGAGACCTATGACCAGCAGTGGACTGCGATAGGCTGATGATGATGATGATGAGATAGTTACGTTGATGGAATATTTAATATTAATTTTACTATAATAGCTGTATTGTTATTATAGTCCGTACAAATATAGTTTAAATGCGGCGATGCTTAGGGCCCAGCCCTATATTGCAAAGCACCGAGTCTACTAGTAGTCGCCGGAGATAGCAAGGCTGGGATAAGCCTGCGTGACCGCGCGCCGTCAGTGGTCCAGACTCCACAGGAGGCGTCATTACCCCGAAGATGTGGCAGCCAAGAGGACCCTTCGGGCAGTGATAAAGCAGGCTGAGAGTGAGGTCCGACGCGAAATGGTGGAGACACTAGAGCGGGATCAATGGGGGCGCTCTAACCCGCATGGTTAGGGGCAATATGGGGCACCCAGGGTTTTTCAGGCTAATTATCATCGAGTACCTCCATACTTCCGCCGCATAGTCGGGGCATATTTGTCGGTAAAAGCTCTTATCTACCCAAGTAGGACCGGTGTCGGTCGACGTGAAATGTCGTGCGGTGTCCCGCAGATGTCTGTCTTAGGACCTGTCCTGTGGAACAATGGCTACGATTGGGTGCTTCGCGGTGCAATCTTAAATAGTGTCGCCGTCACAGGTTATGCGGGTGATACACTTCGATAGGTCATTCTTAATAATAGAAAACAAACGTTCAAATGTAAATATGTATATTTTCATGTATATAAACAACAAGGGAATAAAGGACAAACAACTTCATCTACAAGATTCAATAGGATATTATGACACATTCTCAGTCTCAATTTTAAATAACTACAAATTTCGTAGTAGCCACCCATGGAAGGACCGTGTCGTTGGATTGAAAGAAAGTCATTTCACATTGCACTTCATTGTCGCCATTGAGTATGTGATCACCACTCACTATGAGATTGGCGGTGACTTTATACAACGCATCGTGGTTGTAATCTTCTATGATTGTAGTTGTTTTTACATTACGTCTGTAAATATAAATGACATTTCAATTAGTCATAATCAATATATTATTTACGAGGTTTACCTTTGGTTCATCAACATCAGCAGCCTTTAACAATGTACTACTGGACTATAACTCTCTTCAGAAAGGAGGTTATAGGGTACTACCACGATGGCCAGTTGATTTGATTGGTTTCAAGTTTTCCTTATTATTATTATTATATATCTTTATTGTATATATGCAAAATTACAAAGTTAAAAACAGAGGATGAGTCACAAATATGCAAATGATACAATAGGCGGTCTTATCGCTCACGGCGATCTCTTCCAGACAACCACAAAATGGATTTTCAGTATACAAAAACTTCGGGTAGCTCACATACGAGTACAAGTAACACATCTAATTCTCTACGTGAGTGGTTAAAAAATATCATTTAAACAATCATGCACCGAAATAGCACCCACTCACTTTCACATTACACACATACACACACTAACACACACACACACACTATATAAGTATTCACATGCATACATATACACAATACATGTATATATAAACACATACATTTATAAATATATATATATATACATGCACATACGTACAATACACATATATATACAACTAAATATATTCTATATAACTAAATATATTAAGATAGATGTAGACAGAGATAAAGTAACAAAAAAAAAACATAATAACAAATAATGATGACCTTATGTTTATTCTCTTAACGGGTTCTTACAACACTCAAGGAATGAATAGGGTAAGTGACACCAGACGAATTATGGCATGTTCTTCGATTCGCATGTCAAAAAATGTTAACACTACTTCTTCAGTAACTTCTGGAAGTAACTATAAACGGCAAAAAGTACTTATAGCCGCAATCACAAAGCCAGGAAGTTTTATTGCCTGCATTGATTGTGTTGTCAATACTAACCCATTAACAGAAACTGCAAGACTTGGGGGCGGCGCTACGTCATCCGCGGTGCATTCTATTTTCAATAGTTCGTTTTTCTTTTTGACTTCTGTACTCTCCTCTGTGATTTCATTAATTTTAATGACAGGTCCTGTGCCTCCACCTGGATTAATATAATAACACCCATTAAGAGTTCAGAGTTGTTGTGTAAGGAAGCAATTGGTGTATGATAAATGTGACTTTCTGTTCACTCTGGGGTACTGGACATGATTTGGTACGGTTTTTAGTTAAGATTCTGTTAGGAATATACCCCTATATACCATATAAAACATAATGTGAGTTTCAGTGTTCATTTCAAGATTTGTTTGAGGGCTTATGATAAAATTTGTTAACCTCAGGGATAAGTAAGTTAACCTCACGCTCACAGTGGGAGAGCCATGCTTGGGCATGCATAGGCCGGCTCGACCGGAGTGATACCACGGCCTCACAGAAAACCGGTGTGAAACAGCGCCTGCGCTGTGTTTCACCAAGTGACTGAGGATACCGGAAGCCCATAATCCAACCCTTCCCCCCTCCTCCTTCCCACCCCCAAGGTCGGGAAAGCACTTGTGACGCCTCTGGTGTTACGGGTGTCCATGGGCGGCAGTGATCGCTTACCATTAGGCGATACGTCTGCTCGTTTGCCCCTTATTCCATAATAATAATAATAATAATAACACAATCATAAACGATGTATTTTATCTAGTGCTATCTGCTTTTTCAAAAAGATCAAATAGTTCATACTTACTAATCACAGTCAATGTTTCATTTTTTCTTATATCTGACTGAAATGTAGACACTACACACTCGTACACTCCCGAACTTAAAGGATGTATACTCATTAACGAGATCGAGTCATTACCTTTGATATCTGAAAGTTAAAACTTTTTTTATTTTACCAACAAAATTATACACACAAAAGAAAGTGTTGACGCTAATAATTGAATGTAACCTCTTTCTGTCGTTTAGAACAACTTTAACATCAGAAACTATTCAAGCTTTAAGACAGAGGCATAAAGGCTTAACTAATGTAAATATTTATAAAATAACTGTGAATATCGATAGTTACAAACGATTACTTATCACTCATTATAACGAATTACATGGAGCAACTAAGACACGGTCAGCTACAGTATGTGCTAGACTATATTAATTCTAAATAAGTCAGCATGAAAATATATAAAATATCTCCATACGTTTGGGACATAAATTTTTCTAATAAGGGCAAAACGTGCAAACGTATCGTCTGATGGTAAGCGATTACTACCGAATGGAACCTGCAACACCAGAGGTGACACAAGTGTGTTGCGGCCTTTGGGGATGAGGAGGAAATGGGGGAGGGGTTAGATTATGGGCCTCGGGTATCCTCACTCACTCGGTGAAACACAGTGCAGGCGCTGTTTCACACCGGTTTTCTGTGAGGCCGTGTATCACTCCGGTCGAGGTGGCCCAATCGTGCTGAAGTGTGGCTCTCCGACGCTTTATTAATAAATCTGTAAAGATGTACTGTAATCATGAGTAAAACTAAACAATTACGAAGCTTCGACTACATACCAATAGGACCGAAAATGCGACGTCTAAAAGTCATCGGAGCGTGCCCCAGTATTCTCTGGTAAATGAGTATTTTGTCATAACTTGGAGATAAAGCTGGCGTCCAGAACCACTTGACAACTATTGATGTCTCGTCATCTTCATCTCCTAGCTCATACTGGCAGCTTAAGTCGGCATCTTTCCCTAGCTCAATCAGCGTCGGTACTTCGAATTTCGTCATCGATAATTCCCAAGTACCTGCGAAATACAACAAGAACAAATTAAAAAAAACTGTAACTATATCAAAGCTTTATATAACAAGTAATGAATTATTAAAAAAACCCCGGCTGCTTCTATATCCTAAATAAAATATATAAGTGATATATATTCGTAATCACCGTTTAAAATTCTTTATTTAAGTAGATACCACCTCTTTGTATTTTGTAATCATTTTTTTGAGATTACTTTTTGGCGCCAAAAGTCCTTAATTTTGTTTTTTTTTTATTTTGATGTACCCAGTGTATCTTTCACGACTAAGACGAATCTATTGACGCCACTCACATAGAAACACGACAAGCCGTTTGGTTCTTGCGCATGCCAAAGAAATATACGTACGGAGTACGGCTCCAACTACCCGTAACGATAGAAGCTGATGTTCGTATGATAAGTTTAATTAGGTAATGTTAATTATTATATGTGGGAAAATTTAAATATCAGCTGTCTGTGCAGCTACATCCAGGTTATTTTACTTCATAACGAGGGTTTATCTTTTAAAAATGTATATGTGGTGGCATTTAGGGGTAGGTATTTAGGGGTGGCATTTCCCAATTTTTTTTCTTAGTGCTCACTTACGTTATATAAAGAAACTACATGCTAAATTTCAGGATTTTAGGTTCAGCGGTTTGGATTGTGCGTTGATCTCTGGGTATCTTCTGTACCTTCCTCTTTTGTATGTATCGATAACCCTCCATGACATCATAATATGACCGTAAGTATACAGCAGCCATGACAATATTTATTATTTTAATAAACAATAAACATCAGAACAAGGCACATATTTACTTTAATTTACTTACATTTAATAGAAGCTAACTAATGACAATAATTTCAATGAAAAGTGACGCATCTCAAAGGCGCCAAATAAAAAATAAATAATGCACTTTATTATTTGTTTAGTAGGTATACTGGGCACAGATTCCAGAAATATAGAGTATAAAAGTTATTACTTTTTATTTGGCTGGTTTTATTTCACTTATACGTAAAGTAGGATACTATGATCTTAGATACCCATGAGCGCCCCAGGATCATAATTATTAATAATATTACCCGATTTAAGATAAAGAATTATATTAGGTCTTTTTCTATAAAATTGCTCTTTTACGTAAACTAATTGTAGCAACATCAGCAACAACAGCAAAAAACAGGGAGGCACCGGGCAGCAAGCATCAGCACCTGGAGGGGGGTGCAGTTGCACCCTCCTCCAGGTACCCATGCTGACACCACACGACTTTGATTGTATCATTTTCCAAAAAATAAAGCGCTCTCAGTTTTCGCTGAACTTCTCTATTGTGTTATCAACTATTTTAATTATACTTATTCAAAAAACCTCATGATAGTTATCTAAATATGTTAAAGATTATGAAATTATTAAGTTACATGAATGTTGTCAATATAAACTCATCACCCTGCGCTGCAGTTGGATATCATTTAAGAAATACAAAATAAAATTAAAATGTAACTCATTGCGTTTATTCCCATACCTATTTTGTGGAAGACGACAGCTCAAAAATTATTAAAACAAATAATATTTTAACAGTTATATAGATACTTAGACTGAAGACTAAAGTTACACACTAAAGTTGACTAAAGATACACACAAGAAAGCTTACATATTTTAATAAAAAAAGCCTTACCTGACACCAAAAACAATAAAAAAACACATGCTCGTAAGAGCGTTTTACTTGTGATCGACATTGTGGAGCGATGTGTAGGCATGATGTGTGAGATGAGACTGAAAGTAAATATTGGCATAATAGGTATCTATGGGTAGCAGCGACCGCTGTTGTAAATAAATAATTATAAACAATTATTTATTTACAAAAGAAGTGCGATAGATTACTACCCGCTTCTCGAGTTTTGTTAGGATCTATGACTTAGCTCTATTTACTTTTAGTTACACACCCAGTTTTTCCAGGTTTAATAAGACTAGAAAACAAAATCTGTCTCAATTGCTTTAGATTCGTTATTGTTCATGGTAACTCATTATCATTTATTCGTAACTGGTTTTATATTAATAAAAATTGTTGTAAACCATTTGATGAAGTGAACTAGATATATTTTATAGTGCTCAATGCGATCATTGATTTTCTGTTTGTCTGGTGTAAGCGGCAAAGATGCAGACGTGTCACCTGAAGAAGTCGCAACCAATTTTGTATTAACAAACGGAAGTGGTGGTAGCGTAATAGTTAATTTACAAAAACTATCGAATGAATTAGGTAAAAGAGTCGCTTGAAGTAGTTTAATCTGTATACTAGTCAATTGTAGTGGGTAACAAAATTTTAGCACTGCAACATTTCTAAATCTACTATTTCGAAACATATATTATATTGTACTCTGTGGCAACATTGTTATAACCTGTCTTTTACCGGCTGTTGTGATTGTTTTGTTCATAGTTTTGCTGTGTTTAGATTGAACTACTTGCAATAATTGTTTTATCTTTTTGTAGTGTTTATTAATAAATACTAGCAATGACGACAAACCCGCGGAAGGGTACCGATCCTGTACCCATGGAAGAAAGTGACCAGCTTTCCATAAGACCATTGTAATTAATCTTTTTAATTTTATGTGAAATATTTAAATTTTAATACAGTAAGAAGTTCTTAAGCCGATCATACTGAAACTGTTGATTGTTTTTGCAATGATATTAATGTGATTACAAGTATTAAGTTTGCTTATTATTTTGATAAGATAATATACTTACGGATGCAAAAGAGATAAATAATTATGTTAAATCTTTTTCTATTAACTACGTCCAATCGATATTGCTGTCCTGACGATTCATTAATACGCACAAAGCACTTTGCATTTGAAAATAACGAAAATTTCATTCAATAAAATGTACAGAAACACGGCACATTCTTCTTATTTCTATTACAAGTGTTTCATAAAGATAACATGTTAATTTAGAAATAAAGCATAGTAATTATAATAACTTCAGATACATCACTTTCTGCATTGAAGCCTATCAGAACCTGATAGAACAGAATAAACTGTACTGTGAAACAGTTAATACTTTATATGTTATATTTAATGTTTATTTTGATAATTTTTATGCATATAAGAAACTGTCAAATTAAAGACCATGCACAAATGGCAGCCTTTCCACTAAAAGAAACTGTCAGTCACCAATGTAAAACCAATGTATCCTATATAGTAGTGGGTTCTCTCACTTTAAGGTATTACTGTGTCTTGCCCTTTGTGCAAGGTGATAAATTAAGAGTTAGTCCATTCAATTACATGAGAGTTGAGATGACATGACAGCTAACCGAGAACAACTGCCTTGGGCCGCACTCCTCCCGACTTGACTCTGATAATACATACATGTGTCCCTACAATATTTTAAAGAGGTAAAGTTCGTGTAGGGGTATTCTCTGAATCCACTAAACTGATTTTGAAAATTATTTTACCTATAGATAACTATATTATTTATCATGCATATATATGTCAGTCAGGTACCCTAAATTACATTTTCCTAGAATAATATTTACTATTTTTGTACTATCTTTCTTTCAGGGGTGCTGGTCAAGAGGTGGGCAGATCATGTATAATGTTGGAGTTTAAAGGCAAAAAGATAATGGTAAATATTTTTGTCTACGGTAGAATAGAGATACATTAAGCACCAAAATGCAACTCAGTTTGCGTCACTATCAAATAAAACCGCCGCATTTATACATATAAAATTATTTGTCTAGTTGGACTGTGGAATACACCCTGGATTATCTGGTATGGATGCTCTACCCTTTGTTGACCTGATAGAAGCTGATGAGGTCGACCTTCTTCTCATTTCACAGTGAGTATTTATTTAAGTAATTTTAAGTTTTTTAACTTTCGATAATTTAGTTGAACTAGTGGCCGTCCAGTGGTCGACGTTCGGCTATTTTTCAATTATTTATTTGTTACTAGCTGAACCCCGCAGTGCTACTCGCAGCACAACAGTAACTCTGGATAAATAAGCGGAGCGAAGCTGGTCTAAAAAATTTTCCAATCGATCCAGCTATTCTAGATATTAGCCAGAATAAATAGACAGACAGATAAAAATTTTATATGATATATATGTATATATATATATATATATATATACATGTACTGTCTACGGAAGTTCTAGTTGAGTCCTATTACTTCAGTATGTAAATATAGTGGAGTGTATAAATAAGACTAGTATTATGTGTGGAGTATGATATTTATTGTACCCTTTATTGTGCCGCGGCGCCAAGGCGTTGTATTCACAAATAAAAGTCTCACACAGTAATTCTATTTGTCTATTTTCACTACACATGAACACGCGCTATACATTGTACTTTATGGAATAGTTTTTGAGTTCTACCTTAATTCTTAACACAGTTTTTATATCGCTGTTAGTATCTCGTCCGTAAAGATCTCACTTCCGTGCGCACCGCTACCGAGATACCCTCCGTTAAATAATTGTGTCGGTGTACACCCTAGGCAAGAGGTTTGGCTTGAAATAGGTTAATTTTATTTACATGATTTATTTTACAAACGAACAAAATTTTTGGATTAAAGAAAAACTAAGTATTACTGTCAAATGTTCGATATATGTATAAACAGGTTTAAGCAAATATGAATTTGACAATATTTTAGGAATTAGTTTTAGTATATTAATATAAAGCTAAATTTTAATGTGAGAGTGTTAGACACGCTACATTATGTACAACCAAATAAGTATCTAGTACCTGTATACCAAAAACTTCTATTTCTTCTCAGTTTCCACCTTGACCACAGTGGAGCCCTGCCATGGTTTTTGACAAAGACTTCGTTCAAAGGTCGCGTGTTCATGACCCATGCCACAAAAGCTATCTATAGATGGCTTGTCTCCGATTATATTAAAGTTAGGTAAGTCGATTCACTAACGCTACCTGTGTGTGCAACTATACCAAGGTCTTGAGTTCGATTCCCGAATCGTAATGTACCACCTTTAATGTGCCACCTTTAATGTACCCCCTTAAATGTACCACCTTTAATGTACCACCTTTAATGTACCCCCTTAAATGTACCACACTAAAAATACCACCCTAAATGTACCACCTTAAATGTACCACCTTAAATGTACCACATTCAATGTAACACAAAAAAAAACCATATGTTCCACCTTTAATGTACCACCCTAAAAATACCATCTTAAAGGTACTATCCTAGAAATACCAGCCTAAAAGTACTATCCTAAAAATGAAGAAAACAGCTTATTTCTATTTATTAAGAAATCACTGAAACTATTTAAACCATTATCAATCAAACTTAATGTGTTTGTTTGCTACAGCAATATATCAACAGAACAGATGTTATACACTGAGTCGGACCTGGAGAACTCGATGGACCGCATCGAGACGATCAACTTCCACGAAGAGAAGGATGTGAGGGGGGTTCGATTCTGGGCGTACAACGCGGGCCACGTACTCGGGGCGGCCATGTTCATGATTGAGATCGCTGGAGTCAAGGTATACCGAAAATATTCCAACCGAATACATTTTAGTTTAACTAAGCCAGATGTTAGCTGAGCCAGAGCAGTAGGTTTGATTCTAATATTCGGACCAAATGTTTGTATGATCTGCAAATATTTGTTTCGGAGTTTGGGTGGTTTCTATGTATAATATGTTTTTTTTATTTACAGAAAAAAAAGGTTTATAAGTATTCTATCAATCAATCTAGCTGTTATAGTACAATCTTTGGCGTTTGGTGCTAGATGGTGCTGTGTATCAGATGTGCGAAATGTCAAATAAAATTGAGTTCGTGTGATCAGTACAAGTGTTTGTCAGAGTTACGTATTACATAGAGTCACGCATTTTGACCAGAAGGGTAGGCAGAGACAATTGATCCCCACATACTATGGTCTTGACACACCTCTTTTCTGTGATCCAGTCATTGGTCAATGACTACACCTAGTAATATTACAAATGAATACACCTAGGTATCTGATATATTCATGTATAATATGTTTCTATTTAGTAGACTGCCTCATTGTTCTAGTGGTTAGCGTAAGCGACTGCAGATTAAGAGGTCTGGGGTTTGATTCCCGGATCGGACTGCTATTGTGATTTTCTAACAAGAAATTCTCTTCGGTAGCCCGGAATATGGAACATGGCGGTGTTGCCCGCCCGTGCCTCGGAGAGCACGTTAAGCCGTCGGTGCCGGTTGTCATGAACATCTATGGCAATCGTTATTGGGAAGTCAGTGCCCTCGAATATACTGACAACTAGTTAAACCCTCGAATTCAATTCCCCTCAGGGATGCGAAGGTCTGATGCCAGACGTTCTTTGTAAAAACTGATATTCAGGTAAAACCGGTTGAATTAGTACCCGACCCCAATTAACGTTGGGAATAGTAAAGCTGGAGCTAATGGAAGATGAAGATGTTTGTATAAAGTATGTTTATCAGCAGTCTGCTTATCATAGTACAGGTAATGCCTAATAAAGGATCACACGGCCGTGGGTGAGATTTGTAAGGCATACGTATGGAACGGACTTCGAATCACTATTTTTCAAAAGCCCATTCTGAACAAAAGAGGAGAGTATGTGGTAAACTTATATTGCTAGCTTAGTTAGTCATCATTCAGTCTTAATGATGACCAAGCTCGATGGCGCAGCGGTAGCGACTGCTGTTCTTGATGTCTCGGGTTCGAATCCCGGGTCGGATCAAATGTTTGTATGATCTACAAATGTTTGTTTCGGAGTTTTGGTGTTTTCTATGTATGATATGTATGTCTTTACAAAAAAAAGTAAATATATATTTATATCAGTTGTCCAGTACCCACAGTACAAGCTCTGGTTAGTTTGGGACTAGATGGCGTTGTGTATTAGATGTCCGAAATATTTATTTATTATTATTTATTAGTAACGTAACGCCCTATGGAGATGCTAGCCTAAAAAGTAGCCATAGTTATTTCTTCTATCACCAGCTTTCTGCCAGTGAATTTCCCCTTTAGAATCAGGCCAGCCATTCCAGAGATGGCGACTATAGACCGATAAAAAAATAGAAAAATATTGTTTTGACGAAAGTGCTGTATATATTTTCATATAATTTTAGTGAAAGACCCCTTAATTTATATAATATCACAAACACACTTCAATTTTATTTATTTATGTTCATTGAGGTGCTCATAGCCCAGTTGCACTCCATAATTAGGAATAACCACCCAATTAAGCAACAACGGCGCGGTCAGTACCTGGATGGGTAACCGCTGGTGGAATGATACTATGGGTACCTTCGTGATTCGAAGGTTAAGCAGTCGGTCTCTGTTGTTATCATAGGGTAACAGTCGTAACGCTTAGTAGGAGGCCTTTGGGCGGCTTGCAAACATTCAACGGCGAGATACGTAGCCACAACATTGTGTTGCCAGACCTCAACCCGCACTCGGCCAGTGTGGAGACGTATGGCCTTAACCCTCTCCTGAGAGGAGACCCGAGCCCAGCAGTGGGACGTTGTGGGTTGTTGATATGTAGATTAGTCTGATGGCAAATACTGGCTATGCTAACAGTATTAATAAGCTATTGTTATTATTAAAAATATAAATATTTTATTTAAAGAAAGAAGTATGATGCTAATAAATAATAATGCATTGTCAATTGTCACAGGTACTATACACAGGCGACTTCTCGAGGCAAGAGGACAGACATTTAATGGCGGCTGAAATACCCACCGTGCATCCAGATGTTTTGATTACGGTATGACATTTTCTATTTGAATAAGATAATTGATTGAACAGTAGATAAATACCCATGTCTCTTTCATAAAAACGAATATTTTATAATATCACGGAACATATAATTATTACAGCTTTTCATTTCTATTTTTTTTTTTTTTTTTTATGTATTTATGCTGCCAAAATGACTCTGCCCTGCCTGATGGAAAGCATGAGCAGAATCCAAGAGTGGTGGTCACCATCCTCCATGCGAAAAAGTATAATGCAGCATGGTGACCCACACTATGGCGGCCTGGGGGGAAGGGGGATGGTGAGGGCGATAGGGGGCGTTGGATTGGGGTATGGGCCTCCGGTATCCTCACTCACTCGATGAAACACAGCGAAAGCGCTGTTTCACACCGGTTTTCTGTGAGGCCGTGGTATCACTCCGGTCGAGCCAACCCATTCATGCCGAAGCATGGCTCTCCCACGGTATTACAAATTTATATTTTTCTCGATTGAATAGTGTAATAAAGTGACGTCACAAGTTTGTATTTAGTACTTTGTTACACATAATACAAAGATTTGACTAAGGTGTCCACACTACCCCTTTTAGAGGCGCCTAAGTTATTTCATTTGACGTGGGAGAGAGAGTGAGACCAGTACCTTACAGTAATCCCGTTTTCACGAAGGGTTTGAGGCTGCTTGGTGCAAAATCCTTTTGATTCCAGGTGGAATCCAGGTTCCATTCAACAATTTGGGTGATCCATGAATTGTTGTACTGAGTCTAGCTGTTTTTTGTGTCCATTCGTGTATGGTTGTAAAGACCCTCGCAACAAGGGGTTATATTCTTAATGCTTGTTCAAAACTTGATATATACCTTCCCCGAGCGCAGATTATGTTTAAAAAAAAAGATTTTAAAAAAAAATTAAGATAGTTTTTACCAAAAAATAACCTACTACAAGAACTGGACCAAATTGAAATAGGACCACGGGAAGTACCAGCTTTTAAATACAAAAAGAATCATCAAAATCGGTTCACCCAGTCGAAAGTTCTGAGGTAACAAACATAAAAAAAGTGCAGTCGAATTGAGAACCTCCTCCTTTTTTGAAGTCGGTAGAGTTCCAAAGTACAATAATACCATATGAACTGTCTTAGGAGTCCACATACGGAACCCACATCCACGAGAAGCGCGAAGAGCGCGAGAGCAGGTTCACGGGGCTCGTCAGCGAGATCGTGCAGAGGGGGGGGCGCTGCCTCATCCCTGTGTTCGCGTTGGGACGAGCGCAGGAGTTGCTCCTCATACTTGGTGCGTATTTATATCTATTTTTATCTACTATGGGTTTGTTGGTCAAGCGTGTTACCGCGACTTCGAGAGTGCGACTGCTGCTGCAGTCCTGGGTTCGATTCCCAGCTATGATTAATAATTATGTGATGAATACAATCATTTGTACTGTGTCTGATAATAGTTTGTCTACGATACGTAGGTATATATATAGAAATAAATATGTTTTCATCTTCAGTCAAGTCATTCAATCAAAGATTAAGTGTATGTACATACATCTACTAATATTATAAAATTGAAGAGTTTGTTTGAACGTGCTGCTCTCAGAAACTACTAGTTCGAATTGAAAAAGTATTAAAAGGAGACCACTAGCAATGATTACTATAAATGAAAATGGAAATTAAAAATGGAAAACTTAAGTTGCGCGGGTCAGCTAGTTTTGATACTAATAAGTTATCTATACAAAAAAAAGAAAATTGTAGTGTCTGTTTGAAATGCATACGTATATATAAACGGTACATATTTAATATATCAAAAAATTTTTTTCCCAATTCCTGTCCGCTTTTTTATTCCGGATAATAAATATCGGATAATCGCTGGAAAGGCAGGACCGATTTTGACCGAACTTTCACTGCAGATTAAGTTGATATAAGGAGTAACTGAGGCTTCTATTTGTTGCCTAGCTTCGCCCCTCGACGTTACCCGCGATTGCTGTTGTACCGCGGGTAATACCACGGGGATCAACTGGTTTTCAAAATAAAGCTTTAGACATGAAAAATCAATGGGCTTCTAACTCTTATGATGACCATGTCCGGATCTCTCCCCCTCCTCAGACGAGTACTGGTCCCTGCACCCCGAGCTGCAAGACATCCCCATCTACTACGCGTCGTCGCTCGCCAAGAAGTGCATGGCGGTCTACCAGACGTACGTGAACGCAATGAACGACAGGATCCGCAGACAGATCGCCATCAACAACCCCTTCGTGTTCAGACATATCTCCAACTTGAAGGTAAGTGGACACCTGCCGTTATCCTGTCTGAAAGCCTTTATCTACGATTTGTGCCATAAATACTGTTTGTTTCCTGTAAAAGCTATGGAGGTATTTTATTTTAAGTATTCTAGAATTATGGCATCATTATGGGTATTAACCAATAAACTAGTGTAATAAGTGTAGGAGAGTTTAATTCTAGAATGTATTGCAACAAGTCCCATTAAGTGCCGACAATTAAGAGTAAATATTATTTTATTATATCTAATAGGGTATAAATGTATCGTAAATAAATACCGTTGTCTACTTCATTAAAAAGAATATTACAAAACATTTCTTAAAATATAATTATTACAGCTTGTTCTTTCCATTACAAATTTAAATCAAATGAATATGGAAATGTTTGCTCAGTTGAATAGTCTAAAATAGTGACGTCACAAGTTTGTATTTGGTACTTTTTTATAAAGAATTATCGTTTTGTCAGATAGAAAGTAATTAAATGCACTAACGTGGCACCTACCCTATTGATTTAAGTAAGTCTCAAATTAAGATAACTTTATTTCAAGTAGATATATTGAAACGTTTCATTAATGTATATTGCATTTGCGATTGATTAATTATTTATTTATTTATCTTCATTGCGTACATATAACAAAACATTAAATAAAATGAGTGATAAAAAAGATTAATACAACAATTGGCGGTCTTATCGCTCACGGCGATTTCTTCCAGACAACCATATTATATTATTTATATGTTTAAGTACAAACCCTAGGCCGAAACGGCACAGCTGGGCTGTAAAAGGCTGGTGATAATGATGAGTACCTAAGGAGGCAAAGTGTTTCAAACGAACAAATTCTTTTTCGGGTTTTTAATATTAGACAAGAAAAATATTTTCTTAAATCTTTTATGTCTATTGCAGAAAATTATTCTTTTTATTAAGAGCTTTATACTAATACTCCGATATCCTCACTCACTCGGTGAATCACAGCGTAAGCATTGTTTCACACCGGTTTTTTGTGAGAACGTGGTTTCACTCCGCTCGAGCCGGCCCATTCGTGCCGAAACATGGCTCTCTAACTGGCGATTTTAAAACTGAAATGAACTGTCGCCTGCAGTACTCCCGAACCAACATGACCTTCAAACCTTCAAAAGGTCGGCAACGCACTTGTGACGCCTTTGGTGTTGCGGGTGTCCATGGGCTGCGATGATCGCTTACCATCAGGCGATACGTCTCCTCGTTTGCTCAGTATTCAATAAAAAAGCTAAAAGATCGTTAAAATAACTGATTTAAATAAGTACATTGATATGAATAATACAAAACTATATTGTTCAATCAACTTCATTTTCACTATCAAGGGGAGCAAACGAGAAGCCTAATGAATAAACAATAACATTCTAAAGCCAATCTTAAATAGTGAATAAAATATCTAAATATCAAAGAAAGAACTTATTTGTGAAGCTATTGCTTTTTTGAAGTCTTACCCAGTTGAAGACACGACACTGCAACACAAAGTTGCAAAAGCTGTTTTGTTAGATCTTTTGTTAGAAAACTTTTTAAATTAATATCACTAAAGGCATTATTAGCTTGTCCAAAGACGTTTCAAGAGCAAACCGTTTACCAAAATTAAGTAAGTCATATTGAAAACAGACTATATAAAGACACATACAAAAACTAACAACCCCTACACGAAAATAAGAAATAATTTTATATAAGTTTTATTTTAGTGGTACAGCAACAGAATTTATATATTGTACGTGAACATGCAAGTGGGTTTATACTATTTTTACCGGACTGCGAAAGGAGGAGGGTAATGTTTTTCGAATTTA
Source organism: Hyphantria cunea (assembly GCA_003709505.1). NCBI lineage: Eukaryota > Metazoa > Arthropoda > Insecta > Lepidoptera > Erebidae > Hyphantria > Hyphantria cunea. The sequence goes on from PKRV01002955.1 coordinate 159,728, forward strand.
TATTTCTTTGGCACGCCCTAGAAGCTAAACGGCTTATCGTATTATTATGTGAGTGGTATCAATAGATTCGTCATTGTCGCGAGAGTGATACTGGGTACATTAAAAATAACAAAACAATGATTATTAAGTAAAAGTTACCACAAAATTAAGGATTTTTGGCGCGATAAAGTAACCTCAAAAAAAATTTGCAAATACATCGAGTGTGATATCAAAATAAAGAATTTTAACGTTGATAACAAATATATATATAATATATATATATATATATATATATATTTATATATAGGTTTTTTTTAAATAAAATAACGTTGAATTTAATAAAGATGACGCAGTCGGGCTTTTCTTTTTAATCATTTTACATGTTTTATAAGTTAAATGTGTTATTTCATCTTTTCTCACACTGTCCTATAATAATTTGTGGAAATTCATTTCTTACTTCAATCATTACTTTGTTAATCAAACAGGTTCTAGTATCAAAATGATTTGATCCATTTAATATCACTCTTTATAATTACGCGACTGCGAAAGAAGGAGGGTTATGTTTTTCGAATTTATATTTCTTTGGCACGCCTCATTGACTTTTCGTTTTTTATGCCCCTACAGCCATAACGGCTTTTCGTATTTTATGTGAGTGGTTTCAATAGATTCGTCTTAATCGTGAGAATGACACTGGGTACATTAAAACTAAAGAAAAATGCAATAAAAAAAGATATAGGAGTCAGTTTTTTTTTAATTATTCATTACTTGTTAAAATTATTGTTGCATTTTAAGCAATAGCGTTTTCTTCTCCGATAGCAAACACATCTAACTCAGGTTTCACCTTATCATATAAATGGGGAAACGCCCCTGCCGCTTTGTACTTCTTACGGACTTGCTCGTACAGAGACAGATCAAACATCACCTCAAACTCTTCACGAGTCATAAAAATATCCGCATATAAGAAAGAATAACCCCCCACTTCCCTTGTAAAATCTTCCATTTTCCTCATAGCGGCCACGGGGTTATATGGCTTTTTGTCCTTCACCTTCCCCGGAACTCCGTATACTCCTAAATCATTATACATCGCGTAATTCGTCCCTGGGACTAAATACTTGGGATCCGGCCTTTTCAGTTGACCTGACGATGGACCGTGGTCAATAATCTTACATGGATATACCAGTAATGGAAACTTCTCGAACAGAACGCTGGCTATATCGATCTGTCTCTCCAATTCCTTAACAGGGAGAACAATATCCTGGAAAACCTGTTTCGTGAAAGTATAAGCTCGAATTCCAGGTGTTGTGGTCCATTTTAAGAAGGCAGGTTTCGGAGGCAAAAGCCAGCCGAATAAGTACCGGAATAAGGTATTATTTCCAAAGGATAACATGTCTTCTACCACCCAGAAAATAGCTCTGTTGTGTCTCAATAAATAGTCTCTTAAAGGAATCAATTCTTCAGATTCACCTCTCTCCAAGAAGGTTTCCACGTGTTTGTAGAACCAGGGCTTATACCATCTTGAGCAGCTGTTCACGGGGATTTTGGGATCATAGTCTGCGTAATCTCCTACCATGATGACAGCCTCATCTTTGCTATAAATAGTACCTTCAATATAATCAGGAAATTCTTTTGGAACTCTCTCGTAAGTTCCCGAAAATTCTCGTAACATATCGCAGTATTTCTTCTGACCTCTTACTGGGATGTATTTGATTTTAATGTAGGGTTTGATTTTTACGATCCTGATGGTCATTGCTACAAGGAAACCAAGACTTCCATGGCACCAGGGGAGTGTTTTAAAAAGGTCTGCGTATTCGTTGTCAGCTGTAGCCTTTACCAAAGTACCGTCGGCTAGAACCACTTCGTAGCTCGTGATGGTTTCATGGTAGAGGCCTGCTTTGTGGGAGTGAGTTGACATTCCAGTTCCAAAGGCGAGACCTGGAAATTACAGAGAAGTTTATCTATATGAGTATATAATTCAAATGAACAATGGATGTTTTGAAATAACAATCAAAGGTGATCTCAAGTCGTTGTCTAACACAAAATGTTAGACTTTCGACTAAACGAGGCTCCTACAGAAAAAAATATTAATCAAAACTTGTACTATGAAAGCTAGATAACTGATTTAATTTATACACTTATTTCTTAATACACAAATGTTATATACACATAAAGAACACATCCAAATATTTACTCCGACCAGGGAATCGAACCCGAAATCTCAGCACAGCAGTCGTTTATGCTACCGCAGTGCCGCCTAGAATGAAAAATGGCTAGACTTTTGTGATCATGTGTTTTTCTTACCTCCAAGTGTAGCATCAGTCAACTCGATAGTCACAGCTAGCGAGTATCCCCTCGGTATAAGATACTCTGTGATGTCCCCTATAGTCACCATGGGTTCCACTCTGACCGTCATCTCTTCTTCGTTGAGCTCCAGGATATCATACAGAGGGATAGGCACTTGATGATGCAGGTGCTTTTGGAAGAATGTCGTGGATAAAGAGAGCCAGTTCGGGCGGGAGGTGCAGAGTAGACGGCGGTCTTTCGGGGCTAACTTGTTCCATTGTTGCACCTGGGGAATAGGTTTGGTATATTTAGATATTGTAAAAACACTGGGTCACACACAGAGTCTAAATGGCTAGTAATAAAAAAATAACCTCAAGTATCTTACACATGGCTTTAACCACCAACATATTTTTTATTTCCCTATGTCTTGTGGGTGTGTTGTCATTGTTCGATCTACTCAATAACTTTTATATCTAGATTAATAGCACAAAGATGAGTCTTGGTATTTATTTGCTATTAGTGTGAGTTTTTTATGAAATAAATGATAAAAACAACCATAGGGCGAGCAACACGGTAGGGAGTAGCCAAGTCAAAGTATAAGCCCAAATGGGCCTACGCATTATGCTCTTATGACACCGAATTAGTTTATATGTGTGTGAAATTGTGAATGTTTTGTTTTATATGTTATGTGTAATGACAGACGATTGTTTTTGTATGTGGGTCTAAAATTTGTAGGCGAGAAGGTTTCCTCCCGCTAAAAATATACAGAAACTTTTTTTTAGGGTCAATGGAGCATGCATATCGCCTGATAGTTAACGATTACAGTCGCCCTTGGAAACCAGAGGCGTCACAGGTGCGTTGATGACCTTTGGGAGATGGGGGGAGGGGTTGACACAACGCAAGCGCTATTTCACACTGGTTTCCTATGAAGCCGCTTGGTATCCGGCAATGACGTGGGCTGCTCCCTCCGGTCTGTGTTGCTCTATGCTGTAACCAGACTGTTTAAAAATATAATTATATATTTCTAAATATATCCCTATTTTAGATAAGTTACACCCAGACGCAGAGCAAGTGATCGCGCTCACATTTTATTAAAAAAGAAAACTCCCCTTCTTAGACTATTTGTGAGTCACAATGAACTTTACAAACATAGATGAAAACGACAAAAAGAAAACCCACATTAAAAACAACAATTTGTAGATCACACAGTGTTGTCTCGTGTGGGGTTTGAAATCACAACACTACGGTGAAAGCAACCAGTGCTTAAAGTGACTAAACCTAATCGTGGAGTCAATTTTTGTCTTGAACAGAACCCACTAACCTCAATCTTAGCAGGAAGGGTTTACCCTTTCCCCTTTCTTTAGTTATTTATAACTAAACCAAGATGTTAGTCAGATAAGTGGTGCCCATAAATTGCATTCGCTAATTTGTCCCTCTGAGCCATAAAAAAGTAAATCCAGAAACGGTAGGTCTGAAGATAGAGAGATAGGATTCAGTTGGAAGTCACATACTCTCTGTTGTATCTCTCTGACGTTGCTCTCATGCCGCTGGGGATTGCTGGTCAGCCATCGCACGTACGCCTTGAACCTCATCAGTACTGTGAAAAGGAAGCTGGCCGGCAAACAGAACACGGCCACCACGAACTCTCTGTGATCTTCCAGCCATTGGACGAGCCAGGACTTTATTGAGTCCGGTAACATTTCTGGTGGAAAATAAATATATGTAATGATGCTTCGTAATATAAGGAGATGGCTCTATTCTGGCAACATCCAGCTTAAGATTCCAACTGAAGATGATACACTTCTATATTTTATTTTCAGAAATCTGACACTCAACGCCATCTAGCTTCAAACTCAGTAGAGCTTGTACTATGACAACTAGATTGACCGATAGAATAATATTTTTTTTGTAAATACATAAAGTGCTGTGTTATTACTATGCTACCGATTCTACCGTTAATAGGGATGGAAAAAAGCACGGTTAAAGAAGCGAGTACATCTAGTCAATTGTATATTTACATAAAAAAGTGGTTAAAGAAAATTTTTTTTTTTTCTTAATTTCACGCGGTAAACAAACTTTCGGTATAGGTGTGTTTACCATGTTTATCTAACGTAATCATACTATTAACCTCAGTACATTCAATATAAGATCGATAATTTGATAGTGTATGTATTTATCTTAATCCTATCTCATTCATTTACCGGAACCCATTGCCCCCTTATTCTGTAGGGGCATCACACGCACTCCTGATATGCATGTGTCACTTACCATCAAGAGAATAACTGCACTTTGACACTATGAGCCTAAATATATACATGATCTCATATTCATGAACTTCAAGGTAGTACAGCCTCACTGGTTTCAGCACGAACGTACTAAATCGACCGGGGCAGTACTAAAGTGACAACATTCGTGTTGTCGTGTTTCGTTGGTGAGTGCGAGACCGGAGGCCCAATGATGCATAATCATTACTAGGCCGCCATGGTGTGGTCACCATGCTGCATTGTTGCGTTGTCGGCATTCGCAATGATTATGGTGACCACTACTCTTGAATTCTACTGAAAAGCATCTCCATCGGGCAGGACACTTTGGCAGGCTCATGTATAAAGAAAACATGAATATTATTTCATATATTTTTTTTTTTGAATAACAAAAAATACTGATATTTCACACAAAATACAGTTTAAACAATTCATACTTAACAATGAAAATCTTAAAGTGTCAGATAAAAGTCTTTATAATAAACGACAGTCTATATACGAGGGTGGATTGATAAGTTTCCGGCCTGACCAAGAAAAACAACGTTTTTAAGAATTTTTTTTTTTATTTCTCAACATAATCTCCTCCAAGGCTGATACATTTCTCATAGCGGTGTTCTAGTCTAGTAATGCCATCTCTATAGACTGATTCGTCAAGCTCCTCAAAATACCCATTTACAGCTTCGATTACTTCTTCATTGTCCGCAAATCTCTTACCGCCAAGCCATTTTTTGAGGTTAGGAAACAGATAATAGTCACTCGGGGCTAGGTCTGGAGAGTAGGGAGGGTGCGGCATTAATTCAAACTTCAGATCGTTGATTTTAGCCATCGCAACGATTGACGTGTGCGCTGGTGCGTTATCGTGATGAAACAAGATTTTTTTCTTCGCCAGATGAGGTCGTTTAATTTTCACTTCGTGGCTCAAACGTTGCAATAAGTCTGCGTAGTATTGACCAGTGATAGTTTTACCCTTTTCAAGGTAATCAATGTATATAATACCTCTTGCATCCCAAAAAACAGTAGCCATAACCTTGTTCGCCGAAAAAATTGTTTTTGCCTTCTTTGGAGTTGGTTCCCCTGGTCCAATCCACTGTTTAGACTGTTCTTTGGTTTCAGGAGTGTAGTGGTGGACCCAAGTTTCGTCAACGGTTACGAATCGTCGCAAAAATTCGCTTGGATTACGCTTATACAACGCCAAATTGGCGGTAGAAATGTTCTTTCGAATCAATTTTTGGTCGACTGTTAGCAAACGCGGCACCCATCTTGCACAGAGCTTTTCCATATACAAATGTTGGTGCAAAATATTTTGTACACGTTCATATGACATCTTACAGGTCTCAGCTATCTCACGAACTTTTAATCTGCGATCTTTCAGCACTATTTGATGGATTTTTTCGATCATATCTGGAGTTGTGACCTCAATGGGCCGTCCTGAGCGAGGCTCATCAGAGGTGCTCACACGACCCTTTTTAAACTCGGAAACCCACTGCTTAACGGTTGAATATGATGGGGAGGATGTCCCCAGTGTTGAGTCCATCTCTTCTTTAATTTCCTTCGGCGTTAACCCCTTCAAATAAAAGTATTTGATGACAGCACGATTTTCCAGCTTTTCCATTTTTACGAAAAACACAGAGGCGTCTTGTTCAGCGTGCTCTCAAAACTAAACTAACATGGCGATCGGACTGAAACTATAGCTACAAGCTATCTAAGGATGATACTATAGAACGCCACCTCAAGGTAGGCCTAGTGGCACCATCTCTTGGTCAGGCCGGAAACTTATCAATCCACCCTCGTATCATTAATTCGCTCAATAATTTATAAGCAAACTCATACACTAAAAATACCGGTTAATATACCTACCTATTGATTCCTCTCATATCTATAAGGATGTCACAATATATAAACAAGTCTAATAATTCTAAAAACAATAACTAAAACAATATATAATAAGCGTTTGTTAAGAAAATACATACTTAATTAAAATCCACTTAAAATATTGTTTTCCCAAATCGCACAACCATCCGTCGTGGCTCACTCGCGTCACAACACTACAGATAAAACAAAATATACGCTCCGTAACGCAAATCTTATCTTAGTGCGATTGCATAATATTTATCATTAAAAATATAATTCTGTAAGGTACTAATAGTTAATGATAATAATTTTTACAAAAGAAAATAGGTAAATAACCATAATTTTTAAGTTTTTTTCCTCATAACTGCCGTAAAATGAAATATATTTAAATTTAGTTACGTTCAAGGTCATTTAATACATGAACTAGAATGTTAGATGGTATAAAAAATGATATTTGTAAATGTTATAGAAATTATTTTATTTGACCGAGAGCCGCTGGGCTCAAACAGGCGACTTGATCGGATACCATGATTTCACAGAAAACCGGTGTTAAGAAAAACTATCGTTATACGGATTGCGGACCTGATTCTGGGGGATAAGAACCATATTTGCATTGCAGCTTTAGTTTCTCTGATTTGAAGGAATTCAAAAAGTGACAAAACGGGCTCTTGACACTTTGATATTATTACAAATCACATATAGCTGACTTTAGACCCTCAATATTTTTTGTATGTGGTGCTTCCCGTCTTGAAAAAGGTATCTGATTTTTTTTATTTCATTTTATCTCCCGCTTTACTAAGAAGGAAAGTATACTTATAAAACTACAATCGTCTTCAGCTTTCTTCTGAAAATTTCGTTGCGGGTTCCAAGGCAGTTTTATGTTTCCTGGGACTTCGCGAGTGTCCTCTCTCTCCTCCTCCTCCTCTGGGTATAGGGTTTACAGTTGTGTGTGTGTTGTGTTGTGTGGGCGGGATTAGTTCAATATTGGCTCTTTTGGATCGCAGGTTACTTAACACAAGGCGATTCGTCAGCTTGTTTGCTCCCTATTCCATAAACAGTAGCTGTAGTAGGTCAGTGACTACGAAATGGCATAAGAGCAAATATTTATAATAAGTATATATGAACATGGGTACAGAATCTTTTCACGTTACAAATCAAAATGACCTTGAGTCTTTCAGATACAATTAATTTAGGGGTGTGTAAAAATTTAGAACGCGACAATGTTCAACGAATTTGAACTTTATTTCTAATACTGCAAGTATTATATTGCTTTACGTGTTTAGTTACTAAGTACCGCTGTGCGTGAAGAGTATAATCCGAGATTGTGTTGTGTGACGTAATTGTTCAGGTGTCAAATAGGATCTGATTAGTAATACTGCGATTATATTTCTATCCTAAATCGTTCGTTTTTGATAATATCGACTAAATTCAAAGTTTTACCAAATTGTACTAAGTATACTTTTATCTATCATATCATCTCGCAGAAGGAGGCGGCGGAGAAGGCCCGGGAGGACGATCTCCACTCGGACCCGATCCGCCGCCGGCGAACCGGGCGGCGGAGGCGCGCCTATCAGCGCCTCATGCCGCCTTGAGTGTGGCCGCAGATGGGCGGGACGGGTCTTCCCCCCCATCCGCTCTAGAGGCCACCCGCGAGGGGGGCGACGTTACGCGTGTGCCGTACGTCGCCTACCTTAAGAGTTGAAAATCGGATGACGGAGCCCGCTTCAGTGCGGGCTGGCGCTGGGAGAGGTCCGGATGGCGTAAGAAAGCGGTTCCCGGATCCCTCCCGTCTTAGGCGCAGAGTGGCACACCGTGGTGGTTTAGTGGGTAGTCTGGCTGGTGTCAGTCAGGAGTCCCACACGAAGCGAACCCCCTGTAGCCGCAGGGGGGGAACGAAGTGCGTAAAGGCAATTCACCACGTCAAAAAAAAAAAAAAAGTTGTTAGTATATTTGAGGGCACTGACTTTCAAATAACGATTATCATAGTTGTTCATGACAACCGGGACCAACGGTTTATCATATTCTCCGAGGCACTTGCGTGAAATAGCACCAAACTTCCAGTCTTTCTTTTCTTCCAAACTTTCATTTCAATAATATCTTGTAAGCAAAATCCAATAACACTCTAAATGAACACAGAAAACAAGAAACCTATAGGAGCCGATAATCACTTACTATCAGGAGGCCAGTTTGCTCATTTTCATCCTTATATATATATATATATATATATATATCTTCTGTACGTGCGTTTATCACCCAATTCTCCTAAACAGCTGGAACGATTAGGATGATTCTATGTCTACATTTCAATGGTTTCGTGTATGGTTTGAATACACAATTGAACCGGGTAGGTGGAGCTGCTTAACACAACATTAATTCATTGTAAGGCGGTACGAAATACGCTGTGTAAGCTGGTTATATATGATTCTCTCGAAACGTTTTACTCTCGATGAAGTTAAAAACTATATGACCGATTTTCACTTGTTTTGCTAGCGTGCCTTATACAGGACAGTTAACATCGCGCTTTGACCAATAAGAACCGACATTCATTGAAAACAGACACAGATCAGGTTGCGTGAATCATATCTTAAGTAGTACAAGAAAATTTAACTTTGAATAAAATTTTGTTGTGTAATTCCAGGGCATAGACCATTTCGAGGACATAGGCCCGTGCGTGATCATGGCCTCGCCCGGTATGATGCAGTCGGGCCTGTCCCGGGAGCTCTTCGAGTCGTGGTGCACCGATCCTAAGAATGGAGTCATTATTGCCGGTACTGACTGCCACTAATCTATATAAATAAATATAATTGAAGTTTATGTTGGTTATTTCAAATTAACAGCTTTTCACTAAATACATAATAATATGAAAGTACAGTACTTAAATAGTTTTTTTTTATTATTTTTGTCAGTCTGTTTGTTCCGGGTAATCTGGAACGGCTGTACTGATTTTGACGAGATTTTAACTGGCAGATAGCTGTTGAGTTAAGGAGTAACTTAAGCTACTTTTTTTAGATTACCGTTACTGAAAGACTGTTAAATTGAAATTACAAACAGACACTTTCGTTTATTTTTATATTTTAGTAATTGCTGTAATTTCTGTATTTTTTTCTTATTTTATAAATTATGGATATACGACTAAACAGTCTGACAGTCAGTAGCACAGCGAACACATTGATTAGACTATACTGATGTGCATGTCTGTCTCCAGGATACTGTGTAGAAGGCACGTTGGCGAAGACGATCCTCTCGGAGCCTGAGGAGATCACTTCAATGTCAGGCCAGAAGCTGCCTCTCAAGATGTCGGTGGACTACATATCGTTCTCGGCTCACACGGACTACCAGCAGACGTCGGAGTTTATCAATATATTGAAACCGCCGCACGTGGTAAGATGGAAACCATGAAAATTATTTTTCCAAAGCTCCTCCGCTTTCGACTTCGACTCTTCGATAAATTTCGGTGCGGGTGCAAGACAGTTTAATTTTTTCGGGGATTTTCCGAGTGTTATTTCACGGTGTATTCGTGAGCTGTCGATCTTGGCGTAGAGGAGTTATAATCCCAACGAGAAAGCTTTAAATAAGTTAGGGGCAAGCACAAATTAATATAATGTTTTTTAGAATATTTTTTATTGTAAATTAGTTTAGTAAATTGTACCAACAAGACTATTTCAAAGTCAAGTAAACAAACTGGTGATCAAAGTAAAATGATAGCGTTCCTGCTGTCGTTTTTCGTCGGCGAGTGCGAGACCGGAGATACAACGATGCAGAAGCATCACTAGGCCAGCATGGTGTGGATCACCAAGATGTATTGCCTGCACCACTAACTCTTGGATCCTGTGAATCGGTTAGAGCGATATCGGCAGGGCCGTAGCTAGGGAAGTAGGCGAAGTTAGAGTATGCGGTGTCCAGGTGCTGGTGCACGGCGAGCAGAACGAGATGTCCCGGCTGAAGGCGGCGCTGCAGCGCGAGCACCGCGGCCGCCTGCAGCTGCACACGCCGCGCAACACGCAGCTGCTCGCGCTCACCTTCCGCGGGGACAAGACCGCCAAGGTGCGCCGCCACACCACTGCATGTACACTATGTTTTCATTCCGAAACGTCTTTGAAAATATCACTATTACAGCTGTTCATTTCTATTACAAATTTCAATCAAATAAACATTGACATGTAACGATCGATTGCGTAGTCTACAGCAGTGACGTCACAAGTTTATATTTAGTGTATTTATCATACAAAATTATCATTTTCACAGATAATAAAAAGTAACGAATTTGACTAAAGTGTCAACTACACTATTCTGAGTAACATAAAAAACTACTTGTAGTGTATACGACTGTTATACTTCCGATCTCGAGTTCAAATCCAAGATCAAGCCAAATATTTGCAAAACCTACAAATATTTGTTTCGTAATTTGTGTGTTTTCTACGTGTAATATGTATGTATGTACAAAAAAATTTTTAAATACTCTATTAGACAATTATTAAGTTAGTTTCCACTGATTGAATAAAGTGAAGAGACGAAACACCCGCTTAGAACTCCCCCTTTGGTCTATTTTCTTTTTTTTTATATATTTAACCTTTGCGTAATTACTGAGTAAATTTTATGTTATTGCTAACGTCTCTCAAGGCAATAGGACTGGCAAAAACTAGATCCTACAACACAGGGAATCTAATGTGAAAAGCTGTAATGTAATGTTGAAAACCAAACCCTGTACCTTTATAGTTTTTTTGAGATAAAAAGTAAAATATTATTATTCATTTTGGGACTCACAAAATTACAATCATCTGCATCAATAGCAATTTTTGACATAACTCGAACATACAAACTTACTTCTTAGAAATATCAGTAAAGGTAACTCGTAAAATTAATATTTTTATTAATAAAATACATTCTGTACAGGTAATGGGATCGTTAGCCGTAGAGAAACCAGAGCCGGGCAAAGAACTACAGGGTATTCTAGTCAAAAGGAATTTCAACTATCACATACTGGCGCCCTCAGATCTCAACAGTGAGTATTTATTTACACATGCTTTTACCCACGGCTCCACTCGCGTGTATGTCGGTTATTGTGCTGTAGGAGGTTTACAATACATACAGACATACATGCACACACACATATATATACACATATTTATACTATCCAAAGTCAATCCTTATAATATTCTATTTCCTATTCTATTGAATTAATATCTATGTAAACATTTTATTATCTGATATTATTACTCTTTTCTTATTACTATATATTATTATTATCAGAATATATAACAATTACTATTAATATAAATAATATAAGTAAATCAAATAATATTTATTGATATTGTATACATTTGCCGTAACGGGACCACACCCTTTCTTACGAGGCCTATAGTAATCGGCCGGTGCAAGCGCATCGATGAATTCAGTATCGAACTGCCCTCGGTCGCGCGAAACCTGACGTGTTGCGTTAATTGTATTAGTTGGTGATTATCTTAATAAGAATCGCTAATTATCGTGCGTGTTGTTGTATGTCTTTTAATTGTATTCCTTTTCACCTAAACTTAATGTATTAAATACTGTGAACTTTATCCTTCTGTTTGTGAGTGACATTAAAGTTTTGTTCCTACCTTCAACTCAACTTTCATTTGATTCTGGAACTTTCTGTGAGTATACTTATACCACAGTGCTATAGAGTAAGTAGCCTATATCCTCCCTAACAATCAAAGTGTATCCAGTTAAATTATATTCATTTTCCTTCATCAAGTCTTGCTGAAGTTAAGGGATCAAATGTACCAGTTCAACATGAGCAGTGTATATTAGTTTTGTTTTTACTAAATAGATGGCGTTATTTAAGTTATTGTATCGCGATATTGAGAATCTACTGGCTATTGTATATATATACATCGGTGTATCTTAAAATCAAAGTTCTCTAGACTTCATTCTTCTCGCAATGACTCTCGAATTTGCACGACATTAAACTGGTAATAACTAAGTCCTTCCCGCCCAGAGTACACGGAACTGACGTCGTCGGAGGTGACGCAGCGTCAGTCGATCCACTACAGCGGGTCGTTGGGGCTGGTGCGGCACGTCGTCATGCAGCTGGCCGGCGCCATCGACTTCCTCAGCGAGACGCGCTGGAGGGTCTACAACTGCGTCGACCTTACCATCGAGAACAACACGATCACATTAGAGGTACCACCATCCTCTGTCACTTAATCTATTCTGGGTTGATTCAAGTTACTTGTAGTTACTCTTAGTACTACTCGTGCGCGATAACTTGAGACCCGCGTGGAATTCGTCACCCCTCCCCTCATACCCACCCTATGACGCCCGCAGTGTACAGGTGGCACCGCATTTTTTTGTCGTGACGTCACCGCACTCAGGTCTCAACTTATCGCGCACGGGTAGTACTTGACATTCTCAGGTGGAGCCTGTACTATAACCCCAAAAACATATTCATCTCATTTGAGGAAGCATTATTATAATTTTTTAATGTTATTTAATAACAATGTTTACCTGGTGTGTTTGTATTACTAAAGAAAATCAATGAATAAATATTATTGCTACGACGAAAGATCATTCCAGATACGGGTAAACGTCGCGAAAGTTCTTATTGGTTTCTTGAGGTATAGAACAATGAACCTTACATCGATATACATAGCGTCGAAAACGGATTGATTTTCGCGCGGTTAGTTTAATTTTATTCGTCGACGTGTTCTGGTGACGGGTCAGTTACCTTTCTCGAATGTACTGGTAATAACGGCATGTAATATAAAAAAGGACGTCTCGCTGGGCGCAGTTCAGTTCAGTTGGAGCTACAGTGTGACAAATATCTGAGTGATATCAGCGATTAACCTAGCGACCTCGGCGACAAATAAAGACTATTTTTCTGAGTGATTCTGTACTTTTGAGATTGATTTTGCACTTCAGAAGGTTTATTTCTCAAATTCATCGACACGTAACATTATGAAACTATACAGACTTGAACGGTTTTAGATAAATATTATTCAAATACAAAGATGGTCCTTCGAAATCCGGTTTTATTGATAACAAGTGCCAGCATGTCACTTGTTATCAATAATCCCTTAAAGGACAAAACCTTGTCCATAGATTACAAAATCGGTGTACGGAGTAAAACCGGAGTTCGAAGCACCATCTTTGTATTTGAATATTATTTATTATTTTCATGAAGCTATATAAGAAGGTGTTTGTTTAATAGCTATGTCTGTATGATCGTTGATGTGTATGTTTCTTGTGCAGTGGTCGGCGCAGCCGGTGACGGACATGTACGCGGACGCGCTGGTGGCCGCCATCCTCAGCGCTTCGCAGCTGCCCGCGCCACGACATCTGCCGCTCGCGCCCAAGCTCGACAGGATGCACTACAAGGTACGTAGCAGCAACATCTCCCACTCGCGCCCAAGCTCGACAGGATGCACTACAAGGTACGTAGCAGCAACATCTCCCACTCGCGCCCAAGCTCGACAGGATGCACTACAAGGTACGTAGCAGCAACATCTCCCACTCGCGCCCAAGCTCGACAGGATGCACTATAAAATACTTTCTATTTCAGTGAAGTCAATATTTCACGAATATTTCAAGATGAAAATACACCAAATCCGTCCAGCCGTATCCGAGCTTAAGGAATTCATTTCTTATATTTAGATTATATCCATTAACATTAAAACGTACAAAATATATTTGTCTGATGTTCACAGGAGTGTGCGATTGAGATGCTGCAAGAGATGTTCGGCGAGGACTCCGTCCCCAAGATCTTCAAAGGGGACAAACTACACGTCACTGTGGACGACAAGCGGGCCGACATCGACCTACTCAATATGGTAATTTATACCTTGTAACCTATTCTAATGAGAAGCTTATGAACTGTTCTGGACTTTGTAAGGCTGTTTGTGATGATGTTACGTGTTGGGATTGGATGAATTAAACTATTAAAAAACATTCTCACAATCACAATATCACTCCGAATAACAATTTTTAATGTTCGGCGAGGTCGCTAGTTCTAGCTAGCTCGTTAATCTCTGATATTATTTCGACGTTTATACGCACTGTAGCTCAAACTGAAGAGATCTGCGACCCGCGAGAGTTCGTATTTATATCCATTTTTACTATTACTAGCAAAGCAACAAAAGTGAGGGCATTCCCCGTACCAAGGACACGCCCGCTCACGAATTCGTTGTAAATAATCGCGTAACAACCAATCGATATACTTAGTATATCGATATAAGGTTCGTTATTCCATGCCTCATAACTTAACTTCCTCGATCGTTGCTCGCAAATAATCTTTCCTAGTAACAATATAACGGTGGTTCTATATCAATTCATTTGGCTAGCGTGGTCTTGTCTTCTCTGTCTTGTCTCTGGCTAGCGTCGTGTTTTATAATAGACCTACTTTCTTTATGATGCTGATGATAATTCCAGCAATAGATCTGGACTCTCTTTGGTCTAGCGTTTGACGAGGACTCGGGTTCTAAGCCCGGGTCGAGCCAAAAAGTGTTACTGAGTTTTTCTGACTATAGAAATGTTTGATAACAGCTCGGAGTTTGGAAGTTGGGGTATGAACACCTGTGCCTCGGAGAGCTCGTAAAGCTGTCAGTCCTGTGCCTAATTTCTCCCCAGTCGTGTCAGAAACCTTTTTCCCGTTGGAAACTAACAGATAGTGCACCTACATTTGCACACACCCTTTTGCATTAAAATATCTGTTGTGTCGTTGGCTGGTCTCCGTTGAGACTTGCCACCGTGGCCGTAATCGGCTAGGAGAACATCAATTATGATAATTATTAATCAGTTCTGATATTGTTTTTCACTGAGTGAGTAATATTATCGAAGCCCAAACCCTTATTCTGGAGAGACACACTGCAAGGGTGTATCATAGGGTAGTCTTTCATCAGATGATCAGTGGAAGAACCGTAGTGATTGACTTGACTTGATTGTGAAGCCATTATAAATTGGATTTTCACCCAGAATAAGTATACTATAAAGGGAACGATCTTTTGTCTCTGTTCGGGTGTAAAATATCTATAACATGCATGTTTATCAGCAGTCTGGACATCACAGCACAGGTTGTATAGTCTGCGATCAGAAGACCACTTATGGGATTTTTGAAAAAAAGAAATATGCATTTTTGTGGACATCTAACACACAACGCCATCTTGTCCCGAGCTTGTGTTATGCTATACTAGACAACTGATGTAAATACATTTATACTTTTTTTGTAAATACATACATATTATATTTTACAAATAAAACACCCAAATTCCGAAACAATTATTTGCAGATCATACAAACATTTTTTTTTTTTTTTTTTTTATATTTAAGCTGCCAAAATGACTCTGCCCTGCCTGATGGAAAGCATGAGCAGAATCCAAGAGTGGTGGTCACCATCCTCNTGCCAAAATGACTCTGCCCTGCCTGATGGAAAGCATGAGCAGAATCCAAGAGTGGTGGTCACCATCCTCAATGCGAAAAAGAACAATGCAGCATGGTGACCCACACTATGGCGGCCTGGGGGGAAGGAGGATGGTGAGGGGGATAGGGGGCGTTGGATTGGGGTATGGGCCTCCGGTATCCTCACTCACTCGATGAAACACAGCGTAAGCGCTGTTTCACACCGGTTTTCTGTGAGGCCGTGGTATCACTCCGGTCGAGCCGGCCCACTCATGCCGAAGCCTGGCTCTCCCACGGTAACACGACACGACATTTGGTCCGACCCGGGAATCGAATCGAAGACCTCGAGCACAGCAGTCGCATACGCTACCACTGTTACAGTTAAACTTTCAACTACTACTTTCTAAGATTATAGTTATTATAATTCCATTACAGGAAGTGAGTTGTCCAGCAGACGAGGGTCTGGAGCGCGTGGTGCACTCCGCCATCAGCAAGCTGTACGCCGCGCTAGCGCCCGTCAAGCCGCCCCCCCCGCCCACCGACTGACCCCCACTACTGCTCGCTCTAACTACTCCAGAAACTTAGGCCCTGTTTCATCGATTACAGATAACTTTCGAATAGTTTATCGAACAGATAATTTTACGACGTATTTTCCATAGATTGTGTTAAACCCTTTGTCAGATAAGCTATTCGAAAGTTATTTATAACCGAAGAAACGGGGGCTTACATTTGTATTACAGTTTAGTATATAGTAAATAAAATGTTGTTGTTGTGAGACACATTGATTACGAATTAAATTCGTTGACTTTATTTTGTGCTGTGTAATGTGTATGTTGTAGAATAAAAAGATCGTGACATCAGCGGTCGTATGAATAAACACGTGGAAATCGGAAATTGTTGTTTATTTTTATCATTTTTCAACTACTAAACTGAAAAAAGTGTGCAAACGCACGGCTGGAGTCT
This sequence comes from Hyphantria cunea, assembly GCA_003709505.1. NCBI lineage: Eukaryota > Metazoa > Arthropoda > Insecta > Lepidoptera > Erebidae > Hyphantria > Hyphantria cunea. Next base: position 176,434 of record PKRV01002955.1, read on the forward strand.
CCGTCGCGCCACTAATTTCTTCGTTTTTCTTCGTTACGCACTTACATTACGTTGAACGAACCATTTCAAGCGCCATGAAATAAGATACTTAACAGAAAATATAATTGTTATAGCTTTTCATGTATATCACAAAAAATCTACTAACCATTGAAATGTATTGCTCAATTCAGTAGTCTTTTTTTTATATATATATTTAAGCTGCCAAAATGACTCTGCCCTGCCTGATGGAAAGCACGAGCAGAATCCAAGAGTGGTGGTCACCATCCTCAATGCGAAAAAGAACAATGCAGCATGGTGACCCACACTATGGCGGTCTGGGGGGAAGGGGGATGGTGAGGGGGATAGGGGGCTTTGGATTGGGGTATGGGCCTCCTGTATCCTCACTCACTCGATGAAACACAGCGTAAGCGCTGTTTCACACCGGTTTTCTGTGAGGCCGTTGTATCACTCCGGTCGAGCCGGCCCATGCATGCCGAAGCGTGGCTCTCCCACGTTAGTCTAAAACAGTGACGTCACAAGTTTGTATTCAGTGCATTTTTCATACAAAGTTATCGTTTTGACAAATGATAAAAAGTAACTAATTTGACTAAGGTGTCGTCTATCCTTTTTTTTTCTTTTTTTACGCGGGGAATGAAGGGTGTTTGTGGGACTCCCGGAGAACCGGTCTACTCACTAAATGCGGCGGCCTGTCTCGGCAGTCTGGAGGAGCTCCAGGAACGCACCGGCGGCTCTGGAGTAGCACCTGCCGTACCCCGTGGCTGAAGTACATCCCAGGTCGACTGAAGTCACCCCCGGGACGTTTATTACGTAGACGATCCGTTTCCTAAATTTTTTCTTGTTATCATATTTTATTAGCGTACTAGCTGTATCCCGTGCTCGTTGTACCTATATTATAACAACTGACGAAATCTCAAATAAAAGTACTCTAAGTTACTCCAAGGTGGTGCGACGACCTATCGAAGATCGCAGGAAGCCAGGATATTTTGGAGAAACTTGGGGAGGCTTATGACCAATAATGGACATCTTTTGGCTGAGATGTCCACCGTTTGACACGATGAAGTAACTTTTATATCATTACTACCCACCTGCCAGTAAAACTTCCGTCAGAAGCGGTCCAGTTTTCCAGAGATTAACCAAACAAACATAAGTTATAAAATAGATTTTTTGTTAAATTTGCCGTATATACTCCCATATTCATTTAATGAGATTTTTCATTACAAACAGACGCTTCGACTGTATTTATTTATATAGATATTTTTAAAATATATATAAATAGTAATAAATAAATAAATGTTCGCAAACATCTAACACACAACGCCCTCTAGTCCCAAGCTAAGCAGAGCTTGAGCTATAGGTTCCAGACAACTGGTATAAATACATATACTTTTTTTGTAAATATATACTTATCATATATAGAAAATATATACATATTATACACTTAAACTCCGAAGAAAACATTTGCAGATCAGATACAAACGTTTGATCCGACCCGGAATACGAACCAGAGACTTCAATGACATTAGCGGTGAGTAGGTGAGGACGTGTACGGCGCAATACGCTCCCACGATCAGGCAGTTAGTCGGGTCCTGAGCAATCAGAGAGTTGAGCAGACGCTCAACTCTCTGATTGCTCAGTACCCGGATATTGACTTATTCCATACCAATTTGAGCACATTTTTTAAATTTTGTATATTTTTCCTTAGTGGTAGGTAAGATTAGTATTTAATAGACATTAAGTCCTGTTTTTAACATTATTTATTATTGTACTGGCTCGCTGTACGGGTTGCGCGAACTGTAAGTGCGGTGAGCAGCTGATTTAGTAAATAAATAGACGCATACGCTACTGCTACGCCACCGAGGCAGTCAAATAGGTATATAATAATATTAACATATCTCAGGTTATGTATATAATTAAAAACACATAATAAATCACTCATGTATTATGTGTTTGTAATTGTATATATTTATTTACATAAAAGAAACATCGCACGGCGACAAATTCTTAACACAAATTATTTTTACACACACTTCACGTTACAACAAATAAAGTTTATCACAGATGATCATTCTCGGTGTGGCGACGGAATCAAGAATATGGACCACCCTCCCTGTTCACCCCGTGCATCGTAAGAGCCGACTAGTGCAGCGGCGTACAGAACAATGTCACTGCAAAGAGAAGCTATAGTAGGGCTAAACTTGAGAGCCATGTGTCCCGCAATAGACTGTCAAAGCTGTTGTGCCAGACGATTTAGCCCATCATGACTGTGGTGGGCCAATATCCTGGTACCCAGAACTTGCATTGACCATACTCCTTCGTTCTTGGAGTCGAAACCCCCAAGGCGTTCTTTCTCAATACGAATCTTCCTCCCCCCACTATGAGCTCTTGGAGTACCGTTTCCAGAACTTCTTGACATCATCATGTCCGTGCCTGGTGACGACCATGGTGCGGGAGCGTTCGTTCTGCCAGGTCAGCACGCCCTGCTGCTTCGCGTAGTCGCGTAGTACTACGAAGTCCGCCTGGGAAACGATAAATTGTTTATTACACAGGGAAATAAATATATGTTTTGTGTTTCAGTAAGGAGTTGAAGGGTTGTATTCACTTTGACTTCATAATTTTCGACCAGTCTAGCCAAATTAAGTACTTTTTATTTGTAAAAAAACCTAATTAAGATTGTTCTCAGTACAAGCTCTACTGGGAGTGAATGCTATTTTATTGACAGCATTGAATCAGAAATTTTGTTGTGAGACAGTGGTTTTGTTGTGTTAAATCTACTGCTACACAGGATATACGTATTCGTAAAGCTGGAGTTGCCACTTAAAAAAATATTTATAATAAAAACGTTGTGTTCAATTTTTTTTATAATTATCTGAGATACGAAACAAAAAGTTATTTAGAGATAGCTGGAATGACATTATTTCTATTGAGAAGCCTTTGTCCAGCAGCAGCAGATTGTTCTAAATACGTAAATGTCTCTACACATTAACTGAATTTAGATTGAATGCCACATTGTTTTAGGTCACAGAAATAAATAATTTACCTGTGACAAGAACTGGTTGTAGACCACCCCCTCAGTGTACGTGAACCTGTTCCGTTCCGTCTCCCACAACTTGATCTGGTCCACCACCGTGGGAGGGAGCAGCGACGATGACCTGATCCCGCCAGTCTCAGACTTTAACATCTGAAACACAACAAGAGTTGTTTATATTACTAGTTTTATATCGACTTGGCTCTCTTCTATACCATTTTACAGCCTAACTAACAGGTTACAGATAAAAACGATTCTTTTGAATGCGTCTGTAGATGGCGCAGTGGTAGCTAATGTGACTGCTGTGCTTAAAGTCTCAAATTCGATTCCAAGGACAGGCTAAATATTTGTATGGTCTACAAATTGTCGTTTCAGAGTTTTTTTTTTTGTTTATTTGTTTAAAGCTGTCATCCTCTTGCATGACAAGAGTCCTTTGTAGCTATTACTAATATTTTGCTTAGGAAGAATAATTTACTTTGATTAATTCATCGTTTTAATTTGTAAAAATAATTAAGTTTCTATTCCGTTATTTCTTTGGATTGTTATTTTACATATTTGTTCCGCAAAAGACAGGAAAGCCGCTCGTTTCTCTTTATTACTGACAATTAGGTGTCTGTCTTCCCTTTTAAACTGCACCCCAAGACGTTGCTCAGCCTCATATCTTCCTGCCCCAAATGCAGGGCATTCAAAGATGATGTGTAGGACGGTCTCCTCCTGGGCTGGATCGCAGATACATGACGGGCTCTCCCGACACCTGAAGCGATGCAGGTATTGGGCGAACCCGCCATGTCCCGTCAGCATCTGCGTGACAACGCCCTGGGGGCGGATCTTCTGCACCAAGCAGTATGCATCCCTCGCGTCCGGGAAGAACACTTTCGAGACGGAGGCTGTGTGGCCCGACTGGTATCGACGATTCCATTCGTCGAGCGACCCGCTGCGAATCTGACGCTTGACGAATGAAATCGGACACAGATCGTAGTCAGGCCTTCTCCGACACGAAAGTGCCGCTTCCTTAGCCAACTGGTCGGCGCGCTCGTTACCGTCGATACCGGCGTGGGCCTTGGTCCAGTACAAAGTTACATCTTTGCCACGGGTCAAGGCCTCGCTGAGGTTTCGGCGCGCCTTGGTCGCGAGGGGATGCAGGGTCCCGGGGTTCGTCAACGTCTCCA
>PKRV01002955.1:180847-226601 GCA_003709505.1 Hyphantria cunea
TATAGTGAGCCCCAAAATCTTCAGCTCTCGGGACATGCCAATGTCGACCCCGCCCATGCTCAGGAGCGGGGTGTCATGCTTAAGCTTATTTGTAAGCAGCATGGCGCAGGTCTTATGCGGTGCGAATTTAAGTTTATTCCTGACACCCCACCCCTGAACAAATTCAAGGGCGGCATTGGCATGTCGCTGCACCTCAGACGCGGTGTACTCCGCGAACAGCAGAACCACGTCATCCGCAAATGCTTGGCAGGTGACGCCCTGTTCTTGTAGACCCTTCAGAAGGGGGTCCAGGAGGATATTCCATAGGATTGGTCCACTTATGGACCCTTGGACGCAGCCCTTTTGGGGTTTTCGGCGATGTTCCGCCCCGGCGTACCTTAGCTTCACACATCTGTCGTCCAGGTAGCTATCCAGTAGGCGCCTGATATTGACCGGGCAACCTTCCTCAGCCAGTCGGACCTTGATGGCGGGCCACCATGCGCTATCGAAGGCACCCTCTATATCCAGCGAGACTAGCGTAACCAGCTTTTTGAGTTTGATTTCAGCTTTAATTTGGTTCACTAGGTTATAGAGGGCGTCTTCGGTGTTTTTCTGGGGCATAAAGCCATACTGGCGAGTACTGAGCCTCGGTACTAGGTGCCACTGGAGCCTTGCTACGACCATTTTCTCCAGAACTTTTCCCAATACAGGCAACAGGCCGATGGGCCTGTACGATTTGGCGCTCTGATAGTCGTCCTTGCCCGGCTTCCTCAAAACCACAACTGTGGCCTCCTTCCACTTCGTGGGGAAGTGGCCAAGGGTGAGGCATCTATTGGCCAGGGCAAGGAACGCATCAGGGTCCTGGAGAATGGCGTGACGACAGATGTCCGCAGTGAAGCCATCCGCACCTGGCGCCTTCTTCGGGTTGAAACTGGACACCGCGGCTATCATCTCGCGCGAAGTAAACGGCGGGTCATGCACCTCATCATGGACCCGGTCGTTTACCCGCATTGCGAGATCCCGGGTGTCCCTGTGGTGTTGGTTGTCCATTTGTGATGAGTCCTCCGGATAGAAGGTCTCCGCCAGGTGCAGTGCAGATTCAGCGGCAGTAAGTGGTACGCCGTTTTTGACCAGGGCTACGTCCTCCTGCCTTTTGGCAGTCCTCCCGATCACTCGGTAAATACCCTCCCAGACCCCCTCCCTATCCTGCTTGGTGCAGAAGTCCTTCCAGCTTGTAATCTGGGCACACCTCGCTTTCCTTTCATATTCCTTCTTTATTTGCAGGTACTCAGCAACGACATGTTCCCGACGAATTTGGGCGGCGCAGCGGATTCTCCTCTTTCTGGTGGCGACTTCTCGCTTCAACGCGGCGAGTTCGTCCGACCACCACGGCATCGTAAGTTTCGGTTTAAGTTTAATTTTTGGGATACAATTTTGACATGCTTTTTCAATGACAGCCGAATATGACTCTACAACATTTTCTAAACTACTTTTGGATTCGATGTTCTCTATTTTAATTTTGTTTAAGCTAAATTCTATTTTAAATTGGGCCAGTTTCTCATGAAATTGGTCCCAATTTGCTTTTTTTGTGTTGTAGAGTCGTGTTGTGGTTTTAATATCTACGCCTAATGATTTGGTTTGCCTTATGTTAAATACGATGCCGTTGTGGTCGGAGCTAGTCATGCCGACGTCCACTCGCCATCCCTCCACCAGTCCGATTAGATCCGCTGAGCATGCTGTTATGTCAACGTGACTACTAAAGGTTTTGCCGCCCCTGATGGTGTAAAACGTGGGTGTAGTGCCGCTGTTGAGCACCTGCAAATCCCATTCCTCTAATGTGCCACACAGTTCCTCGCCCCGCTTGTCCTCAGTGGTGCTTCCCCACCAGGCGTTTCAGAGTTTGGGTGGTTTTATCTATAGTTATATACTATATAAGAATTAGATAAACGTTCAGTGTTTGATATCGAAATATTATTAATCGATCTCAAACTAAATAGAACTTGTAAATGGTAGCCAGACTTTTAAATACATACATGTTGTAGATAAATCACTCCTAGAAACTAAACAAAAATCGCACTGAACATACTTTAATCTGTCCTGGGTAGGTATTGAACTTATGACCTCTATTTAAGTAGTCAAGCCCACTGGCAACTGGACCAGGAGGTCGGACAGGGTGAAGATGATCAGTACCTGAGGATGCGAGTGTTGCTCGAGGTAGTGTATGATCTGCTGCGCGGTGATCCCTCCGCGAAGAGCCTGGCGAACTGACTCGCGGGTCAGCACGCCCACCACCAGGTTGGGGAACCTAGAAATAATCATATAAATAAATATATGCATTGAGATAGTTTCTACTAAAACGAGAAAAGTATACAAGATGAAAGTACTGCAAATAGAAGGAATATCCACATGAGCCTATGGTAACGCGTCTAGCCAACGTGGTGCAGTAGCCCTGAATGGCCTTATAAGAGGCCCATTTTTTATTAATGGCCTGCCAAAACGTCTCTACTCTGCCTGAAGGAAAGCATAAAAAGAATGCAGACAGTGCGACATGGTGGCCCACACCATGATGCTCTAGTGATGCTTCTGAATCGTTGGGCCTCCGGTCTCGCACTCACCGACGAATCCCGACTGCACGAACGCTGTCACTTTACGTAGATGTTCTGTGCGAGGCGAGGCTAGCGCCGGCCCGGCAGTGCTGAGAGCGTGGCTCTACTACCTCGATAGTGTCTACCTATCTTCAGCAGTAGCCTGTTGAAGGTCTCTCACCTGTACATGAGCTCGGTGAAGAGTCCGAGCAGGGCGACCTGCAGGTTGGTCTGCGTGTAGGCGTAGACGCGGTAGTTGGTCTCCACCACGATGTAGCCGCGCTGCTGGGGCGCGGCCCCGGCCTCCGACACGGACGCGATGTTCAGCGCTAACCGCGTCGGGTAGAAGCGACCTGCCTTGCGCTGCCAACAATAATATCATAGTGTTTCAAACTATCTACATTTGTTTTATGGATTAGTGGGCAAACGAGCAGACGTATCGCTTGATGGTAAGCCATTATCGCTGCCCATGGACACCCGCAACACCAGAGGCGTCACAAGTGTATTGCCGGCCTTTGGGGAGGGGTCGAGGTATGGGACCCGGCATCCACACTCACTCGGTGTAACACAGCGCAAGCGCTGTTCCACATCGGTTTAAAGGCTGTAGTAGTTTATCAAAATTCGAAACACGTAATAACAAATAATCACGCGAACGAAGCCACGGATAGTAGCTAGTATGTTCTTATCCTTTTTATAATCCTGGAATGTTAAGGAGGCTCGGCTCACCTTCCTCTGATAGACGAGGCCGAACTCTCTCAAGTGTTGCAGGAACACCAACATGTTGTTGCTCATGCCTTCCGTGCTGTAGTCCTGGAAAATATATGAACCAAATTATAATTCACTTTGAACCAATTCATTCGTATTTAATGAGTTTGACAACAATTTTTTTTTCATTTTATATTTTCTCTTCTTTTTTCTAGCATTTACTGTTTCCAAGATTATTTGAAGTCTGTTACTTGTTCAACCAGTTTTACCTGAATATTAATTTTTTTACAGAGGGACTGGTACAAGACCTCTGCAACCCTGAGTACCCTTCGAGACCAAAATTGTAAAAATGTTAATTTAGTATATGTACCATGTATATGCATTTATGAAAAGCGGTTATTTGAATATTACAAATAGACATTCTAACTTTATTTATTTGTGTATATTGATATATATTTTTATGTTTATGATCATATTTAAAATGACAGTCAGGTACTATGCGAGTCCTTACCTTGCCGAGAGTACTGAAGCTGAGCTGGTAGAGGAAGGCCAGACACTCTGCAGCGCTGAGGCTCCTCTTCTCTGCGGTGTGTAGATAGTGCTGCAGGAACAGCCACACCTGGGAACATCATGAAACGTATGTCATGAAAGTAATGTGTAAAGATCGTTTTGTGTACTACCACCACCCCGCTATGTAACTGACTATGTGTAAACTGAAGGTAGTCTTAAAATGGCAGCATAAGTTACTCCTTATGTTACCGTTTCGCCATTCCAAAGAATACACCGACAAAAATACAAACAGACACTTCTTGACACTATTTGTTAAGATATCTTCATAAAGATTCTAATTACCTGTTTAGCAGTACTGAGCAGTAGAAATTGAAACCCAGCCCGTGTTATCACTGCAGAGCCGTCTTCAGCATCCCTAGAATAAAAATACAAAGATTAATTCAGTACATATTGTCTGATCACAAACTAAGCACTATGATAACCAAACTACTAATACACTACTTATACTAATATTGTAAATAAGTTACACTTAAACACAAAAAAGAATTGTCCTGGGAGGGAAGCATGTCCATGACCACAGACTGGCAAACAGTACCTAATCACTACACTAACAAGAGAGTCAGCAGGAGTATTTATCCTTTGATCAATTCAGATGACGATAACAGAACCCTTGTGAGAACTTGACCAAAACTCAATTTTTTTTATGTGTGGAAACGTGGCCATCAACCCAGTGGGGTTTGCAAGCGGAGTGGAGTGGCGGGATCGGACCGACTCTGCGCCTGAGATGGGAGGGACCCCGGAGCTGCTGTTGTTGCGATATCTAGACCAATTTGACAAAAATCCTATGTCACCCTGTGTGGGTAGCGTTATAAACTGCTAAAGGCCAGTGTTTATGATAGTGAAATTTATCACCTGGTCATAAGTCCAGCGTGCAGCAATATCCGGACAGCATCAGCGCTGATGCCCTCGGTCTGAGCGCTGCCAACCATGTAGTGCAGGACGCACTCCCAGCGCTCCAGAGCATACGCGTCCAGGAAGGCCACGTCGCGGGCCTTGCCGTCCGGCTCCAAGGAGGACGACATGCTCCAAGGACGCCCTCTGTACATAGGGAGCGGAATCTATTTAAATAAAAATGAATCGCTAAATGTGTTGCTAAGCCAAAACTTGGAATCCGCTCGACCCATTAAGTTAATTTTTTTTAGTCACTACGAAGGTTTTTATGAAGAGGAAAAACTTAAAAATTGCAATGAAAATGTATAAACAATACTTTTCGCTTCCCATATAACCCATAGAGGGAATAAAAACATCTGTCGATAATGACCACACAACTAAGTCTGTCGGGGCAGCTATTCGAAGATAAATAATAATGATATAAAACTAGTTAGACAATATACTATGGCTACCAGTCCGAATGAACATACTGATATATTTCTATATACATACCTATTATAGAAAAAAATTTCGAACATGTTCAACGTCATCTAGCATCAAAATTTATGGACAATTAAATTAAACATATGAAAGCTAGACATTGAATGCACCTAAACTCCACTTATAAATCATACCAGTACCTTTTATACCTTTTTTTTTTTTTTTTTTGACGTGGTGGAATGCCTTTACGCACTTCGCTCCCCCCCTGCGGGTACAGGGGGTTCACTTCGTGTGGGACTCCTGACTGACACCAGCCAGACTACCCACTAAACCACCACGGTGTGCCACTCTGCGCCTGAGAAGGGAGGGATCCAGGAACCGCTTTCTTACGCCATCCGGACCAGTACCTTTTATACCTAACATAATCTGTCTGTCTGTGATGGCACGAAGATACATTGATTCTTAAAAGGAAGGATGTAGGCTAGTCTTTACACATACACGCAGGCAGAATCATTAGCAAAAGTATGTACTCATATAGAAATCTTACCCTCCAAGCAGTGCAACCTTTAAGTTCTTCTTGAATGATTGTGATAACATCCATCCGGGCATACCACCAGGGATGGGCGCCTCCTGCCATACTGACAGCTCGGACAATGCCTCACAGGCCTTAGCTTGTTCTCTAATAATAAAAGAAACCATTATTTAGCAAGACACAGCAATAGAATTCCTACAAGAGTGTCACCACCCCTATTTAAACCATGGGTATTGTGACTGTCAACTGCCTCGTTGGTCTAGCGGTTGAAATATGAGACTGCCATTCAAGAGGTCTCGGGTTCAAATCCTGGGTCGAGCCAAAAGTGTTACTGAATTTTTCTGATTAAATAAATAAATACCCCGGTGCATCGGAGAGCACGGAAAGCTGTCGGTCCTGCGCCTTATCTCTCCCCGGTCGTGTCGGTTAACCGTCCCATCGAATTGGAGAGAGAGGGAACAGAGAGTGCACCTGTGTTTGCACACACACTTGTGCACTATAATATCTCCTGCGTATCAGGGTGGTCTCCATTGAGACTGGCCGCAGTGGCCGTAATCGGCTAGGAGGACATCATTGTGACTGTCCACTGAGGGAGTAAATTAGATAATAGAAAACCATAAATCAACCCTTTTGGGCCAGTGTGGTGTGATAGACTAAAAGCTCTTTGCTAAGGAGTGGCTTATGTTGTGCAGTGAGCGAGTATGATGATAAGGTCACCACAGTCTTGATACAATGTCTTAGCGAGATGGAAGGACCTAGATCAGCCCAATCAAACGATGGATGGATCCCTGAGAGCAATAAAAATTTCACATATTCTTTTACTAAACTCATTTACAACTAATCAAGTTTTATATTTAACGAATTGTTGTTAAAACAAATAAATAAAATTGGAGTGTATGTTTGTAAGATTAAAATAATTGCTTTGTACTAAATGTAAATGTATACACTATACATTAACCAAAATAACATCTTTTTAAATTTTTATCAGTCTGCCTGTTTGTTCTGGATAATCTCTGGATTGACTAGACTCGCTTTAACCAGAATATCACTGGCAGATAGCTGATGTTATAAGGAGGCTGATGTTATAAGGAGTAACTTAGTTTTTTTTTAACTTATCTTTACGCCACTGCATTACTTGCGGTTGTTGTTGTACTGAGGGTAACACTGCCGGGCTCAAATATATTAAAAAAGAATGGTCCCATTCATGCAATATGTATCAAGTCTATTAAGCTCATCATACAATATTTGTCTTGGATGGGAATAGAGCCCATGACCTCTGGTTTTACAATCAGAATTGATAACCACTAGAGCAACAGGCCAGTTGAACAAAAGGTATTTTGTTTTAAAATAAATCTCATCAAACTAATACTTGCATTTAGTTCGGCTTCAGGGTTGTGGAGGTCATACCAGTCTCCTCGTGGAAAAACTGATGCTGAGGTGAAACCAGTCGATGATTAATAAACTTAAGGCATCCTTCCATTTAATTATATTCATATTTATGTTTTTTTTTTTTTTACTAATGAGGGCTTAGTCCTTAAGTAATTATGTCTCCCTCTTAGAAATGTATAACTTATGAACTATTAAACATACAATTTAGCTACATAATACAGTGTTCTCGGTTCCTCCCTCACCCACCTTAAAAGTAGGTTTACAAAATAATTACTTTCTTTCAGCTTCATTTCGGACATATTCCATCAAAATATGATATTATATATCTAAATATAAATAAAAATAATAAATAAAATATGATATTATAGTTGAACTTCAATCAACCTTATCAATGAAATATGCAAAACCGTTTGGTGGGATATGTCCAGACCAAAGTCTAAGAGCCATGACCTGCTCTCATTAGTTAATATTTATGATATAAAATGTAACACAATGCAAGCACATACTTGGCAAATGTTTGTGACACCCAAGAGGTAACAACAGCCTGAGGTACAGGCTGCTCCACGAACAACAACCTAATAACGAAGTGACGCGCTAATTCGGGCAGCTCTCTGAAGAAAACATAAATATAACAACTTACAAACATAGATCATGAACTTAACCTTAAAATGTATTTATCAACAACAATAATATTAATTAATATTGTCTTTAAGGTTTTCGTACCGATATACCGCTAAACATATTGTAGGATAGTTGTACAGAGTCTCCAAGAACTGCGCTGATCGACTCTTCAGATATTCATGCAGATCTTTGCATTGCAAAGTCGGCGAAGGGTTTAAGTTCAATGAAGATTTGGATTTAGAGGACTCTGACATATTTTTTTTTATTATACTTGTTACCATTCAAAAAGACGATAATGACTCTATAAATACCAAACCAAAACTGTATTTTAGAGGAATCTCGACTAATTACTGGCAGTGGGACATTTGACAGATTTGTCAGTGGATGACACTGACAAAGAATTGACAACCGTTCAGAAACAATTTGGTAAAATAGTTTTAAATCTTAAACAAAGCCTTTTTGTCGTTTTGTAATTGACAAGTGAAAACTATTAAAACCTTTGAGTACTAATATTTTGAAATATTAAACCATTTTTTATTAAAAACTTTGAGTAGTAATATTTCCAAGTGGTTTTCTATACAGAAATACAGTTTATAAAGAGTCAATTATTTTTGTGTATCCCTGATAAGATTACACAACACAACTGCTTATGTTCCGATACGTACTAGAAGTTCAATATAGTATTATGGTCAGTTTAAATAATAAATTATACCTACATTTGTAGTGTCTTTTACACGTAATTCCTGAGATGATAAATTTTTGAATATCGGTACTACCGTTCCAATATACGCATTTTGTTTCCCATTTATTTTACTTTGTCCTGTTTGATAATAAACGTATTGGTTCGAAGCTTACGTAACTTGGAGTGCATTTTTGACACATGACATTTCGTTTTTACACAACCCGTAACTGCTTTCAGACATAAAAAATACCGAACACGTTCAATATTTTTATTACTTATATAAAGATAGCTAAATTACAATAACCATACCTTTTAGCAGTCGATTTAATTTCTCTAACAATTTTTGAAATGTCAATGTAATACGATACTAAACCATAAATAAAAACTAACGGGCAAAAATGAAGCATTCTGTTTTTGAGGATAGATTTTATTAGAATATTTAACTTATTCAAAAGGTTTTAACAGTCCACAGCTGGACAAAAGCCTCCTAACATTAAATGTTATGTGTATCTCTAAATACGTTCCGAAAAAATATTCTGTTATGTCCATTTAAGATATTTGAAATCATCTCAATTGTTCTCATTCTTATAAGACAATTGTTTTTGCAACAAATTATTTTAGTTCTGTATATAATTCGTGTAACTAACCCGACCATAATTTCTTTGAAAATGCCGTGACACAGAGTTGTCATTACTAACTTGTGTAATTATTTATCACTTCTTCTCTTTTGAAGTGTGATCATCAGCGGCATATTGTAGATATAGAACAGAGCATCGTCAACAGTCCGTAACAGTCTTTTGCTGGACATAGGCCTCGCTTAGAAAGGAGATGTTAGCCTACTATACCACGCTGGGCCACACGGGTGGTATAAAGTTTGTTTCGAGTTTTACTTCTGTTTGTAGTGGAGTTCTGCGTAGTTTATTACCTAAGTAGCTTCCTATGACACTTAAGGGTGGAAATGGGTGGTATTCTGCATATTTTAATCCATTACTACACCAAGAAATTTTAAAAAGAACACAGCCCGGGACACTAGGTGAAATGCGTCAATGTTAAATCAGTAGTTTGGGCTCCACTTCGAATAAGATACCTTAACAAATCTTATAGGATACTTTGAAAGTCACTTGCTATTTACTTAAACTAAATTTAAGTGCAACGTACACAAGTATGCATCTACGCGTTTTAATAAAAACAGGAAAATTAAAATATTAAAAACCATAACACGACTTTGTAAATTATTTTGATGAAATTTATTCAACGATATCATCATTGAAGTCATTAAAATCGGTCTAATAGTTTAGGCGCAACGCTGGAACTTACAAACATAATAGTATTTTGACTACCAAAACTGTTTCCTTTCCTTTAAAAATAAGGGTTCTCTAAAAAATTTAAATAGGAACACAGAACATCTTGCTAGAAATGAACATATCAGATCGTCTTGTCTTGTGAAGATTCCTCTCGTGAAATGTTTTCAAATAAAGTCTATTCCGACTCAAAGTCTTACTAAAGACTTGCGAGGTTTCAGACGTACACCACATTACATAACGCTAACTCATTAAGGTGTTAACAAAGGAACCATTTACACTATTTTAGCAAGTAAATTATGCAAATAGAAATTAAGTAATTGCATACGAAACATTTTAGCTAAACTGAAACTTTCAATACAATTTTTTAAAAATCTATGATATGACATATATTAAAATTATTTTTTTATAACCTTGTACTACTGCAGCATTTTGCTTTGAAGTAGGTATATCCAGTAAGGTATCCATCGACAAACTATTCTTTTTTATTTACATATTAAAATCTAAACGGTTGTTAAGGCGCAATCGTTAATTTTTAGATTTGATAAAACACAAAGTAAAAAAATAGTATGCAGTTTATGCCGACTTAAATGAAAATAAGACTGCGAAATTTATTTTAAATAGGCTCAAGGCTCATTATCATATGTCTTGTATTGCATAGTAGTTGCTTAATTATTTACGGTTTACGCGGTATCTAAATTATATAAATAAGTAAAGATTCTATTCTGTCTAGTAGGTAAGCAACATGTGCAGTATTAACTAAGAGTACTGAAGAAGTGAAGAGTCGAGAGCGCCTTCTATTTATACAGGTAGACATGTAACTAAGTAAACTACTTGTAAACACAACAACATGCCGACCATATCTACATACAGACAAATTTGTGAAGTTTTGTAAGAATTCCATTCAATCTTGACAAATACACATACTTAATAAAATTATGTTCATATCCAAGGTTCACAAATAATGGTTCCATGACGTTTGGTATCGCTGAGAAAAAGAAATACCTTGTTCATAATCTCATACAAAGAAAAAAAAAGGTTTACTCACTCACACAGCTACACAGGTGACGCATACGAGTATAATTTCCCCGTGCACACACTCACGCGCGCTGACGCACACAAGCGCTCTCGTAGACCGAGTTCCCCGCATTTCATTCTCGTCGGCAGATGGCGGATGCAGTGGACGCCCTCCGTCAGTCGCGCATAGACAACTCACCGAGCGTAGTGTGCTTGCGATTCTCTTAGCACCATTTTGTGTATATCTTTTCGAACGGGACATTGTGTGTATGTGCTCCGTGAATAATTGTAAATCATAACTATAAGTCTTGAACAGTGTTTAGTGTTTCACTTTCGACATGCCCATCGAGGGATCGATGCGATATCTCGGGCGCCCGTAGAAACCGCGCCTCCGTCATGAGCGAGTGATCGTCGACGTAAAAAAAGTTAACACAGGAAACATGTCTGGGCGAACCGCCGACGCGGATGCGAGCGAAGGGTTCCAGTTCGAAATTCGAATGCGGTCATGTCATCGCCTCTCGGATTTCTCATAAGTCACCGTCCAATGTCAAAATCGTGCACGTACCGCGAGCGCCGACCCTCCGGATCGTGCGGAAAATGCAATCGTTGGTAGTTTGGTGGGCGGTGGTGGCAGCCGCCTGGGCGCTGGCGGGCGCATGCTCCAGCTCCATCTCCAAGCGGCCGGCCCGGCCGGCGCGCCCGCAGCGCCCGCATCCCCAGCCACAGCCGCAGTCGCGGATCAACGTCACCTTCCCTACGTTCAAGTGCGAGCCTGCCTACTCGGAGTACTACTGCCTCAACGGGGGCACGTGCTTCACGGTGGTGATCTCGGACAGTCCGATCTACAACTGCGAGTGTCGGAGCGGTTTCGTGGGCCAGCGCTGTGAGTTCAAGGACCTGGACGACTCGTACGTGTTTTCGAGTCGGCACCTCATGATGGAGACGGCGTCGATCGCCGGTGGGGCGACGGTGGCCGTGTTCCTCGCCATTCTAGTCTGCTTCGGCGCGTGGGTGCGCCTGCACCGGCGCGGCAAGACGCCGCCCTTTTCGGAGGAGCGCGGCCAGGTGCAGCTGGTGGCCGTGGCGGCGCCCAGCGGCCGAGTGGCGCTCTGCAAGGCGCCCGCGCAGCCCGCCCAGCCCCAGCCCGCACAGCCCGCGCCCAAGCACTAGCTCTCTGGACATTTGCCGGACGATGCGTCCTTGTTTATATTGTATGTCGTGTACATATTATAGATAGATTATGTGTTAAGTTATGTGGAGAGAACGGAAGATATAAGGAGAAATTTATGTGATAATTATTTTACGAAGTTTATAATTTATTCGGAAGTAATTTTTTTGTACATACCTCTCGGAACTGTTCCGCGGTGGATTCCACTTCACAACGTTGAAAATTTCCAGTCTCCTAGCCCAGTGTTCGTTTTGTGGATTGTAACTTGTATTATTCTGTTCACATTGAGTGTGTATCGGATGTGTGAGATCGAACAACGACCATGTACCTAAATGCTACTCGCTTCAAGTAGAGCTGTTATATGTTATATTGTTGTTTGCACTGTGTCAGATGATACAAAAGGCTGAGCTGCTGTCCCACACTGGAGACATCAGTTCCTTGTCTGACTCTTTTGGTAAACAAAACAGTACAAACGGGAATTGGTATGTCGAGTGCGGGGAGATGGTGTGTGCCCAGCTCAAGTTGTGGTGCACACTGTATGTTATTGTTTGTTAAGGTAGCGGAGACTCTCCTGGAGCTACAAACGCTATACTTAGATAATTGTGAATCAATGTTAATTGTATTTATTAATATTCCATTCTATACAAATAGAATTTGTGATGAATTTATTGTACGCTTGTGCGAGGCAGCGAGTAGCGCAGTTTGGTTCCTATTGCTGTTCTGGGCCGAGTGCCCGCACATTCCATCTCGCGGATAGAGTATTTTACTGGTATCAGTATTATTTTGTAATACAAGTCTTAAGCCGGCAGCTTTATTTTTAATTTATACCTGTTATCCCACTGGGATAGTGCTGTATTATATTTGTTTAAAGGCTGAGTATGTGCCGTCGATGAGGAAGGCTTTTTTGTAAATATAGCCCGTGTAGGTATTTATTAGATATTTATGATCGTTTATTTATTGACTGCTTTATTTAGTTAATCTCGATGATCAGTGCATCCAAGGCGCCTAACTGAGCGGTTAACGGTTGTATTTTCATTTCACCCTGCTAAGCAAGGCCTCGCGTAATGTATATTCAATTGTAATCTCATTATGAATCTCCATTAGTATTGTTTTGTAAAAATTGAAACTACATTGGATGGTGTGGAAAACTTTGTGCCTCTACAGTGTATGTACCTTAATCTTGTAACTTGTTTCTACGACTTGCTGCATATTATAATTGATTGTATAATTCAAAATCATTATTGTTCCTCATTGATAAACATTAAATGTATTCTCAATTAATGCTTACTTGTAATAAAATAATGTTTCTGTGTTATAGATCATTTTTGTACTAAAATTATAATATTGTCAATCTATATTGCAGCAACATTTGTATGTAAGTCTGTGTAAAGCTCTCTATATGTATATTGTAATTACTATACCATTAATAGAGATTACTGCCTTAAAAACATGCATGTACAATGAATAGAATTATCATAGGCTCTAAATACATTGAATGAGTGTCTTAAACCTAGAAAAAATACATTTTGGTTTGAAAATGTATCATAAAATTGTAATATATAACATGCTAATAAAATATAAGTAGATCTCTATTGATGTGTACACTGTGAGGCACACAAAAAAATAGCAAAGATATATAGGCTGTGAGAGAGCAATGAAGAGTGGTGGGGGACAGACGGGTGTTTTACCCTAGACGTAGAACCATTAACAAATGGTAATTTCATGTTTGACGAATATTTTTTGCCGGCTTTCCGCCACCACTATTTACAATAAAATCTAAAAATGTAACCGCTGATGCGGATATGTGGAGTGAAATGTCGAGTCCCATGTACATTGATTCATATGAGATAATTTATATGAACATTCCAAAGTATATGTAAAATATTACCTACAACACTAATAATTTCGAAGTATCTGTTAAGACGCTACTTGTTAATTATACAATTTTCTATTGATCATTTGTTAAAGAAAATTATATGAAACTAAATCCTTTTTATATCTTTCATTTTACGACCATTGTGAGGCTTTGTTTTTAACCACAAGTGAGGAGATTTAGTCTGTATTTAGAGTAACATGCGGTGCCTTTTGCTAATTATTATAATCTTGAACTAGTTTCCATCGACGTGAAATAACTTGGCATTCGGTGTCTGCGTTCTCGTGTCAGAGTACAGCTCTAGTGAGTATGTACTCGTTATTAGATAAGTATTCATTAGTTGTGCAACTATCGAAATGATCTAGTGAGGCAAGATAAGTACGTCACACGGCGCCCACGCGAATGATCATTTTACGTACACTTGTGCAATATATACACCTGTCTACGTCGGATTCAGTTTGAAAATGATAGATATCTGCTGTGACAAATTGAATAATGGCTGTCGGTTGTCGTTATGTGTATTGTTGCACGATAAAGAAAGTCTATCGCGGGACAGCCCGAAACGTTTCCGCTGTTTCATCACGTCTCGAAATTCGTAAAGAAAACGTACGTGATCCGATCTGTGCGCCATAAAATACCTTTAGAAGTATAAAGGCGCAGTGCGACGGCACTCCACTGAGCGTGTCTGGGAGTATAATTTTTATGAATACCCGAGCGGACCGGTCCGCCACCGACGTCGCTTGCATAGAGTTCATTGAATGAGTGCCCGTGCGTTTGTTGACATTCCCCGAAAACCTGCCCCGCCCGGAATAGCTGTGTATCACAGGCTCCCGATGGATGGACAACGACCCAAAATAGACGCCGCTCCGAAGTAGATTAAATGCCGTTTTTGGCTTTCAATGCGTACAGAGCTTACGTTTTTTTTGTGCAGGAAGACGACGGATTACGAATGCCTAGCCGCCAAAGTGTGTGACACACTTTGGCGGCTAGGCATTGTATTTTTACACAACTTTGGTGGTTTCGTCACAATTTACAATGTTATGAATGAGTACACATTTATTTCCTTGAAGATTGTATTCGGAAACGAAACCATCTCAATTAAGTATATCCTTCATTTGAGTTAGATTTAAATTTAATTAAATTAATGATTGAAATTTTCTTTTTTTATTTTTAATTGGGTTGGTTTCGTTTCCGAAAACAATCTTCAAGGAAATAAATGTGTATTCATTCATAACATTGTAAATTGTGACGAAATCACCAAAGTTGTGTAAAAATACAATGCCTAGCTGCCAAAGTGTGTGACACACTTTGGCAGCTAGGCATTGTATTTTAAATCTAACCCTAACTTTTCTAAATTTAAATCTAACTCAAATGAAGGATGTACTAAGTGTATACCTAATGTGTTTTCAGAAAGAATACAACAATATCATAGCGAAGTAAAACTTCTAATTATGCTTATATATATCAACTAACTAGGTTTCTAAGACGACGTCTTAGAAAGCTCTGTGATGCTTAATATGAGAGATTTCGGGCGCAACATTTAATTTTGTGAGAATTTACTATTCTATATACTCATTACTTGAGTATATTTTCCCTAAATTAAAGCCTTAATGGCAATGATAAATTTCGGAAATAGTTTTCGCCCTGAATTTTGTAGGTGTGTGGCAGTGAGCCCGGTATACTAAACGTGCCCAGTTACTCGAGCCGGTAATCAGAATTGTAATATTAATGGCTACGTAACAATGGAGTCGGATCTCAGAAGCGGTCGTAACGTGATATGTTGAGCTCGCAGCAGCAGCCAGTTAGTCGGCAACTTCGAAATAAAACGAAAGTAGATACAAATAACAATTAGACAAAGCTAGACAGCGGACGTCAGCAAAACACTGTGAATGAAAACATCAAGCCAAGGCAAAGCGAGACAATCGCGTCGAGCACATCTACTAGCCTCTGTGCGCTTTACCCAGTGGCAGTTGAGCCGCGGCTGCTGCGTGTGGTCGTCCAGCACTGGTTCTGGTCGCTGGTCATGCTTATAGACGGTACGTCGCTCGGCCCACGCTCGGTTCGTTTATGGCCGTCGGCCGGTGGCCATTGCGTCCAATTATCGTGCCTACGTGTTACAGCCCACTTGTCATTACCTTGCCTCGCGAAAATCTTCCTGCGACATGTATGGAACCGCATGTGCCGGTTCACAGAGAGCTTCCTTTCCATGAAGCAACACGCTTTAGCATATCAGATCACTACTGTAAGGTTCAGAAATCGGAAGTTATTATGTTGTTTTGAGAAATCAGATAATATCGAAGAATTGTTACTCTTATTAGGATTTCTACTCCGCTCCAAGAAGTCGTTCCGCAAAAAGGAACCAGCGTCTAGATAAAACAAGATTTTTTCGAAGGAAGTCATTTAAGTCCAGCATAACTTTAACTATGATTTGCCCTACAAACAGTCAATTTAATTCCATGATATATCATCATCTAGCTAGGCACATAGTGGTGCTCAACATACAATATACGTTGGTATTGTAGCTTTTTTACAACGGCTTTCACATAATTTTTTCATCAATAATATATTATATTGATTCATAATTTTAGCTCTTTGTACTTCCACATACCTATATATTCTATTTTCAGAAATATTCGTGCACGTATCGAGATTGAATAATTATAATAAGGATACAGCAACTCCAGCCAGTTAATACTTAGGAAAGCCAAATCTATGATTATCTGTGCGCTAACTGTATGTTTCAAGCTCTATAATCAATCTTCTTTCAATCAACCAATCAACAACCCATAATGTCCTACTGCTGGGCTCGGGTCTCCTCTCTGAAGAGGGTTAAGGCCATACGTCCCCACGCCAAGTGCAGGTTGGGGACTGGCAAGACAACGTTGTGGCTACATAATCTTGCCGTTGGATGTTTCTAAGCCGCCCAAAGACCCTCAACTAAGCTTTACGACTGTCATCATAGGATAACAACTGAGTCCGACTGCTTAACGTGACCTCCGAATCACGGAGACGCTCATGGTAACATGCCACCAGCGGTCACCCATCCAGTCGTCGCTTACCCTCGGTGATTATTTCTAATCACCGAGTGCAACTGGGCTATGAGCGCCTATCTTCTTTATGGAGCTTCTTTTTTAAAGCAGCGCTGGTACTGATAATTTTCTTGCAGAAAAATCAAGTCTTGAGCAAAATATGTAAAGGAAACCATGTCGAAAGGTCCTTCAATACTTTTTACTAAACATTCTGTCGATGTATTGTAATGGATACATAATGAAATAATCATACATACATAATAGAGAAGAATTGAAAAGAAAGGATTTTTTAATTTTTTTTTTTAATCAATGTGACTGGTTTCTCTCTCACGACTAAGACGAATCTATTAACACCTCTCAAATAATGCGACAAGTTGTTTAGGCTCTAGGGTGTGCCAAAGAATTAAACCTTAATACATACACTCGAAAAACATAACCCTCCTTCTGTACGTCCTTTCGTAGTCAGGATATAAGCAAATCAAGTTATAAAATTTCTATAATACTTAAAATTCTATGCAGTACGCTAAATAGGCTAAAAAAACTTATCCGTTAAGGAGTAGGTACAAATGTAATTCTTAGAGCAGTATTCATTATAATTTAATCATTTTGTACGTAATTATGAGTGATTTGATAAAGAATTGGATACCTATAAAACAAATAAATTCACATCGTATGTTTTAAAAAAGAACACCACAAAACTAATATTATAAAATCTAAATCCATGCATTTCAAACAGTTTCTTAAATATTTGTAAATAGTGTGGCAGATAAAAAAACCTTTTTTTTATTGTCATATCTACAGATCTCAATGGCGAATTGTGTATTTTGTTATGGCTTTTGTAAGTAATTAACACCTTTTTCGGCCATGGTCCGTCATCCTACGTAGGTAGAATAGATATTAGCTGAGGATATGATTCGATGTGCTTTTAGTATTAGCTCTTAGTTCGTAACAAAGATTTACAAATTCTAGATTCATTATTTGAAGGATCAATGGCCAATATTGGATATAATTTCATGTCTTATCTTGCTGTGCTCGAGACATTGCTTACATTGCCCAATTCATCCGTATGAGGAAAATCCCTTTCTTTTAAAATATACTGTCACATAATAATTATGTCTTACATTCTTATCCACCTTTCCATTCTATGCAATACTTCTCAAATTTCCTCATTCCAATGTCCAAATGGTCGAAGGCTCACCTGTTATTGCGTACTTAGTAAAGTATGGGGCTTTTTTTGGCAGACATATACTTAAAAGTAGGCTATTATATGCATATAATAGTGAGTGGGATTAGTACATGCATACTGTATGTAACAGTGCCACATCCCTGTAATATTTTAAAATATTGCTTATTTTCTGAGGTATTTTTACGTAGACAAGTTTCAAAGCAAAAATTAGTCTAAATTCGATTTTAGATCCAAATCACTTAGAACCAGTTTTAGGGTTCCTTTCCTCAAAAGGAAAAAACGGAACCTTCCAACCAATGACATCGTTGCCCGTCTGTCTGTCTGTCAAGCCCTATTTCTCAGGAAGGTGTGGAGGTGTCAAGCTGAATTCATATCAAATACTCAGATCTGCTGTCCCTTGGAGCTTTGAAAAATTCAAACTT
Source organism: Hyphantria cunea (assembly GCA_003709505.1). Taxonomy (NCBI): domain Eukaryota; kingdom Metazoa; phylum Arthropoda; class Insecta; order Lepidoptera; family Erebidae; genus Hyphantria; species Hyphantria cunea. Next base: position 199,218 of record PKRV01002955.1, read on the forward strand.
CTAAGCCTATGCAATCAAAAGATACAGCCGTTTATGTTGCAAATTTTCCAAGGGAATCAAAACCTACAGACCCGTGAACTCAGAATCTTGAAATGTAGTACGAAGCAATATCTTATAGCACAGATAAAGGAAAAATTGCGAAAAACATAAATTTTTACTTACATTATATAATACACCTATAGGTTTATACACTTTGTACGGAGCCTTCGGTGTGCAAGTACACTCGCACTTGGCTGATTTTTAAGATGTTAGAAATAAATTTGCATTCTTATGCGTTTAATGCAAAATGAATGCTAAAAATAATTAAACTCGTGTATAAAAAAGAACTCTTAAGAAGTTTTTTTCTGTCTGTAAAATTATTTAACAAGGGTCTATAATAAGATGTAGTTTACATTCGACAAGGTATGATATGGTTGTGATGTTAAAATAGTTATGAGTAGGTCAAATAAATTGGCGGGAAACTGTGGACGCAATTTACATAGCTTGTGAAAGAGGTAGTTCTTTGTTTCTAGTAAAATTGATAATAACGTTGCAGCGTTCAAAACATATACTTGAATTGCACACGGTTTCTAGTAATTTGATATTTACTTAATCATATTTTAATTTGGAAAAATTTTACTACTATAATGTCAGTATTAGTTTTTTTTCATAATTGTTTCGACACGTTTGGTGTGCCACAGATAATATCACCTGTGCTGTCAGCACGTTCAGAAGCCCGGCTTCCACTCGAGCGCTCTTCCTGCACCAGATGGTGGCACGTGCGCTTGCGTACAAAAACGCTCGCGTGTCATAGACTAACTTATTGCATTAATTACTGATGATTAGAGACATTAGGTATAATACGGCTATATATAAAGAAGGTTTTAACCACAATGGCAATTTTTTTAGAAGTCTTAACAAAACAATACAAAATTAAAAAAACGATATCATGATGGATGAAGTGAACTTATTATTAATTCCTAGTGTATTTTATCTTTAAAATGGGGCACTACCAAAGTCCAAATATTAACAATTAATTACCATTATCATCAACTTATCACAGTCCACTGCTGTACGTAGACTTCTCCAATTGCACGCCACTTGACTTACTATCTTTGACTTCTCTTCCTTTTATGTAACAGAAGCCACTTAACTCATAAATAATAATAAAAAAACTATATTGCATAATGTTATTATTGTTTAAATTAGAAAAGGTTGTATCTATATCGTAATTTCTAAGATAGATAATCTCAGAAATCTGTCCTATCTTCGTGCAACAGTCTGTGTACTCCGCGAATCGAGTTCATAAAACCAGTTGTGCTCGGGGGGTGGGCTGAAAAAATATTTGAACGCACGTGTCACCTGCCTCTTATCACGTCATTGTCTCGAGTGCCATACAGCGACATCTTGATTGGCCGTATAACGAGCGATTTGTGCCTAAACAATGTGACACAAAAAAGTTTATTCTAACCTCAAATTTCTTTGAAATAAAGTTCAAAAATGTATGCCACTATTATAAAAGGAGATAATATTCGATAATTTTGTGGTCATTGTACTCTTTTGTGTTCGTAGTATGAATTATCGATGTTTAAGTACGTGTTTTGTAAGTAATCGTTAGCGTCGAGGACGGGCTTAGGCTGCTCGATAGTTACTTAGTTATTTTTATTTTATAATTATTTTATATTACGACAAGGAACACATTTGCTTGCAGTTCTGGTGAATTTTTTTTTGTGTATTTAATTTGTTATAACAGTTTGCAAAAATAATGAAAATAAAACTATGACTTCTGGTTTAAGGCGCGGTATAACTGACCAATATATAAATAGGAGATCGTTTTTTGTTTTTGCGAAAGACGGTCCCCATATCATGGCATCCACATTTTTTATATTTTTTATCATTAATTCCATCACGACGAAGACTTGAAGATTTAGAAGACTCAGAATTGAAGACATTAAATACTTGACATTGGCAGAAATAGCTGATCCGGCTGGTTGCCATATCATCAAAAGAAAAAAATATATATAAATAAGTGACGCCTACATTCGATAACAACATAGTACCCGCAATTGTTAATTTGGACCCGCTAATCGGACAGATGACAATGATCACAATCTTCACTCCGCCACCCGTTAAGCCACTCACTATAAACAATTAAACAGCAAGTTCATAATGAATTATTAAAAATTAAAACCCGACTGCGTCAATATAATACATAAAACATGTAAATAATCACCGTTAAAAATTCTTTATTTTGTTACCACACTCGATGTATTTTGAAAAAAAAGTGATTGAAATTACTTTTTGGCTCCAAAAATAATTATATCTGTTTTTTTTATTTTCATTTCATTTAGAAGTACCCACTCTCATGGCTAAGATGAATCTATTAACACCACTTACATAAAAATACGACAAGCCGTTTAGGCTCCAGGGCGTGCCAAAGAAATATACATAAATACATAAACTCGAAAAACATAACCCTCCTTCTTTTGCAGTTGGGTAATAATAAAATATGAAATTACTTACAACAATGATTAGTATAAGACATTTATAAATATTAATATAAAACCAACAACAATAAATTACATCAAATTAACAATCGTTTAACACAAAATAATGTTATAAATGAAATAAATGCCACTTGCGTATGTTTTGTTCGTTCAAAATTAATTATGAAAACATTAGTTTACATTTAATTTGCCAAATTGCATGTCATAAATATTTATAAAGTTAATAACTAAATGCAAAACTGTATGTTTAAATAAAATTATTAGCATTTTTCATATTTTATTTTCTAGCTTCAATTAAAATATACCAACAGATTGGCTTAACTGTAAAATATTATTTCTGCAGTAAAACTTAACTGCATATGGTAACTGTAAGTTTACTTCTGCTCAAAATTTAACCGCAATTTTTTTCGTAGCAGTTAATAATAATTATATTTGCACAAAATACACTGAATACATCTTATTTACAGATACTTTTGGCATTCTTACAAAAATAACAGCCCCACGGTGTTTTTACCCGCGTGTGTGTGTTACCCGCGGTACAAAGATATTGTGTGATATCTTTATGAATTGTAGCCTGTGTTAAATGTGTTATTCTGATGTATAAACTATATTATTGTAAGGTTTCATTAAAATCCATTATATAGTTTTTACACGAAAGAGTAACAAACATCCATCTGCATGCCGCAACTCCGCCCGCGTATATGTCGGTTATACCGGCAAATAGTAGCCTAGGTGTTAATCTGATGTATCAGCTATATTACTGTAAAGCTTCATCCAAATCCGTTCAGTAGTTTTTGCGTAAAAGAGTAACGAACATCCTCACTAACTTTCACATTAAAATTTATAATATTAGTGGGATGTTTCGATCCGAAACATCATTAATAAGACACTAGATAGACGGGTTGGTACTGGCGTAAGAAAGCGGTTCTCGGATCTCTCCCGTCTCAGGCGCAGAGTGGCACACCGTGTGGTTTTAGTCGGTTCGATTCCGACACACCGCCCCGCCGCAAACCCCGGTGGGGTGAAGGCCCGAAGGTACACAGGTCCACAGGTAAAAAAAAAAACAAAAAAAAAAGATATGGTTTAAATTTTCCTTCTTTTGCTAACGTCCTTTGCAATTTGTCGAGTCCTCTCTTAGTCAGCTTTTACGACTCCCATGGGATGGATTAGCGCGGTGACACTCTATTCGTAATCTGTCACTACACGGAATAATAATAATCATATATGCAAACAATGTTAAGTCCCTGGCTCCCAAACTAGGTTTATCATCTGTGATAGGAGCCAGAGACTGACGCTACGGGAGCAATGAGTGAAGGAAACCACAGAGAGTCTCCCGCCTCCTTTCTTCAAGAGAAGTGATTTTCTTTTTCTTTTTTTTTATATATTTAAGCTGCCAAAATGACTCTGCCCTGCCTGATGGAAAGCATGAACAGAATCCAAGAGCGGTGGTCACCATCCTCAATTCGAAAAAGAACAATGCAGCATGGTGACCCACACTATGGCGGCCTGAGGGGAAAGGGGATTGTGAGGGGGATAGGGGGTGTTGGATTGGGGTGTGGGCCTCCGGTATCCTCACTCACTCGATAAAACACAGCGTAAGCGCTGTTTCACACCGGTTTTCTGTGAGGCCGTGGTATCACTCCGGTCGAGCCGGCCCATTCATGCCGAAGCGTGGCTCTCCCACGGTTACTCAATAAACCTTCTTTTTATTCCTTGGGAGGGTGACAACGCCTTTGTAGATACAGGTCGGTGTCAGTTATTAAGTAAATATTGTTAGGTGACAAATCTGCTCATGTTAAATGTTAAAAAGTATAACCAGACTATATAAAAATTACCGTGGCAGAGCCACGCTTCGATTGATATCATTTTCCATTCAAGAAACCGGTGTGAAACAGCGCCTGTGCTGTATTTCATCGAGTGAGTGATGATACAGGAGGCCCATTTTTTTTTACCTGTGGATATCCCCTCGGGCCTTCACCCCACCGGGGTTTTCGTCGGGGCGGTGTGTCGGAATCGAACCGACTAAAACCACACGGTGTGCCACTCTGCGCTTGAGACGGGAGGGATCCGGGAACCGCTTTCTTACGCCATCCGGATGATACAGGAGGCCCATTTTTTTTTACCTGTGGATATCCCCTCGGGCCTTCACCCCACCGGGGTTTTCGTCGGGGCGGTGTGTCGGAATCGAACCGACTAAAACCACACGGTGTGCCACTCTGCGCTTGAGACGGGAGGGATCCGGGAACCGCTTTCTTACGCCATCCGGATGATACAGGAGGCCCATTTTTTTTTACCTGTGGATATCCCCTCGGGCCTTCACCCCACCGGGGTTTTCGTCGGGGCGGTGTGTCGGAATCGAACCGACTAAAACCACACGGTGTGCCACTCTGCGCTTGAGACGGGAGGGATCCGGGAACCGCTTTCTTACGCCATCCGGATGATACAGNGTCGTCCTCCCGGGCCTTCTCCGCCGCCTCCTTCTGCGAGATGACTTCCTCGCAGAAGGTCGCAACCGCGGTAAAACTGATGATACAGGAGGCCCATACGCCAACCTCTTCCCCATCCCCCAAAAGGACGGCAACGCACTTGTGACTATCGGAATCGTTTACCATCAAGCTATACGTATGCTCGTTTGCCTTCTATTACATAAAAAAAAATATTAAGATGGATAACATTGTACCTTCCAGGATCGCGTGACAAGTATCAGCGAAGGATAATGATCACTATGTTAGTATGTCGTTGATGGCAATTCGTTTCAAATCTTTCACCATTCATTTTCACATCTTTTGATCTATCAATTCCAAAGAGGATCTTAGAGTAAGTAGATATACAAATGATTTAGAACTTTCCTTAACGTTTATCCTTATTAATATCAACCTGGGCTGGAATTTTTTAAAGCTGTATAATGTATGTATTTTATGCATATGTGTTTGTGTAATTTATGTTGTGGGGACTTTACTGGAGTAATGTTCTAAGTTTAGTTGGTAAGCTCTACATTGTCATCCATATGTTGAGTCCAAGATCATATTGTTTTTTCAGTATTAACGTACAAGTAATGTTATTAATTTTAAGTACCTGTGTAATGAAGAAGATAAGTAAAGTTATATGCATAATAGTGATATACGGTACTCCTGGTAGTTCGCCGAAATATGCCAGCTTAAATAGTTTTCTTTTCGGTTCATCGTACTGACTGGTAAGTCTGATTCTGATTTGTTTTAAGCACAAACTATGCACAGTATTATCAGGATTATTTAATTGTGGCGCACAAAACGCACTTGTTACTTATGAGTTGCAGTAGACGGCAGTAGTTAGGTTAGGGAATTGAGTCCCGCCTGCCACCATTGCGACTGCAGTGAGGACTCAGCCAAGCTCACGCTGGCGGTGTGCCCCGCTTGGGCGCCGCAGCGCCGGGCCCTCACTGCAGTCATCGGAGAAGATCTCTCGCTGCCCGCCGTCTTACGCTCCATGGCCGGTGACGAGAGCAATTTTACCGCGGTCGCGACCTTCTAAGAGGAAGTCATCTCGCGGAAGTAGGCGGCGGAAAGGGCCCGGGAGAACTTCCACTCGGACCCGATCCACCGCATGCCGCCCTGAGAGTGGCCCCGGATGGGCGGGACGGTTTTCCCCTCCATCCGCTTTGCAGGCAAGCCGCAAGGGGGCGACGTAACGCGTGTGCCGTACGTCGCCTAAATTGAGAGTTTTTAACATCAGACGGTGACGCTTCAGTGCGGGCAGGCGCTGGGAGGGGTCCGGATGGCGTAAGAAAGCAGTTCTCGGATCCCTCCCGTCTCAGGCGCAGAGTGGCACACCTTGTGGTTTTAGTCGGTTCAATTCCGACACACCGCCCCGCCGCAAACCCCGGTGGGGTGAAGGCCCGAGGAGGTTCCTACACGTAAAAAAAAAGACAGCGGTAGTTAGGTTAGGCGTTAGCAGAGAAATAATTATACAAAATGATTACGTAAGGCAATTTTGTCCAAAGCAGAGACATGACGAATGTGTCCTGAAAAATCATTCTTTTCGTAAAGGTTTGATAGTTATGTCAGTCTCGTAAAATCAGAGGCCTAAATATGGTCTTACACATTTGTCTTGAGAGATATTTTAAAGTGACCCTTAAAATAATTAAAACGTCATTAAAAAACTTTGGTTACAGATTTTTGCGCATTTGCAATATCAATTTTATTTCATTTTCTTCTTCCCAGCTTTTATTATTCCCAAGATTATATATAGACTTGGTTACTAGTTCAACCGGTATAACTTGTATATCAGTTTTTCCTCGGAGCGACTGGCATAGGACGCAAACCTGAGAGCGAATTGAATTCGAAATTTGAACTTATTGTTGCTATCTTTAAGAAACTGACTTCACAATTACGTTTGTCATACATGTTCATGACAACCGGGACCGACGGCTTAACGTGATCTCCTCAGATCGGTTTTTGTTTTTGCGAAAGACGGTCCCCATTTCATGACATCCACATTTTTTATATTTTTTATCATTAATTCCATTACGACGAAGACTTGAAGACTCGAAGACTTAGAATTGAAGACTTGAAATACTTGACATTGGCAGAAATAGCTGATGCGGCTGATTGCCATATCATCAAAAGAAGAACATGCTCTCCAAGGCCTGGGAGGGAAACACCGCCAAATTAATGTTATTATGAATATCTTACGAGAAAAACCATACACAAACACACAAGACCTCTTGATTGAGTCGCATGAGCAGAGTGCTTGACCACTGAGGCAATATAATTCATAATTCAAGAAATTCTATATAAAACAAAATGGAATACATATTTTTCTTGTAAAACTGATCGCATAAAATAACTAAAACCACCGTATTCTCGCGACCCATTTCTTTTTTTGAAACTGATTAAATACTGTACTATTAGACGGAATCAAAGAAATTTGTCTAGCATTTACGTTACAATAAGACAATAGTGAATGATCGTGAACTGTAAACAAGCCATAGTATTTATATATTTGGTGTTGAGAGTAGCCGCGAGCTCGGCCGGGCCATTGTGACGCCCGGGTCAATTGTTTGCATTTGTGGAGATATGTCAAACACTCATTATTACACTTTCATTATAAATATTTAGCTGAAAATACTCTATTATCTTGAATATCGAAAGAAAGGTAGTAGGTACTCTTATTGTGATGTACGTAGGTATAAGATTTATTAGGTTATGTAAACTGCGGGCTTGGTGCAAACAGGTTTGTGTTTGTTGGTTCCCATTGGGTATCGTATCGTATATACTCTTTACGGGTTGCTTGCAAGGATCTCTAGCAGATTAATACGATAAGTTAGGTAGATGAGGATTTGTTTATTTTAGGTGCAATTTCTTCCGAGTAATATAAGGGTGGATCAATATTTTAAATTATTTTGAAAGGTAATGTAGTTGACGATGAATGTATGTTTTAAGAGTATTTGCCTGTACGTATGGTGTAGCAGTTTAGGCAGTTTTTGCCGCTTTCTATTGCGCTGTGTGTTGTGATATTATTCTACATGGGACAACACTTTGTATAATCCACGTATTGTTTTTCTGAATCTGAGTATTTTTGTGTCCGTTTCATAAATGTATGTAAAGTCCCCCACAGGACAAATTCCTTGCGCGGGAGTTGTATTGATAAAATAAATAAATAAATAAATATGTTCAGACATTTTAACACACAACGCCATCTAGTCCCAAACTAAGCAGAGCTTGTACTATAGGTACTAGATAACTGATATTAATACTTATATACTTTTTTTTGTAAATACGTACATATTATTGATAAGTACATCGTGGACTTATTATGTTTCCATCACCACCAGTTTTCTTCTGATTGATTTCGTTGCGGGTTCTAAGACAGTTTAATTTGTCCTGGGACTGCCCGAGTATCATAACTCAATGTGTTTGTGGTCACTATTGATCCTGGTGTAAACCTATTCACTATAGGCGCAATAGACAGCCCTCCGTGCAGGGGATGCATGGAGGCAGAAGAAACACCGCAGTACGTTCTCACAGAATGTAGAAGGGTGGCGGATCAACGGGCGGACATCCTCCAATCAACATTACTCCCGGGAGTATGTAGTGACCTGAAAAGGCTGCCGAGCTTCTGGGATGATCTAGGATGGTCGGAGTAGGAAGATGACAGGCAGACACGTAAAACGGCCCAATCAAGAGGCTAAGTGCGGAAATGGTCCTGTCAAAACAAACACACAAGAGTCCTCGTTGGGTTTAAGATTAGTCAGTTGAAGTTGTCGTCAGTATATTGGAGGGCACTGACTGACCAATAATGACCGACGGCTTATCGTGCATAAACTCACATACTTCGGACTGTTATTAATATTGTTTTTGTAAGGAAAATCGAACTACTCCTTTGCTTGGAGTGTAGTTTCTGGGACCTCTTGATCAATTTTGGCATGAATGGGCCGGCTTGAGCGTAGTAATACCACGGCCTCACAGAAAATCGATGTGAAGCAGCCCCTGCGCATTGTTTCACCGAGTGAATGAGGGTACCGGAAGCCCACACCCAAACCGTTAAGGGGTGGGGGAAGGGAAGGGGAAGGGGTTGGCCCTTCCCCTTCCTCATCCCCCAAAGGCCGGCAACATACTTGTGACGCCTTTGGTGTCCAAGAGCGGCGCTAATAAATAAAAGAAATCTGTGCAGTAGCTTTTGAGTTTATCGTGGACAGACAGGCAGACGCGGTATTTGTTTTATAGTATGTAGTGATTGTGATATAGAGCTGGTATCACATAACCGGTATGTCCCACGTCTGGGGTCGCATAGTCTAGCCGTCACACGCATCACCGATGCTTACCTAATGTTCTATATATACACATCATCATCATCACCCGTTTTGGACACTCGATCCGACTTTTCTATTGTTTTATTCACGCCTACTCGAAAATTTTGATGCCTAATATGAATTATTTATAATTGCTTTCAAAATGTTCAAATTCTTTAAAGTTGAAGGCCTTTTTAAGTTATTTCATTGATCTAACAATAAATATGAATGAAGTGTTCGTGAATTGAGAGGTTCGGTTCAATCATCTATGGTTAGTGGGAAAAATAATTAGGTAGGCTTAAGTGATGATCTCCTGGAAGGAGACCTGAGCCTAACTTGGGAAATTATGAGTTGTTGATGATCTGTGATGTTACGGCCAGACAGAAACAGTGCGAAAACCCCCACGGGCCTTTTTGCCACCGGGGTTTGCGGCGGGGCGGTGTGTCGGAATCGTACCGACTAAAACCACACGGTATGCCACTCTGCGCCTGAGACGGGAATCGCTTTTTTACGACAGCTAGACCCTCACGGAAAACTTGTGTTAACCTTATTTATTGTTGCTTTTCCCACTAATGCGGTTACCCGCACCCAAATTCCCTATTGATTCTTAAACAAAGTTTCAATACATTTTGCTGTGGGTGACCAGGTTACCACGGCATCGCACAAAAGCGGTGTTCATAATTTCCTAAAATGCTTTTCACCGAGAAACCGGAGGAACTGAGATTACTGGAGCGATGAACGTAAACTATACCTATTTCTGGGACTGAAAGGTGTTGTGTGTCTTGAGTTCCATCTGTTGATTTGCTGGGGATGTTTCCAAATAAATATTCCATTACACTCTTATATTAGTCATGCTAGAGAGAACAGAGCGTGAGCAGATTTCGCTGCCTTAGAATCTCCTCCCTAGTGTTAAGTCATCCTCCTTTAAGCTTCTGAAATGTGAGTCCCGTTTCCTCTTCTTAGCTTATTTTCTTGCATTGACTATTTTTTTACCACGTAGCTCAGCCTGCTTACCTTTACTAGCCAAGTCTGTCTGTAGTGAGTGACCGTTTTTTACATACTGAGACCCCTTCCGAAAGCACTTTAAGTAATTTTTTTACCAGATCAACACGAGTCCGGGTTCTATTAGCACATTTTATACAATTGCTACGGGTAGTTGGATTCTTAAAAAGTTCAACAACCATCTTTCTAAAGAACTTCAATATCGACTGGTACTTGATTTGTAGAGGACCAATGCAGTCGCTCCGCATAAAAAATCTAATTTCAGTGTAGTAGGCTTAAAGCTAACCCAAACTAACTTAGGGAAAAAAGGATCAGAGGAGCATAAAGTGTTGTTTCATTCAAAAAACATTCACCGCAGTAGGAAGCGACGCGCGAAGTGACCGCTCAAACATAATGCTGGGCAGTAAAATACATACCTAAAAGTGTTAAACAAACAGTTTCCAGCACCGGCTGGCCTCATGAATGGTGTTGTAGCATCGTTTATGTCAGTTATTAAATTCCAGCTCGTCTCGGTGCGTACAGCGTGGGCTACCCACAAGGAGCGCTGACGTCAGCCCGCGCGGTCCCTCTGCGGTGATGTGCGCTGCGTGACGTAGCCTTCATGTACTAATATCAACTTTTTTACCATATTGTGCAATTTTATAAGTGATGCAAGCTATCATTTAAATTAATGATAATGACTTAACATATCTGACACACACTCGTTTGTCACCAAATTCTCCACAACCTGTACTATGGTAACCAAACGCTGATAAACATACTGATGTGTTTCTAAATACATGTTAAAGGTAAATTTCACCCATACTCAGCACAAATTTTTTGCTTATTACGTAACCGTTTGTTCTTGGTGGGAATCGGTCACAATACTTTTGACTTATGGATCAGGAATGCACTAGACTAAGGGCTCATCCCAAATGAACGAAATCAATTTAGTTGTAATCTATTTATTTAATTATAAGTGCTGCCCCTCTCAAAATGTAAGGTAGACTGCCTAGCAGTGCGACAGTTTACAGTGGGCTTTAATTATATTAGATATTTTTTAATATTTTTTATGTTTTTAAGCATCTAGAAAACTGCCTGAGAAAATTGTACCCAGCAACAGTAATTAAGCCGGCTTCTGAGACTCTGACGTAAATGCCTACATTTGAATTTATTTTTAAATGCAAATTATTATATTGGTAGACTGGGTGTAGGTGTGTAGTATTTAAACACCTGTCCAAAATTAAAATAATGAATGATCATTGCTGAGAGCCAAACTTCAAAGAATGCATTGCAGAAAGTAGGTCAAGATGATCACTAGAGTAATGAGAATATCCGGACACTTCTACTATTATAATTGTACACTGAAATACAACAAAAAACCGCGACGTTTTAGCACGATATTTCGATTAAATCAAATTGCAGTTTCCCAAATTTTCAAGTGCTAAAAAATTTAATAGAGATTCATTGAACATTGTAAGTAGTAGGCAAATCAGTTGCTTCCTGCTTGCGGCAATTGTTAATGGCGGCGTTTCCCGGCTTCCCGCGCAAAAGTGACGCGCGTTGACTGATGGCGTCTAACGCGATACATTCATTAGTTGAAGCTGTCACATTAAAAATTTGTTTGAAGCGACGGATTACCGAGTTACTAAAGTCTGTCATTACTCTGTAGGCGGCGTTTAGCGTAAATATTGTATAATACAGCTAGTAGGTAAATAATAAAACCGCATGTGTTTTTCCTCTTTCGAGTGTAATGAGTCGGATAATGATAAGAGTTGTAATTGTATTGCGGTACTGAATAAAACAGTTTGAAATTAAGTGTCATGTGTCATGTTGAAAAGATTTGTGTGTTTTTGAGTATGAGGTTTGTAGAAAACGAGTCGAAATAATAGATATGACATAAGATGACTATATCGCGCAAGTTTCGCAAGTGGATGACTTCACTAAAGCAGGATAGAGTGGGCGCGAGTCCCGGCGCTAGGATGCCCAACGGTTGTTCGTTCCGGATACTAGTATTAACTGTTTTCACGTGTAACAATCATACACTATTGAAATATTAGCAGACATAGTAGAATTAATTTTTTGTAGCTTTTGTGAAATATATAAAAAATATAATGATGCCCATGTTGCCAAAATTAAAGGTTATTCTGTAGAGCGAAGAACTTTAGATTGCGTATATGTAGAAAAGGGAATCTAAAAAAAGTAGTAAAATTATTTTATCAAAACCCAAATTATAAAAACTTAAAGCCTTATCGATAAGAGTGTTGCTGAATTAGTAAAGTCATGAACACAGAACGAAAGGAATTTTCATGTTTTTGATACAACAGAGATAACCAGAAAAACATGTAAAAATAATATTCCTAAGTTAAAAGTAATTATAATATACATATAAATTATTCTTAAAAGCATGTCTCAATATTATTTATTCATAATTTAAAATTCATAAAATAAATAAAATAAAAAAATACGTGATGAGATATAGTGATCGATACGCATATACTCATCGTATCTACTCTGCTTGAGGTCTCAGGTTCAATTTTCGGATTGGATTATTAATTTTTGTTTTAATCAACAACCCATAATGTCCCACTGCTGGGCTCGGGTCTTCTCTCAGGAGGGGGTTAAGGCCATGGGTCCCCAGGCTGGCCAAGTGCGGGTTGGGGACTGGGGGAATTTTTGTTTCATCTGTCAATATTTGTTTCGAAGTTTGGATGTATCGAAGAATTCCCATACACTACCACTGCGCCACCGAAGCTGTCAATTTAATTGGACGTCAACTTATTAAATAAAATATAAATATAGGGGACAAACGAACGCACAAGTCATCTCAAGGTAAGTAACCACCGTTCATAAACCCCTAGTGCTCAAGTACCTAGTAGCCGTAAGTGGGAGTTAGGGCCTCCAGTAGCTTCGTCAACATCAACAGCTTTTAATAGTGCAGTGCTGGACAAAGACCTCTTCCTAGAAAGAAAGCCTTAAGCCTACTATGCCTATGGGCTGGATTCTTTGCAGTGAATTTGTCCTGTGTAGGTTACCCCTTAGGTGCCTCTTAAAACACCCATGGGATCAATAAGAGTGGTGTTATTCTGTACTTTTAATCCACACGGAGTGTAACACTTGGCAAATTGACCAAATATGTTCATAAAGAGCAGTTTTTTGTGCGATCGTGGTATATTTCCAGTCAAAGCGGGACTTTTGAGCGAAGTATGACTCACTCTGTTGTATTTAATAATACTAGTATCGGGAATAAGTTGCGATTTAAATATTCATAAAATATACATTTAATACAAAGCGTCCATCAAATTTAAAACATTTTAGATTTTATTTGCGTTTAACACTCAGATAATCGTACTAAGTGGCGCGCAATTGGAGAGGCCTATGACCAGCAGTGGACTGAGATAGGCTAATGATGATGATTAAATACTTTTTTTATGGAGGTTGCAAACAAGCAGTCAGGGGTAAGCGATTACCGCCGGCAATGGGCACCCGCAACACCAGAGGCGTCACACACACAAACGACAGGGTTGTCGACCTTTGGAGAGGAAGGAAAGGGAGGCGTTGCTGTAATAGCATCCGGTATCCTCACTCACTCGGTGAAACACAGCACAAGCGCTGTTTCACACCGGTTTCCTGTGAAGCCGTGGTATAACTCCGGTCGAGCAGGCCCATTCATGCCGATGCGTGGCTCTCCCATGGTCTGTGTTTGTGATCATTTAGAGACTGATCAGTTTTAAATATTATAATACAGACCAATAATATAAATTCAAAAGTAACTCTGTATGTCCCACTTTTACGACTAAATTTTTACACCGATTTAAATGAAATTCGGGATGGAGATACTTTGTATGTTTAGGAAGGACATAGGCTACTTTTTACCAAGAAAACCGAGATTAACACGAGCGGAGTCGCTGGTCTCTCTCTCTGGAACAGGTCCCATTTCGTCCCGTTTTTATCTCGCACCTAGTCTAGACACTAGACTCGCGGCCGAGTCGTTAGGCGTACGCGATGTGGGTCAAGTGGTGCCCCGCTGAACGTGAGCCCACGTACGGGACCGTTTGTAGGCGACATTATGTACACAAATATTACCAAACCGTCAATAGGGTAAGTATTATATCGTATTATCGAGCAATTCCTTCGTCCCACAGGCTTTTAGTCGCGATAATAGGAAATGTACAATTTTAATATGTTTATCAATAAAAGTCTATCTATACCAATAAATGAAATTGAAGTGTCTTTTTGTAACCTAATTACATAAAAACTCATGTTAAAAAATTTTTGACAATCAGTTCTACTGGCAAATCTCTGGAACGGCTACACCGATTTTGACGGAACTTTCACTGATAGATAGCTAAGCTGACTGGCTTCGTTTTGCGGCGTTACCCGCGGTTTTATGGGTAAAAGCTAGTATGTATATATGTTGTTTACGTATATACCCAATATTACGTAAAATCACGCCATATCGCGTTAAATTTAAAATACTGAATTTCTTAAACTTGGTCAAGCCGTTAATCAAGTGGACAGAGTAATTTGTACATTTACAACATTAGTCAATCAATTTTTATTTTTATAACAAAGCTATATAATACAATATCAGAATAACTAAGAAACTAAGATATTTAATTCATTTTTTCTATTCAATATATTAACTATAAAGTTAGTTTAAATTTCATTCCAGGTTCGTATAGCACTTGGCAGCAAAACCAGATGGTAAATGATTCTACGTTTATTTATTTTGAAACTAAATTGTAAACTTAATATGAAAAAGGCCCACAAAGCGAATATGTCCTAAAATATGCTGGCTCTGACAATATTCATTCCATTCATTCATTGGAATGATCTCAATTCGTCCGAAAAGGTCGTCATAAAAAATAAGTACCTACCGAGTAAGTCAATATGTATTATTCATAGACAATATTCCATAGTTCGTTGGTAATAAGAGATCCATGAGTAATGTTAGTATTGCATTGTACAAGAGTATTCGTAATAACATTACGCTTAAATTTAATGGATGAATGAATTGCAAAAAGCTAACTTCATAAAAAAAAGTTTAAAAGCTTATCAAGGGCCTTTAAGGGTCGCTGTTGTATATAGATCTTTCTTTAGAATGACGAAGAAGAAAAAACGAATGGTTTTTTCAATATATACCACGCTGGAAGGGTCAGTAGTGGGCTTGTTACAAGTATTCCTTTTCTTTTCAGAGTAGTCTTCTGTAGTTTTTTTTGCTTATTCGGCTGTTACAACACCCAGAGAATGAATAGATATAAAATTAATAAATGCAAAACTGCTATAATAAGCTCCTTTTGTGCAGTATGAGTAAGTAACATTAAATAACTACCATAAATAAAGTGCAAGTATTCCTTTTCAAACATACTAAAAATATATATATTAAAAACTTTAAATAATTAGAGTGGAAATTCGACCACCAGGCGGTCTACTAATACCTTTAAATATGGCAATTAATCTTCTAAATTATAGTTAAAGACTAATAATTAGCAACATAATTAGTTTAACAGCTGGCAAAATATTTTATAATCCTATTGTCTAAAGTTTAAGTAGAAATTTGTCATTTACTTTCTTCATTTTACATTGTCGTACACAAATGAGATTACAAAGTAGAAGTTTCCCACGAGAGAGACGCCATTTATGCAGTGAGTCGGAAGTATCCTTATAAAAAAAACTTATACGTGTTACTCAACTAGGCCCAAAACTACAGGTGTCAATGCCATTGTCATAAAATAAAAATCCTTGTCTGTTCCAAAGACAAAAAATTGTAACTTCACTACGAGTAGAGCACGGTACGCACCTCATTCATTCAGAAATAAACAATGTTTGTGTGAAAAACTTTTTGTCGTCTTTTGAACATCCCTTTACTATGAGTCATGGGTAAAGTGCATTCAGTGAGTATTTTTTCTTGCCGTAGGCGCCGTCGGTTTCAGTATCTTGGAATGCGACTATAATTTACATAATAGGTAATTGTTGTTGGACAAAATTAGGCTGTTTTAACAATTACTGTGATCATTGTGATTTTATTTCGTTTTTTTATTGATTAACCGATCCTTTGATGTCATGGAAGCCCATTGATTGAGGTTCTAATAAACTCGAAAAAAGGTCTGAGCCTGCCGCTTAAATTTAGTTTAAAAACTACGATTAAAATAGTGTACTGTACTCAAATCGAAAAAATATCTCGTAATTAAGATGATCACGATATATCTTGCGTATACTAACGGTAAGCTAAGGACTCCTTAGCTTTTTCGATTGTAGCTAAGGACTTAAACGTAGCACGACTTAAACCAATTAACCTCATTTTTAGCTTAGACAAAACACTTGATAAATACGCAGACGGAGTAACAGAAAAACACTAGTACCTAAATAATAAAGAATTCCTAAGCTTTTTGGGAAGTGGGAATCGATGTCAATCATTTCAGTATGTAAAGCTAGTTAACACAAATAGGAGTTTTTCCCACCCATACGTCTTCATTGAGAACAGACCACGATTTTATATGACTATATTGAGCTAGTTCTCTAGAAATATACTTAGCACTAGCTATTGAATCATTTTGATGATAAAGCACTGAAAAGCATTAACGATTAGTAATATTAACTTACTCACGCGTAAAAATAAAATTATTTCAACCAACGAACCTGTATCGACACGGCTCATCTCTTACGCATAGATTACGAAATAAACTGAAAATAGATTATAAAACTGGGTCGAGTTCACTATAAAAATAATGATTAATATTTCTTTTTGAAACGGGTACTGTTTTTATAGTTTTTAAATATAGAAAAGATTTATGGAAGTTACGCTTGTGCCAAGTCTCCGGAGATATTGAATGGAGTTCTCACGATGAATGGATTGAATAATACCAATTTAGTTCTTTTGAATGATTGTATCGATTACTGGTCTAAATTAGACGTTTTTAGTTTTTTTTGGAATAGGGAGCAAACTAGCAGACGTTTCGCCTGATGGTAAGCGATTGCCGCCGCCCATGGACACCTGCAACACCAGATGGGGTGGGGAATAGGAGGAGGGGTTAGGGTATGGGTCTCCGGTATCATCAGTAACTCGGTGAAACACAGCGCAAGCGCTATATAGCACAATACCTGCGTTGCTTTCCACCATGTAACTAGAGGTTCGATCTCTTAGCTAGGAGGGACCTAATATCGAGTTGCAAGTATAAATGATGATAATCTGTACAAGATAGGTTAACAACTCTTTTCCTAGTCTTCGTATTCCAAAAAAGTCTGAGTGCGATGTGGACTCGCGAACTGAGGGTTCCGTACAAACCTGTATTTTCGTTATTTTTTCTATATCTGTGCTATAAGACGTTGCTTCGCACCAAATTTCAAGATTCTGAGTTCGCGGGAAGTACCCTGTAGGTTTTGATTCCCTTGCGAGTGTTGAAAATATGTTTCATAAACGGCTGTATCTCTTGATTGCTTAGAAGTACGATTTTTTTACAGCTCCAAGGGTCAGACTAAGATGTTATGAGGAAAAAAATACAATCGAATTGGGAACCTCCTCCTTTTTTTAACTATATTAAAATAGAATAAAAAAAATACCTGTAGCGGGTTGTAAGTCGTGTCAAAATTAGAGCTCTTAACAACATATTTTGGTGATGCCATGTATATATACTGTACAAGCTTACTTTGATATTTCTCTATAAAAGATTTTTAATATCTAACTTTATATAAGGATTTTATTTATATCTTGTAATTAATAGAGATGTCCTTATGGACGCATCTCCATAAATTACGTGAGATGTTTAAGGGGGGAGGGGGTCGAGTCAAATCTCATCTAATCTTACATTGGAGAGAGGGGAAGGGGAGTATCGGCAAATAAGACGCATTTTTTTTCTGATTGAAACTATATATACTATTTTGGTCCATTTCATCCAGATTGCCCATGCTTAAGATTTAATCTTAAGCCTTGTCGTAATACGATTAAGATCATTCTCTAATTGGTTCGAAAGAAAATATCGGCAACGCACTTGTGACGCCTCCGGTGTTGCCTGCGCATCTGCCCTCCTATTCCATAAAAACTATCAAAACTTTACTTATACGTATGTATAGGTATATCGAGCAAAAGGTTATTTTGTATAATATTACCTTTTACTCGCGGCTAGGCTTTAACAATCAACTTTTCTGCATAAAAAATAATTCATCCGTACTTTCATCCAGATCCATTCATTCATTCAGCCGTTCAGTCGTTTTACCGTTATTGATAAGAAACTTATTCAAGGTCCAAAATCTCTACACCGATATTTTTTTTTAAATCGGTTTATTGTTTTAACCGTGAAAGCGTGACAGAGTTCCTTTCGTATTTATAATATTAAAGTATGCTTCAAACGTGGAGAGAATCTCTTCGCCCAAATAATTACGTATAACCTGCACATGTGTTACGTCCTCCAACATCATTGTAGTTACATAAAGTAAGTGAACCACAAAATATGTCCGCGCCAGGTCATTTTCACTGCGCGTTCTCACGGTCGGCGCACACGCTGTTATCGGGCCACCGCTCAAACAAAAGGATTGTCGCATTAACAGATTATCTGTGGCGGTGCACGTCACGGCTAAATACTTGTGTGTTTACGTAACTGTATTAGCTCTTTATTGGGCATATCGACAGGCTCTAATGGTCTGTTGATAGATATAGGCCTCTCCTCAGAAAAGAGGTTTTCAGACACGCTGCCCTTTCTTTTTGTTGACGGAGTGGAAAATTGTTTGGATCTCCAGCGTCTTCGAAACTCAAAAACCAGGAGTATGTGGCCGGTCTCATGCGACCCTGCTCTGAGGAGGACCCGGAATATATTATTTCGAGTCAAACAGGTTGTTGCAGAGTTTGCACAAGCACACAATTGCCCTGCAAAAATAAGGAAAATCAATAAAATTCGTTCTCCTTGCAGTGCAAACGTATTTCTTAATTTAAGTTTAAACAAAACTTTCTGTTTATTGCGCTACCGGGTAAACCTTGTTTTTAAGGAAACACGTGTCTCTTATTACTGAAGGATAACAATTTATCGAAAACTAAATTTCGGCATCTATTAGCAGTCAACAATATCTATTTATATTGAAACAAAAAAAAACAATACTTAACAAGGCTCCCTGATCTGTTTTAGTTGACAAACAACAGGACTAAAGAAAACAAACAGCTTTACCGCTTTTTTTTTAATCTATGCTCAGATAATTTACCTGTGTTCTTTCCAACCTGTCTCGTTTGTTTTCGGTGAATAATGGTCTGTGAGATACCAAACGTATTTGCGATTATTATTTTTTCTACTTAACAATAGAAAATCGTCCAAGTTATGGCTTTTAATACATCTATTTAGAATTTGACACGAGTGTAATAGTCCTGTGCCTATTGTAATGAATATGAAAACATCTGTTGCAGTACAGATTACCTTTTTTTTTTTGGAATAAGGTTGAAGTTTACTACTACTAATTTTTTATATTTTTTTTATAGTTGAGCTTGCCTCTGCCTGTTGGAAAGCATGAGCAGAAGCCAAAAGCAGTGGCAACCATTCTCAATGGGAATGCATACAATGCAACAAGTTAGTATGGCGACTGGGTCTTGCACTTACCAACGAAACACACCGCACCGGTCGAGTCGGCCCGTTCGTACTGAACTTAGCTTGGCTCTACTACCTTCTTAAATTACACGACTAAGCTATGTTTTATTCATTCATAGAACAAACCAGGAAAAGTTATATTCAAAATGTTAATATATAATACTAATGGTTATTACAATTTAGCTACTTATTTGTATATCCCTGTTATGTAAACTACATTGTTTTCAGTCGTAGACAGTTCATGCCTACTAATTTGTTATTTGTGGTTACAGTAATTATGATTCATAATCTACATTTAAGTAGGAATTTTATTAAATATAATATTACTAAAACTTCGCTGTACGTCTGGGTGTTCGTCCGTCTGTCAATATGCTGTATCTCATGAACCGTGATAGTTAGACAGTTGATATTTTCACAGATGATGATGTACTTCTGTTGCTGTTTGCGAGGTTCGGGTGTCGTCTTCCTCCAACACAAAGGCATGATCCTTCGATCAGGCCCCCTGAAGGGGTAATCAGGCTGGAGAGGTTGCTTCCTGCGTGTGGTTTATCCCTGATGAGGCTGAGGTTGCTGGCTGGCTGGCTGAGACTTGCTGTGGCAGTGAACATGATGGTGGCGTAGTAATACTGCTGTTCTGTATTTGCTACTTCGAAGACTGCTTTCAATCACTTCGAGGTCACCACTGTGGAGAAACGGGTGTCATATCCCTCTATCACAAAGGGAGGATCCTCCGACCAGGCATAGTGATCATGTTTGGCGGGCCATGGCCCTTCGAGAATCCCAGATATAGAGATTTGCTTCGGCCCACTGGCAGAGGTAATTTAATGCCAAAGTGGTGGGACCTCAGGATGAGGAGGAGATAAAATATAATATATATATACCTAATATTTTATTTATATATATTTATTATTACATCACGTACAGTTATTGAGAGCAAAGATACTAGTAGTAGTAGTGATCTTTAAACATATTGTAATCATATTTAGTGATTATTCCTAACGTATGATTGCACTAACCATTGTCCTGTATATGTAAAAATATATACTTTTTTCTTCTTTCACTACCTTTGGCCCCACGTACGTCAGTTATTGCTGTATATAGTGTCAAATTTAATTCCTTCAAAATCAAATCATCTTTGCACCAAACTGATTTAAAAATCGGTTTAGTGGTTTAACCACGTAAGCGTAAGAAATAAACAGAGTCACACATATACTATATTGGTAGGATTAGTAGGTATATAAATCGCGATATGTCGCGCCATAGACAACGGTAGGTACCACAAATAAGACTTGCTATGCGTCAGGACTATTACACAACGATTACTGTTATCCTCGGAACTACTTGGTCTGCCGCATGAAATCATCCTATATCCAGTCTAATGCGGTTCTATCGAGCTGTAATCGGATCCATTGTCCTGTTTCTTCTTTCTTGTTCTACTTCTAAGTATGATTGCATAGTTGTGGTCTAACGGGTATCAGAAAAGCTATGCTTTGACACAAATGATACCAGTGTCAATAATTTTGACGAGGTTAGTGGAGGTCTCACAATGTTCTCTTTCTAACTCTAAAAGGATAGGGAAAGCATGTAAAGGACAGTAAAACACTTTCGTGTCTTGTGGCAACGTCTTTTCATCAGTTGACGGAGTTCATTAAGAATTTAGACTATATTAGGGTCAACGAGTTCTTAGTAAAAAGCGCAAAAACGTGATGACTAATTTTGTTAAATTTAAAAGCTTTTACCTGAAAGACCTTCAGGTAATAGCGTGACCTTTTCCACTCTAACTGGCTGGGAGCAGCAAATTAGCTAATAAGGAAGTATGAGTGACATGCAAAAGTAACAACATCCTGATAGAATTGTTCTGAATTGTTGGCGCCACTGAGGGGCTCCTGCGCGCGTGCAATACCTGTTATTGAATGATTACGGTATGATTGTATGATTGTTATGATGTCATATCCTTATCAGACATGCTCTATGACTCAGGGGAAAATTTACCGGTTCAATTTTTACTCTATGACGTGTTTCAGTATCTGTGGGATTTTGGGCATAGACAAATAAAAGGTGAGGTTTATTTACTTATTTATAACGTTTAATATACCTTTTGACAACGGAAATTACGTAATACAATGTATTATAAAGTACCAATACATGTGGTGATATTCAGAAAAACGGACTGTTACCTACCTCCCTCCATCTCCCAAAGGCCGGCTACGCACTTTTAACATCTCTGGTGTTGGACGACGGTAGTCGCTTGCCATCAGGTATACGTCTGCTCGTTTGCCCCCTATCTTATAAAAAACTGTGCTCTATCAAAGCTTGCTTGATTTTAATGTTCTATACTGGTCTATTATACAACTGTCTAATTCCTACAACAATAAAAAATATTACTTAATACTTGAACATATTGCAGATACCGTCATGCCCGACTGTGCGAAAAAAGAGTTATATTTTTCAAGTGTATTCAAATTAAAAATCATTTATTCAATTAAAACACCAAGTGACATTTATGAATTTTAAATTGAAGCTACAGATAAAAATCATTGATCGAATACAAACAGACGCCACTGATGTATAAATGAATTAGGTGAAAACACCTAAAAGCACTGCCTGCCTGTGTCGATCTATAACTTACAGTTTCCAAAATGCGCAGAGCCTTATGGGAAAAATACTAGCAAAGAAACTCAGGGTCACTCTTCTAAAAAGTCAGAAATTCAAGTAAAATTTTACAAACAAAATAAAAAGATTTTATTTATAAACCTATCGTTAGTCAGGAAGATCATAGGTTTTTTGTATTATGTATAGGTTACCGGGTAGGGAGGCTGGTGCAGTAGTTATCAACGGTGCCAAACCAAACAAAGAAATATCTAGGTGAACGTACCTTATTGTGGTTTCGCCGTCATCTTATTAAACATAAAAATCAAATTCTTATTTTGGAGGAACTAGCTTAGTCACCAACGTTAATAAACGTAATCGGAATTTACAAAGTTTTGAATGTGATCTGATAAATCTATGATATGCTTTAGTGCATTTACTGCATATACCAATAAAATATTTTATAACTGGTTTTTTCCAATAAGTAGGTAATGTTTTTCTCTTGAACCTGGCTGACTTATAAGTTGTTTGTTTTAACTTTATGCAGTCACCGAGATATAAGAAGCGTCTGACTAGTCTTCAGTGTAGGTTCACCTGTATTAAGAAAATTAGGTAACGTATAATAATAATATGATTACATATAGTTTCACCGATATGAGTCTTCAACACAGGACGAGGAATCCACGTTTCACATTAGCGATTTGCAGACGACGTAGTTAACTTGGCTGCGACTCTGCTTGATTCTTTTTCAAAAGTGTCCGGAATCCAAGAGTGGTGGTCACCATACTCATTGCGAATGCATACAATGTAACAATGCATCCTGGTGATGGCCTAGTGATGCCACTGCATCATTGGGCCCCTGGTCCGGTCTGATCCGAAAGAAATGCTCTACAATCTGGACGATTGTGACACTTGGGATGGACTTGTAACACTAAGTTCATGTATACTAGAGATGTCCCACGAGTCCCGTGAACTTAAATGGTGTTAGGTACTATCGGAGTCCATCATAGGTATAGCGACAAAACAAACTTTATAGAAATGTAAGGCTTTGAGAATACCATAATTTCCCTATCAAATTTTTGATATTGATTTCATCCAAATAGGTTCTAATTAACTATTTTTGCTCTTAAAATGATACAAATGGTGTCGATGGAGACTCTGGTGCTGTAATATATAATTACACCCCAGTTACATCTGCGCAAGCGCGTGTGCAACAGCACGCAGCCTCTTATTATATTTGCCATTTTAGCATAATTGTTTTCTATGCACCAAACTGTGCCAACTGCTTGTCATTTGTCGACAACGTCTATTTCTGTTTGTACTTAACATAATCGAACAGGATTCTAAGTAGTTATAATAACACATCAGTATAATACGCGAGCCACTCGGATTGTTATAGGTTTTAAAGTTTCCTTTTTGTGTGTGTGTGTAGAGATGTTGTCCTGCATGCTTCGTTTCCTTGGTCGGCTCTTACGATACCCAACGGTTTAATTAGGGTAGTGAAGTTCTCAATTCGTCACCACACAGAGATAAGTGAATGATAATTGACTACCACAGCTTATAAGTCGAAATTCAGAAGTGCGGTCTTGTCTGGAGTCCTTGCGTCATATGCACTTATATGGAAATGTGGATTTACCCAAACGTAGCTAATAGTTAGGAGTTTGTAAATACCTATATTTATTTTACCGACCTAGTATTGAAAAAGCACAAATTATTAATTTCCTTAAAGTCTTGTGGTTCTTTGTTTGTTGAATCATTAGTGTGTGTTTAAATATTCAAAGTACATAAGATATAAATTGATAAAACAATTAAAAAAAATGGATAACTTACATTATAATTAATATTTCTTATTTCAAATTCTATTAATATTATAAACGCAAAAGTTTGTATGGATGGATGTTTATTACTCTTTCACGTAAAATTTTCTGAACGGATTTGGATGAAACTGTACAGTAATATAGCTTATACATCAGAATAACACATAGGCTACTATTTGGGCAATATTACGCGATAACCGACATATGGGCGGGCGGAGCCGCGGGGATAAACTAGTTAAGAATATAGGTAATTAAAAATATTCAGTATTAAAAACGCGTAAAAAAATGGTTAAAAAAGATGAAATTCTGAGTAAAAAAAAGAAAGCAGAATTGAATCAACAACCTCATTTTGTAAGTCAATTAAATACCTTTTTTTACAACAAAATTTTATTCCTTATCTAATTATCTCCTCTAAAGTTACCTTAAAGTAACCTTTTTAATAGAATTAACATAAATGCAGCATATTCTTAATATTCCCACGATAACAAGTGCCTATTATTAAAAATAAAATATTATATCAATGAATCACACATTCTCCATTCCGATGTAGGTAAAAAATAAGTTTAAAAAAAATACGCAAAGGTCGCAAACTCCAACTCACCGCATGCCAAAGTTCGTTCAATTCTCAGAAGGCATGAATCACAATGTCACACTTTTCGCGGTATTCGGCCATATTTTCTTGCGATCTGTCAAGCCATTTAGATCTGCGATTTTATGAATGAAATTGAATTCAAATATTATAATGTTTCACGTAATGTGTTACATATAGCATTATAATATTTGAACTATATATTACTATTAATTAAGTTAATTATAGTGTTAATTAGTAAAAGTAATTCATTACTAAAAAAGTTTTTTTACTAATGAGGCAACATTTTGTTCACGATAATGCACGCTAATGAAATTCACCAAGGCGTTACATGAAATAGAACATCATTTACTTACACGTATTAATTACTTAAAATACTAATCGAAACCCTATTAATCAGAATGCGTAAAACAGTACTTCATATGTTAAGATATCATTTGTAAAATTAAGATTTTATAAAATGAATTAATTTTTTTTAAATGTGTTTTGCGAAAAGTAAGATAATTTTGTGACAGTTGTCACAGACTAACTAATTTTTTTAAACAATTGAAATGTTCAAAACGTTTCACTGTTCTTTTTTACTTTTATTTCGATCAATCTAAGAAACAAATTGTTGATTGTGATATTAAAATTTTGACGTTCAAGAAGGAACTTATAGCTGTAATTCCTGAGTTGCAACTGGTTTCCTAGTGTACCAACTGTTTCATAAAAAGTATTTTTCCCTAACAAGTTCAAATAAGCTCTGACATATTCAATGATACATTACGTCTTTGTTAGAATTTAACCACTAATTGGAGAAAGCGCCGTTCAAGTTTTATGTGCAGATCTCGGCTTAGTTACGGTTTATTTCTAATCTTCGTAGATATATAATACTGTATAATATAAAAAAGTTTTATCGCGTGTTGTATGTCGTATGTTGCCAGCGTGTATGTTGGTTATCGTGGTAAAGAGAGCCTATGTCCTTTTTCCAGGACCTTCATGTATTTCTATGCCAAATTTCATTAAAATTGGTGCAGTTTTTTAACCGTGAAAATATTATAGAAAAAAGCTAACGATTTATGATGTCGATTAAAATGAAAAGTGTATAAGTGAAACTGTGGGATACAGTGTTTACCGGTCACAATTGGAAAATAATAATCAATGGATTGATTTCCAATTAATGGCTTAATGAACCGACGAGGGTATAGAAAGAAATCTAGCTTCCACAGTGCTTGTCATCATCAGTGTCATTAAAGAATGAGTAGTCGCTGGAATGTTCGTTTTTTTGTGTGGAATCGGGCGTAAATGAGCCGATGTATCGCCTGATGGTAAGCGATTACCGCCGCCCAGGGAGACTCGCTACACCAGAAGCGTCACAAGTTCTTTGTCGGCCTTTGGAGGGTGGCGAGGGGTTGGGGTATTGGCCTCCGGTATCTTCACTCACTCAGTGAAACACATCGCAGGCGCTGTTTTACACCAGTTTTCTGTGAGGCCAATAGAAAATAACGGCTGATTTGTATATAGTTATCTGACAAATATGTATGTCTCTGTACAATACATGTGAAATTTAAATCTGTGGTTATTTTCGGACATCTATTTCATTCATTTATTTATCACACAACGCCATCTAGTCCCAAACTAAGCAGAGTTTGCATTGTATTAGTACATATATACTTTTTATTTGTAAATACCTACATATTAGTCACCAAACCAATACCTAAGTACCCAATACCTAGCTAGTAACCCGAACTCCAAAACAAATATTTACAGATCATACAAATATTTGATCCGGGCATCGAACCCGAGACCTTAAACACAGTAGTCGTTTACGCTACCAATGTGCCACTGTGTAACAAGGACTTTATCATTAAGAGGTGAACCTGACCGTGAGTGAACTAAATACACAATACAAAAATTACTGCGAAATGTAGGACAACTAAAAACAAGCGTACGTGATATCAGTGCTTCAAAGAATCTGAAATTGCAATGGATACCATCGCACATTAATATTAAGGGCAACGAGGAGGCGGACCGATTAGCCAAATTAGCGATAAAGGAAGGGCATAATATTAATATTAAACCACATTACTCCGAGCTATTACATAAATTCAAAATTAATTGTTACAATAAATGGAAAGAGTATTTTAATGAACAGTCGAAAATAAAAGGAATTTGGTACAAGACTATTCAGTCCGAGCCTCCTCATGTACCATGGTTCGGTAACTTAGAAATAAGTAGATCGTGGGTTACAATAGCTCATAGATTACGTTCTGGACACATTCCGTCAAAAAAATTTGAATATCTAATACGTAGAGCTAACTCACCAAATTGTGAGATGTGTAACATTGTGGACGACGTTCAACATTTGTTGATGGAATGTGTCAAGAATCAATCTAAAAGAAATTTAATAATGGAGCAGTTGAACTTGAATTATTTGGATGTCGGTATAATTCAAAGTGTTTTGGCTATACCAACATCAAAAAAAGCTATAAAATTGTACAGTTTAGCATATAATATTTAAATGTTATTTGATTAAATTAAGGCCTTATGGGTCTGGCATACCCTAATAGGGTAAAAGTCCCTAAATAATAAAGAAAAAAAAAAT
>PKRV01002955.1:226607-259166 GCA_003709505.1 Hyphantria cunea
AAAAAAAAAAAAAAAAAAAAAAAAAAAACAAGCACAATATGGTAGATGACTGTATCGTAAACTAATACGGATGTTTCCTTCATTAAATCGAATATTACAAAACATCTCGGAAAATTTAATAATTACAGCTTTTCATTTCTATTACAAGTTTTAATTAAATAAACCTTGAAATATATTGCTCAATTGAGGAGTCTAAAACAGTGACGTAACAAGTTTGTATTTAGAGAATTTTTCATACAAAGTTATCGTTTTGACAGAAGGTGTCAACCAGCCAGGGAAGTTTTATGACAACTTATATTTAAATATGTAGCAACTTTTGCGATGGAAACTTGAATTAATTGTTAAAATTACGCGACAATAGTGAGGGTAAAGCTGTAGGCTCATCATCATAATCAAATGCCTTTAATAGATAGTCCTGGGCCTGGACACCAGCTAAAGCTTAAGCGATCACATAAATGTTGTAATTAACATATTATTATATAGACTCACTCAGTGTAGGCGCTCATAGCCCAGCTGCACCAGGTGGTTAGAAGCAATCACCGAGGGTAAACAATGACGGTGTGGTCAGTACCTGGATGGGTGACCGCCGGTGGCATGTTACCATGAGCGTTTCTGTGATTCGGAGGTCACGTTAAGCAGTCGATCCCGGTTGTTATCACAAGATAACAGCCGTGAAGCTTTGTTGGAAGCCTTTAGGTGGCTTGAAAACAACGTTGTCTTGCCAGTCCCCAACCCGCACTCGGACAGCGTGGGGACGCATGGCTTTAAACCTCTCCTGAGAGGGAACTCAAGCCCAGCAGTGGGACATTATGGGTTGTTAATGAAGATACAGACCCTTCTGGTCAGTGTGTTATTAGACTAATATCTGTTTTCTATGGATAAGCCTATGCCCAGTGAACTAATGAAGCATAAAAAGGACTCATATTTTAGTACCTAGCTGTACTACGGAATGAAGTACAAACATTAAGTAGTAATTTCATTCCAGTCACGTATTTGGTATTAATTACTAATTACAATTGCTTGGTATTTACAGCGACTTCAACTCTTTGTTTAGGTAAAAAATAGTTATCTAGGTTTAAACAAGTCTAGGTTTTATTTATTGCTTTAAGGTTGAGTCAGTTCGTCCTTGCAGACTGTGTCAGGGTCCCACACTTGTTTACATTCGCGTACAGTTGGAACTTTGTTATATTAATGATTCAGTTGGATGGTATTTGCGATGGTTGCATAATGTGTAGTGTTATGTTTTGAAGTATGCTAGTAACTCGTGCATGGGCAGGTATTGTTTGCGTAACTTTTATGTTTGTTTAGCTATAGTATTACTGGAATATAATTAAGCTACGTTAGACACGAGAGCTCCGAGTGCGTGCGATTTACTGTATGGAATAGTCAGCTGACCCGAGCATCTTTGTTCGCGACTATTATATTCTTCGTTTTAGCAACATTTTTAATTGAGGCTAGGGTCTTATTTCTAGTAACTTATACAGCCTTTCTCGATAAATGCTTAAAAAGCTTTAAAACACTGTCCAATCTCACCAGTAGTGTCTAAGATTAGAACATTAACCGAACAAACAAATTTTTCACGTTCATAATATTTTTTTTGTGAAAGCGATCGTACTTAAGCGATTACCGCCGCCCATGGGCACCCGTAACACCAGAGGCGTCACAAGTGCGTTGCCGGCCTCTGGGGGATAGTGGGAAGGGGTTGTTGTATGGGCGTCGTCACTCACTCGGTGAAACGCAGCACAGGCGCTGTTTCACACCGATATTCTGTGAGGCCGTAGTATCACTCCGGTCGAGCCGGCCCATTCGTGCCGAAGCGAGGCTCTCCCACGGTAGAAAGTACAGTCCAATAATGAGTTCGTATTCATAAATGCCGGACACGTTTCTGTTTACAACTTTATTTGAATAGTAATATTGATAATAGGCCTATACAATATACCCTAAACCCGTTACTCGGTGTGCTGGTGACCGCAGGGTGTCGCATTACACGGGGGTAACGCCTAGTATCGATTCTGAACTACACTTCATTTAATACAAAGTGTTATTTGAAAATTATTATCACTTTTCTAACTATAAAGTACCTCTAAGTACCTAGTGTCAACACCGTTATTCATCCAGTGGGTGTCGTAAGACTAAGCGAACTTACTACGCAGGATAACGAGAAAAAACACTTGAAAAATACCAGGTTACCAACCCGTTTACAAGGAGAGGCCTATTGCCACCAGTGGCCTGTTAAGGGCTGTTGATGATTTGGCTTAAAATCAGAAAGGCGTATAGAACGTTTTGCTGAATGGTGTTGTATTCGAGTTCATGGTGCGGGGTATGTGCTCAGTGACTGTACGAATGACGTAGTGCCACCACACCGCTGAACACTTGCTTCGATCCACACAAGGGCAACATTTATTTATTTTATTTTGTACGAATTGTTAAATCTGGGTGTTTTTTGTGTAAATTTCAGTAATTTTGGTAAATACCTCCACAACGCAGGACTGTTGAGTCAAATAATGACGGAGTTGCTTTTGAAAAAATAAATAAATTGTATTTTTATTATAATTATAAGAATTATCTAACTTAGACATCCACGTCTCGATAATAATGACGGAGTTGCTTTTGAAAAAATAAATAAATTGTATTTTTATTATAATTATAAGAATTATCTAACTTAGACATCCACGTCTCGATATCCATAAAATATACATACATACCCATGTATGAAACGGCTCGATCGAAGCTAATAGAAATCGTGTTATTGAGGTTATTAGACCCAACTCCAAGCCTCTAATTCTAGAGAGTGGACTCCATGTACGTTGGTACTCATTTACCCATTTCCAACAAATCTTTCGTTACTTTAAACCGAGTGAGTGAGGCCATTTATCTAATTACTATAGGAAGGATGTGCTCAAAGGTCGACAACACGCTTATGAGTCTTCATGTCTTCATGCACGAGCGACCGTTGTTTCTTGCGATCAGGTCACTCATCAGCTCGTTTAGCAGCAGTAGCCTAATATCCCACTAGTTCTTGATCACATCAGAAATTTTCACTTAGACAGCTTCCGTGTATCATATTAGATACTACTTAAGCTATTATACAGCTCTATCATGTATTGAAAAGCTTTTCATGATAAAATCCGGACCGACAAAGTGAATGTGGTTAATTCTTATCATGTAGAATAACGATGGTCGTACAGCCGAGCATTTGAGCGACTCGCCGTAGTCGTAACAATTTTACTGCCAATAACCACTATCGATTGCCGGCTAATGTCGGGTTGGCACACAGATGTGTAGACATGAGATGTTAGGTAACTTTACGGTCGTATTAAAAGGAAGTGATCTAGATAATACTTAATGGATTTTTATTAAATTTACGGCTGTTTTCAATAATCTATCTCCAGATTTGATTATTAAAAACGGTTTGACTTTAACTTAAAAAGAGAAGGCATTTGTGCCGTTATTTGACAACTAAATTTTGTCAAATAATGATCCTGCATTTCATTTCACAATCAAATTAAAAATATATTTAAATGAAGCATCTACCGTTTTAACGGGAGATAAGTCATTTAAGACGTCCGGTAAGTTATTAGATATTACTAGAGTTAAACCGATTGCACTGTGAAGAAAACGTTGGCAAAAATAAAATTTTGAACGGGCCGGCTCTACCGGGTCGGTACTAACCTCGCACATAAGACCATCCTAATGCGACAGGATTCGTGCTGCCGTGTTTCGTTGGTGAGTGCGAGACCGGAGGTCCAATAATGCAGGAGCATCTATAGGTCGCCGTACACCATACTGCATTGTCTGGATTCCCAATGAATATGAAATGAATAATATAAGTGATATGGTGACCACCACTCTTGGATTCTGCTTATGCATGCAGAGTAGAGTCATTTTGGCAGGGCCAAACATTAAAAAATGAAAACTGACTTACCACTACCAGCTTAATAAATAAATTATCCTTTTTTAGGATAGACGTATGTCCATAAGTGAATTATTTAAGATTGCGATATTTTTTAAGGTTGTTTGTTTTTATACGTACAATTAGAGAGTTTAGGAATGCCTTGCACACGTATGTGTGAGACATAAAGAATTTCGTTCAATAGATTAGCTAGGTTTTTATTTATACAATTGAATGGAAATAGGACCTTTAAGCACATGGTGTATTATATGATAGTACAGTCACTCGTAACGAAGCCTTGAAGAATCTAGATCACAACTCTACCATGAATTTCCATTTACTGTATTTCACGATGGCATTTCAATAGTCAATGAACTATGTCTATTATTTTCCACGTACAAACAATTTCAGATATTAAACATTGTGGAAATATGCAAACTAGAAATTTTGTGTTTGTCAATTCATACGTCTTGTTGGAACGCAAAACAATTTGTACTCTAACGCAACAGTTATGTAATATGTGACCTGAATCGATTAGTTCCCGATTACAAAATATCTATCAAATATTAATTTCACGCTCGCTATTAATTAAGGGTAGACTGGGAAATTGTAAACTGTGCGAGTGCTAGTAAATTAGTTGTGGTTCCGTAGAGAGACTTAAAAAGACCTGAGGTCATAATGTAATGTCTGTGTGTCTTGTGATTTTGACTATATGAATATTTATTCATATTTCATTTCTTAAAAATGTTATTACGCTTCAAAAATTAATTAGACATAAAACATTCTTAAATAGCATTTGTAAGTGCAAAACCAGCTATAAGCAATTTTTGTTATCACTTAACGTGTTTCAAAGAGATATTTAAAATGTAAATTAAAATTATAATAGCCTACTTTACTAACATTTGAATTGTTTGACATTTCGAACAGGTTTCACTGGCCGTGGTCCCGGAGATCCTGTGGCAGCAGGTCCGCCGTTGAGTACGTAGGGAAGAACTTCTGAACTAAACATTTTTAAACCACAAATATTTTAACCTTGGCTTCTAGCTATTAATAAAACACAGTTTGCCCTCTAAGACGTAATTTTTATTCTTCTTCCTGATGTACGGAACCCTAGATGTCGTCAGTATGATCGGTGATTACGAGGCAATTTGCTGTACCCTAGCGCGCCGAGCGTGAAGCACAGGTGCGGTTCCGCGGCGCGAGCAACAACCGCACTTATTGATTTTCACTATCATTACACCGCCAGGAGATTATAGTGACCCTTGGACTTCCTACTGGTACATTGAAGGTCGTTATTGACTAGACAGCCATCCTTTTTAACTACGAAAAGTGTGAACGAAGCAGAAATCATTTTCTTCTGATGGATAATGTAAAAGCCTACAAACTTTACATTTTAGCCACCAATGCTTTTTATACAACATAACCTATTAGTGATCAATTCATCTCTAAATGGGCCGGCTTGACCGGAGTCATACCACGGCCTCACAGAAAACCGGCGTTAAGCACCGCTTGCGCTGTGTTTCACCGTGTGAGTGAGGATACTGGAGGCCCATTCCCCAACCCCTGGCCCCATCCCACTCCCCATCACTCAAAGGCCGGCAACGTACTTCTGACGGCTATGGTGTCCTTGGGCGGCGGTAATCGCTTACTATCGGGTGATACATCTGCTCGTTTGACCCCTAATCCATAAAAAAAGGATGTATAAAGTTAGAACACGAAATAAGTAATAATAAAGGAAACGCAAAGGAAGCCGCGGGTAATAGCTAGTTAGTACTTTTAAGTGTAAAACTGCTTTAAATGTAAGCACAGTTTAATCCGGCTAATCTTTGAAACGATTGGACCGATTTCGACGGAACTTTCATTGTAAGATAGCTGATGTTACAAGGAGTTACTTAACCCACAATTATTGTAGAAAAATATATTTAGAAGCAATTTAAAGCTAATTAAATAGTATTATTAATACCGCGGGGCGCAGCTAGTACAAAATAAATAGTGTGAGTGTTGCCTATCATAAACAGAGGTCCTTTGATTACCTAATTAACGAGGGTCAAAGTGCGGGTAATGCGGTTGTTTCGCGAATATCTCGAGAACACTGGAATTTTCTACAACAATACTTGACTAATAACTGAGTCAAATTACTACAGTGTTTCGTCAATTCTTTCATATGAAACATAAAGTACCTATCAAAATACATATGAGCTGATGGTACTAATACTGTGGATGGTCGTGTGAGTGGATTACTGTAATAATTTCATTAAGAAATAGTGATAATTTGTTAATAATTAAAGAATTTAATAACTAATAAGTTTATTTTGACGAAATTATTGCACGTGGCGTGTCAAACTCACGAGATTAAACAACAGTGTATCCCATTGCCCATATTCGCAAAAATGAAAGTTTGAAGTTTTTGGTCTAGAAGTTCACCGATACTGGATGCTAAGCCAGCTGTCAGCGGTTCGATACCTGTCTACGACAAAGTATTTGTGAGATGAGCACGATTATTCTGTGTCTATTTGTCCACGCAACCTGGTCTGCAGCTCCTACTGCCTGTAACGTGGTTTATTCACTATAAAAAGATTACAATGATTGATTCTGGTCCTTTCGGTCTTAGCGTAATGATATGTAACTTATAGCCTTCCTCGATCGCTGGGCTATCTAACACTTAAAAAATTGTTTAAATTAAACCAGTATTTCTTTACATTAGCGTTTTGAATTAAATAAAGAAAATGTTGGTGATTGAAAAAATTAAATCGCTTGTGCAAATTTACTTCGTCGGATTCGTATATTTAAGAACTATAATTGTCGTGAATATTATCAAAGCTGATCAAGCATTTTAAAGGTAAGGTAAAGAAAGTTAAGTGTCAGTGAACCGTGGCAGTACTATGCTGATTGTTGAACGACACAATATTGAGTACGTAAGGGTTATTGCCACCCTCTTACGAAATATCAAAGATCATTTGTGTAGACGGGACACGTGCATTAGGAACTTTATTTTTTCTTTTACACAACGTCAACTTGCTTTAAACTAAGCATAGCTTGTACTAGAAAGTAAGACTGACTGATAGAATACATATAATACATACATACATACTTAGAATACACATAATATGTGTGTATTTTCCAAAATAAAAGTATGTTCTTATAATAGTTGTCAAGTCCCGCTTAGTTTGCAAGATGGCGTTCGGTGTTGAAGTGTCCTAAAATATTTATTAATGTTTTATAAATACAGACATATTATATAGAGTTTGTCTTCTCTATATATACATATATTTTTAGATCATGCAAATATTTTAAGGATAACAGTCGCATACACTATCACTGCACCATCGAGGCAATTCAGATTGATGTTATTCATCCTGATTTGGCACGGCATCGAATCCAGAGGAATCTAAATCACATGGTTTGAGTCCTCATCAGAGGAGTTAGAAACGAGAAGATTATTTATATCTCAATCATCGAAGAAGTGTAGCTTCACTTTTACTGTATGTATTTTATTTATTAAATCTTTATGCATAAATGTAGCAGAGGCAGATTTTATGCTGTAGGTCTTTTCTGCCAGTAGTCGATATTGGAGCAATGCAGAGCCAAACTGTAAATCTTCACAAACCCTGATATTACTAAGTGTTTCTAATAAAAATAAGTCGTAACTTGATTCTGGGTGGGTAGGATTTAAAGACCGGCTATGTATTTGCAACTTTTGTGTTGTAGATATAATGGGCGGCACGGCAATCACCACCAAATGTGCACTTATCATCATCATCAGCCTAACGCAGTCTACTGCTGGACATAGGCCGCTCCAATCGCATGCCGCTTGATTCAACTTAATTCAATAGCCAATTTTCCTCCTTTTAATACTACAAAAAACTTTCTTCAGGACATTTTACTTGTCTCTCCGCGTAACCATGTTTAGACCTGAACTGAAAATAATTTTAGTGTAGTAAAATTATTCAAATGTCTAAAAAATAATGACGTACCTGTAAAAATAAAACGTATATAATCTGTATTATGTATATGTAGGGGGTTAAAACAACCCCCTCACCCTTATATGACAGTGAATAATAACCCTTCCTCGTTACGCATTTAGAATCATTAATCAAGTCGTTAATACCCTAATGGTCTTAATGACCGCGACACTGTATTTATGCGTAGGCAGGGTAGGGTTAAATATGTCTAATTGATATCTGCACTTCGAGGGAATTTCAAGGTTGTCAGGTAAGGGTTGAAGCTTTTCGTTTCGGTTTCAGTAGAAATTATTCTTAATTACCAGTTTTTGGAAAAGGGGTGGTTACACAAGCGGTTGAAATTATTGCAGGGAAGTGTTAGTATGTTCCACTGGACTGTTTGTTTAGTCATTAGTGGTTGGATATACCGGCTATTAAAGCCGTAGCTACAATTTTTATTGAGGACTTTGAGACATAAATACGGTTCTTTGATTACTAGCTGACACGACCAACTTCTTCTACGATACAAACATATTAAGACGGTTATTGGAACGTTTAAAAAGGAATAATTGTGTCATATATTATTTGCACGTAAGTTTTACCGTTTATGCAGCACACGCAATGGAAGCTCTCAAACTGAATATTTTTCGACCGTTTTCTCTGCTACTATCAGTCGAAGTGTGTCAATATATAGCTTTCTCAATAAATAGGCTAAAACTGTATAAGAAGAAAACCGGACCAGAAGTTCCTGAGAAAAACACATTCAATCAAACAAACTTTTCAGTTGTATAATATTACCATACATTTATAGATTGTTTTTTAATTTTAAATACCGTGTTACCCACCCAGCGTGTTACCACGTGTTTAGGAAGCGGGTAACACGCAACGTGTCACAGAGTCTGCTAAATTAAGTATCAGACGTGCGTGAGTATTTGAGACACTTCGTCTCAAGCATTTTTGAAAGGCCAAATGAACACACGGACAACCATCTAGTGGGTCATCTCCTCGCCTGCCCCCTTTTACCACCGCTCAAACAACTACGCGGGAGATAGATTGTGCTAAAGTGTGTAACTACGTTGTCTTGCCAGTCCTAATCCGCACTCGGCCAGCATGGGGATGTTATGGCCTTAACCCTCTCCTGAGAGGAAAACCGAGCCCAGAATTGGGACACTATGCGTTGTTGATACAAGTGTGTAAGCAACCACAGACGTTCTCTCTGTTCCGTAACTTTATACGACATGTCTCCGATACGACTGGGCAAAGATCAGACTCAGGACCGAATGCTTTTCGTGCAATTCGAGGCACGGGGATTAAGACCCCAACTTCCTATCTCCGAGTTGTTATTAACAATTTCAGTAATCAGAAAAAAACAATAACATTCTTTAGACTTCTTTGACTGCCTCGGTGGCGCAGTGGTAGCTTACGCGACTGCTGTCCATGAGGTCTCGGGTTCAAATCCTGGGTCGGACCAAATGTTTGTATGATCTGCAAATATTTATTTCGGAGTTTGGATGTTTTCTATGTATAATATGTATGTATTTGCGGAAAAAAGTATATATGTATTAATATCAGTTGTCTAGTACCCACAGTACAAGCTTTGCTTAGTTTGGGACTAGATGGCGTTGTGTGCTAGATGTCCGAAATATTTATTTATTATTTATATTTATTTATTAGATCGAACCCGACCTTTCTTGATGGCCCCTTATTCCATTGAAAATCAAAACTGTAAAGGTTTTTATTTCCTCACACCAGATTCATTCTTATTCATAAAATTAGTTAGACCCGTTTGTAAAGTCGTTGGAAAAGCTCCGTTGCCATTAAAACGGGCCCATCAACTCGTCTAGCCATCATAATGGGAAGTCGCCTGGCATTTGGCAAACACCCATGTCTAGTGCAAACCACCCGCTGTTACTAGAATTATTTATGCAACGGAATTTGGTTTATAACCAAAAGCTTGGGAGTTTAAAGTGCATGGACAAATAATGAATTATTTAAAAGATAAAACCCGACTGCGTTAAATCATACATGAAACATATAAGTTAAATATATGTTGGTAATCACCGTTAAAAATGCTTTATTTACCATATACCATTATACCACACTCGATGTATTTTGAAAACAATTTTTTTGAGATTACTTTTTGGCTCCAAAAAATACTTATTTTTTTTGTTTACTTTGATGTACCCAGTGTCACTCTCACGACTCAGACAAATGTATTGATACACATGAAAGTACGACAACCAACTTAGGTTCTAGGGCGTGCCAAAAAAATCTACATATATACTCGAAAAACATAGACCTCCTTCTTTCACAGTCGGGTAAAAATATTAAAAGTATTATATATATATTACAGCTAAGCATGTTATACCTCACTCCCTATAGCCGGGCTCAACTGTTCAACTTGCAGCAAGAACTTGCGCATTAGTCAGACAAACGCCAAAGTCAATCCAGACACCGCCACTGAATACACATTACAACAAAAGATCTTAAATACTAGATGGAGCATGGTGATAAATAAAATTTATTAAAGTACTAATTGAAGAATGCAACTTCATTTTTTTATGTTTCAGCTGCCAAAATGATTCTAATCTGCCTGATGGAAACCATGAGCAGAATCCAAGAGTGGGGATCACCATCCTCAATGCGTATGAGGACTATCCATGGTGACCCACCCACACTATGGCGGCCTAGTGAGATGCTTTTTAACGTCATGCTTACATTGGGATTACAGTGGGTAGGAAACACGTGCGCTGGTCATTCCAGGTTTCAACCGCTCGGCACTGGAAGGGAGAACCGATGCGATAAGTACTAGAGCGTATGTCTACACTCTAAAGCGGAGACTTTCAAGGAAGGGAGTTGAGCCAGTCCGTTCGTGTAGAATACAGCATGGCCCGACTACCTTGAAAAAATACAATTAAAGAATGACTCAACACCGTTTTTTTATTGAGACCAAGGTATAATATCGGGTGACTTGGCCCATTTGAGTCACAGCATAAATTTCAAAGTAGTCTGAAAGACTACCACCCCCAGGGACATCTGCTCCTCTACAGTCAGTGTCCAGGATTCTAAGCAACACAGACCTGACAGTTAT
Source organism: Hyphantria cunea (assembly GCA_003709505.1). Lineage (NCBI taxonomy): Eukaryota > Metazoa > Arthropoda > Insecta > Lepidoptera > Erebidae > Hyphantria > Hyphantria cunea. Next base: position 237,532 of record PKRV01002955.1, read on the forward strand.
GCAAGTATTTTTGGACATTCACTTGACTGTTACCTTGGGTATCATATCTAGATCTTGTTTATTATATCTATGGTTGAAGCACAACTTTGACCAAAGTTTTTATCAATGATACTTGGAGTATTTTAGTAGTTAGTCCTTTTCGTGTAGAAGACGTTATAGCCGGGTGGAGTGTTCTTTTGTTATCGAAACAGTTATAGTTCCGAATAGTTATAGTTTAAGTTTATGTGAGCATCGAGCCTTTATTACCCGACCGTGTATTTTACTGATACGTAGAAATGACGTTTTTTGCTCTGGCAATATAAAAGTATGTCTTATTGGTTTTTCCCGATTTAGTACTTACATTTTGAATATAACACAACGTTCCCTGGATCAAAGTTAAATACAGCATGTACTTTTTATTGAAGAACATATAGTTTTGTGTAGTCTATCCATTTTCAACCAGCATACAGTGGGACATAATTCTCATAAGTCTCTTCTTCCACGTTTCGATTGTCGAACCATTCCTTACTCTTCTTACTGAACATTTCCATTGTTTCATTTTTAAGGCCCAAAAATAATTGATATTTGGAGTCTACTTTGCTAGGAACAAAAGGAAATTTTGACTTATTTAAATTATTTCTTAAACTTCAAATTCTTAAGTTATTACTATCTCCATACTTTCAACAATTTCTAAACTGGCTGAAAGAATACTAAACAAACGTTTTGTTGATTATCTTGAGGCTAAAAATCTTTTGTCTAATTTGCAATTTGGATTCAGAGTAGGTACATCAACAAACGATGCCGTTCATGAATTAACTCACCATATTGTGCGCAATTAGGAAAAAAAAAAGAAAGTTATTACTATATTTCTAGACCTAGCGAAAGCTTTTGACACGGTGTCTGTCCCACTTTTGTTGGACAAATTGGAGAAACTTGGTATCCGTGGTACTCAGCACAAATTATTCTCTGACTATTTGACCGGGAGGTTTCAAAGGGTAAGGGTTGGTGAAATCACTAGCGATGACCTGCCAATTGCTTTTGGTGTGCCGCAAGGCAGTGTGTTTGGTCCCACGCTCTTTCTCACTTACATAAATGACTTATGTAAGTTACAACTTAAGAATGGCAAAATTGTGACTTTCGCTGATGACACTGCCCTGATCTTTCATGGAGAAAATTGGAAAGAAACCTTTGCCTTCGCACAGATGGGCTTCGATGCGGTGTGTTCGTGGCTCAGGAAAAATGGGCTGACGCTTAATGTAGATAAAACCAAATACATTCCCTTTACAATGAAAAATTCTCCATTCAGTTCTGCACAGGATCACTGTATTGTGGCACACTCTTGCTTAGACCATCAGTCCTATGCATGCGGCCAACTAGAAGGCACCACCAAAATTGGCGTTATTATCGACAATACTTTTAGTTTTAACTACCATATTGAACTACTGTCATCTAGAACGCAGAAACTAATTTTTGTCTTTAAAAATTTACGCAACAAAAAAATCATAAAAATGGTTTACACTTCCTTATGTCAACCCATATTGTCATATTGCATCTCAGTATGGGGTGGCGCATGCAAAACTTTCCTTATAAAGCTAGAGAGAGCTCAAAGGGCCTTTCTTAGGGTGGGTCACTCCTTGCCATTCATGTACCCGACCAGTGACCTCTTTCACCTTTCAGACGTACTCAGGGTTCGGCAATTATTTATCCTGCACACTGTCCTCAAGCAACACTCTCTACTTCCATATGATGCCTCTAAAACCAACAAGCGCCTCAAACATAAAGTTTGTCCTCGGACTGAAATTCACAGCACAGCATTCTCTGGAAGATTTTTCGGCTTTCTTGGAAGATACCTTTGCAATAAAATAAACCAAAGGTTGAGTATTTACTCCTCTTCGAAATTCCATTGCAAGCATACTGTTTCACACTGACTCAAATCATTGAACTATGAGGATACTGAGAAGCTGCTATATGTGCCTTTTTGATTGAATAAGACATGTGAAAACATTGGCTCAGCATTCAAATCTTGTTGGTGGATGAGTTGGCTTGGTATCATCAGGTCCTCATCATTCGAAGGGTAGCTCACACACACATTCATACACACAAAGATACACACATATATACACCACCCACACACATACACATACACACACTAACACACAATACTTACTCACATTTATATTCACACAGACTTTTTCATTTTTATCCATCTCACATGTTACGGAAAATTAATCTTATTACTCCCTCTTTACCTACTTATCTGGAGTTAGGAGAGGCTGGTTATTCTCTCATACAGGTTCTACCTAGTACGGAAACCAGTCTCTCACACAGATCTCTTGTTTTCTGGAATTTTCTGTGTATATTTTATTTAACAGATTTTTGTAATTTTGTGTGAGAGAAAATATATAAAATAATATTGAAAACAAAAAAAAATTACATTAACATATTTTTTCTAAACTTTTGTTAGCATTTTAATACTAAGAGAACCACCTTGATCGGGAGGTTGAGTTACCACTTGCAGAAAAAATAGTAAATTTAGTAGTTTTTAACACCACCATCGCAAAAAGAAACTACCAAGGCCACTGTCATTTTTTATTTGACAGCTAGTAACATTATTTTTTCACATCTCTTCGTAGCGAACTTCATCCGTATGTTATTGATGAAAATTTTAAAATTTAAGATGTTACAACTCACTATTTGTCCACTTCCGACCGCGACTGTCAGCAATGTATCTCCCCACAAGCATCATACATATCCAAGTGACAATGACAGAATATATTCAACAATTAATCAGATATATTTTTTCTAGTAGAGTAAGTAACATTTTCTAAACAATACTGCGGTTCCCGTCGACGACGCCGCCATTGTGTTGAGCGTTTCCCACATGGAGCGACGTGTCGATCAGTCCACGCCCACTTTCACTGATGACACCAGGATGTGGAGAATGGAGAATTTTGACACGTGTTGATTGATCAGGTCGCGGATTAGATCTGGACGTCGTTACCGCTGCACCGTGCGAAGTGAAAGCGAAAATTAGGACACATAGCCCTAATTTTCGCTAAACGCGGTAACGATAGCCTGGGCAATGAGATAATTAATAATTGTATTTGTGTCTTGTAGTACTCGTAGCTGGGCAAATTAAGTTTGCTCTACTCTCAGCACTACGATCCATATTGCCTGAACACACAGCTCGTGGCAGGAACAGCTGATGTGTATTCGCAAAATAGTTTAAAATAGGAGTCTCAATCCTCAGGATTGAGGGCAACTGCACGAGGAGGAGAAGAGAAAGACCAGTCCTGTACTATTAATACAATCTATGTTGCGTGGACTTCACAAACTCATATGAAACGCGTACAAAGAACACTAAAGTCAGAGTAACAATTTGTGGATCACACAAAATGTTGTCCCATGTGCGAATTTAACCCATAACACTTAGCGCTGAGACTATCGCATAAGCCGCTATGACATCCGTGCAGTCAAAAAGCCCATGAAGTAAGGGTATTTTATTCCTTATTTTGTGGTACAAACAATGCAGAATCAGATTTGACCGAATCTACGTGCAGATCTAGCTTTTGCTTACAAAAGTCCTTTGACGTATCTGCTCATTAGAGGATTTACTGTGTCATATTATTGCGGTTTTCCATCGAAAAAGGATTTCCCCAAACTCGTTAAATTGGATCAAGGTCCAGTATTAACATCCATATGACATTTAGACTTTGCTTAAGTCTGGAGTACCTACCTTGGGTATTGTTCTCTATTACTGCTGTTAAAAACGTCCACGCGCTGATTAACAATACACAGAGTGTCTCCAACTCTCTTTATCCCATTGGTGTCGTATGAGGCGTATAAGGGAGCCAAACTACGAAAGACAGCATCACTGCATGGTGAAGGAAAACCACCAACAGCGTCGTCGTCGTCGCACGACCAGGGTCGTATAGTAGACGTTGACGACGAACACCTCCTTCCTCAGGATAGGCCTATCATCAACAACCCATAATGTCCCACTGCTGGGCTCGGGTCTCCTCTCAGGAGAGGGTTAAGGCCATACGTCCCCACGCTGGCCAAGTGCGGGTCGGGGACTGGCAAGAATACGTTGTGGCTATGTATCTTGCCGTTGGATGTTTTTAAGCCGCCCGATGGCCCCCAACTAAGCTTCACGACTGCTATCGTATGACAACAACCGGGACCGACTGCTTAACGTGACCTCCGAATCACGGAGACGCTCATGGTAACATGCCACCAGCGGTCAACCATCCAGGTACAGACCGCGCCGTCGTTGCTTATCCTCGGTGATTGTTTCTCATCATCTGGTGCAACTGGGCTATGAGCGCCTTTATAGAGTATAGGTCTATAAAAAGTGTCAAAGAAAACAATCGAAGTATTAGAAATCATTTTAATCATCTTCTCTTACAAATAACTTATAAAATTACGTACATTAATCATATATCGTTACAATACATATATTTGTACAAAATTCATGGTTTTTATTAAAAAACGAATCTAACAACACTACATATACTTTTGGAAAATTCATGAGTTCTTTGAAATTGAGTATTAAGTTTAATTGAGAATATAATATATATAAAAGTATATATGAGTATAGTCTAGTGTAAGCCCTGCTGAGATTAAACCAGTGAAGTTACTACGTTAGTAGGTTGTTGGCTATAAGCCACTTATAACCGTTTATAAAAGCCATATACGCTATCCTTTAAAGTCGTTTGGGAGGGTGGGAGGATAAGAAGAGAGGGGGTCCATAGTTCTCTGGAATTTAGGGTGGCTTAACTAGTCTGCCTTCACTGAGATCTCTGTCTATGACCCTAAATGCGGAAACGGAGTCTTTTGCTATTGCGAAAGTAGATTTTTGATTCAAATTTACAGACAATGGCAATGTTTTTAAGATAACTGAAAGTTTTTATTTACTAAAATAGCTTTGAGTTAAAAAATAATAGTACTTTTGGTTGCAAAGATAAGAAAAGCAGACCAGTTTTCTCTCATGGTAACCGGTTTGTGTAAGAAGAATCGCAGGATTGAAACAGTGGTTGATATGAAAATAAGACATGGTTAAAAGTTTATGGGACTCAGTTTCTACATGATTTGACTGACTGAGGAGGGAAGCCCACAGATTCACTGAATTTTCTAATCGTGCAGAATTAAATTTTTTATTCATATTGTTCCGAAGTACTTATTTCTGTAGGTAGACCAACATTGTTGCAACTTGAATGTCAAGAACTAGCAAATAGCAATATATAGAACATAAAACTCATGGTTTCCGGCATCAGCCCTGTTTATGTACACGTTTGAACACATTACAAGTATAAAACGTTCATACAAAATAACATTTATTTGTACTTGTTTCTATACAATAATTACTTAGAACTAACTTAAGGTACACATAAAACCTAAGTGGCGAAGTGGGATATGTCTTAAATTAATCATTTCATGAACAAATAACTACACAAGCGGCGATATGTTACGCATACTATACTTTATATATTAAAATCAGAAATAATTTAAAGCTGACGTTTATACGTTAACTTACGCCCCTTTATAATAAAAGGTTCGCTTTTTGCAACATTTGGTCGCGCGATCTAAATGGCAAGGCAAATAAAATCATTACAAACACAACCACTGAGCAAAGATGTTACAGAATGAAAGGAACTCACATTTTAAACCGATTAATACCAAATTTTCTCGAAACCCTTTAGAATTTAAACCTTTTATATCGATAGTGATTGTGATGAAAACGTGCACGTCACAACATGATCAAACGCACGCCGAGATTTACACCTGGGTTTCGTCCATTCGCGACTTTTTCACGTTCTGCGGTAGGCCTGTCGTGGCAAGACGAAAGCTAGGGAAGACTTTTTGTAAACTATCTAACAATACTATGGCGTTGGGGGGCTACAAAATCTATCAAAAAGTCAGTCTTTTATATCGGAGGTCGGTGTCACGGAGGGGTGGGCACTGTCAGGAGCCAGGATCACGAGATGATGCAGTTCTTGTCGTGTTGGGCGTTCTTTCTCTGTCTCTCGCGCTTAGCGCACGCCACCGCGTCGTTTGGAACGTACGATATTCTTACACCACCGTACGCTCTTCTCGTGGGTAATGTGTAAGACTCTGCAGAAGACGAGGAAGAAGAACAAGTGCTGCAGTAACTGCTCGCATCTTCGTCTTTCACCTTTTCCTTTCTCGGAGGTTCATCAGGCTCGAATGCTGCGTTATCGTCTCCACAAAACCTTACCGTTCTACCGCCTCTAGGCTTCTTTGGAGATTTCTTTCCATCAACTAATGTTAGCTCAGGCATTGAAGAAGAATGTCCAGGTGTGACTACCGCTAGAGCTTCAACAGGATGTGGTGGTCTCCAGTCTTCAGGTGATTCCTCTTTATGGTCTTCGGAAGTCGGTGTCGGTTGTAGCTGGTGTTCTGTCATAGATTGTTCTAGTCTAAGGTCTGCGAGTGCCCGGTCGAGGCTAAGACAGGCATGCGGAGGTGGAGGCGGATGCGGAGGTGGCGACTCCGGTGCCATAGACCCGCTCGGCTCAGAATCTGCATCTATATGATGTGGTGATGGTTCTCTTTGAGGTGTTCTTGGCGGAGACTTAGGTGAAGGAACTCGTCTTGGTTTTGGCACTCGTTGAGGTCGTGGACCGGGGCCGGAGGAGTCTGAGGGCGTTGGAGGTTCGCCTTTTGAACATGCTATCGAGCAGAATATGGCCCCCTTTCGTGGAAGGAATGGTCTGCCCAGTAAACTAGCTCGGCAAGTGTGGCAAGCGAAACATCGTTCTGTGGCGTGCCAGTGTTGTCCTTCGTGGGACATTTGGCCTTGGTCTACACCGATGGGCTCTCCGCAAGCGTCGCAGTATTCTGCGAAGCAGCTGTCGAAGCAGGGAAGGCAGTAGGGGCGTGCTTCGCGCATTATGTAGCGCTGCCCGCCGAGCTGCCGCGCGCACTCTGCACACGCGAAGTGTTTCATATGCCAAGCACGACCTTCTGCTTCTGTGCATTCATCAGCTAGGATTATCTGTGGACAATGAAAAAACATTTAAACATTGATGAAAATGTTTTGTATTTGTTGCTTTTGAACACAAACAACAAATACAAAATTAACATTCATTTATAGTTAGAGCAGTGGTTCCTAAATAATGTTAAAAATTTTTTTGACTCATTCGAGAAAACAAAAATAAGATTTCTTTATAATTATCTTTCATCAAGATACATAATTTATTTACTCTATTTTCGTAGCTTGTATTCAAAGCGTTTGATATTTGTTCACAACAATGTCTGATTTAATTAAACTTGTTGTTAGAATTAGCCGGTGATTATAATTTAAATTTCAAACATAACAATTGCATAAATTGCACCTTTGTTAATTGAAGATCTAGTAACATTATGTAGTTGTATTAAATTGTACGGATTTTTGTTTCTGAATCTTCTTGGATTATGAATTAAAGGCTTTATAAATGTGCTCCATTAAAATTTCTGAAATACACAAAAATATTAATTTATTTAATACCAGAAATTTCTTTATGAATTCTTTATTCTGAAACTTTTGAACGTGTGTTGCCAACGAATGAGCTTCTTTCTACTTTCTCTCATCTTTTTTCTACAGCTGAATTCGGAGTACCTTAACCTAGAAAATAATCCTTACACTTCAAATAATACCTACTGCCAGTGCGCATGTACACAGTTGAGTACTGTTTGAGTTTGTACTATTACACTATTTACGTACTGATCGACCTTCAAACTAAATGGAAAGAAATTAATAATCTGTTATGATCGTACAGCCTTTTTATAATCCATATACAATACTAGCTGTGGAAGTATTGAAGTTATACAATGTAGTTGTAATGTTGAAGAATACAACTGACGCAAAAAATTATAAAAACCAGCTTCAATCAATTCTCAACTTATTTTGTTACTCAATGTTTTAAAGCGTACACAAACTAATTGATTGACTCTGTGGCGCAGTGGTAGCGTATGCGACTGCTGTGTTTGAGGTCACGGGTTCGCTTCCCGGGTATATATATATGTATTAGTAACCCTTAACACAAGCTTTGCTTACTTTGGAACTAGATGGCGTTGTAGGTTAGGTGTCCAAAATATTTATGTTCGAAAAATATATTTATATTAAATTTCACATCGATATATCTACAGACCAGCTATTGTCAGCGGCTTCGCCCGTGTGTATGTCGGTTATCGCGGTAAAGAGTCGCCATGTCCTTCCTCAAGGGTCAAAATATAACAAACCAAATTTAATTGAAATTGTAACAAACAGACCGACAGACAGAGTTACTTTCGCAATGTATTATATATATTATGTATATCAATTGTCGAGTACTCATAGTACAAGCTCTACTTAGGTGGGACTAGATGGCGTTGTGTGTATGATGTTAGAAATATTATTATTAGTAAATTTAAAACACTCCCTCCCATGATATATGTATATGGTTACAATTAGTATCCGTTATATAACTTGTACATGTCAAGCTTGCCATATTAACAACATACGTATGTAATTATAATATATACACAACAAGTAGAAACACGAGAGACCTACAAATAATACGTTGCACTTTTACAGTAAAAGTCTTCTCAGTAATTTTCAATTATAACATATATTGTGTATAACCGGTTTTGTTTAATTAATTACCTGGATAAATAAGGTTTAATTAAGCATTATTATTCATAGTGTTTATCGTCAGGGGGCCGGTGCTCGACCCCGGAGAGATGGTGACCGCCACAATGGTGCATGGGAACATTTCCCACGAACCACCTAGCTATATTTTGTCCGAGTTCATTAAAAGACTGTACACTATATTCACTCATTATTAATATTTCAAAAACGGTATTTTGTGTCGTGGACGTTCCGCGTGGCTGTCACAATTGTACAAAATGGAGAATATACAATGTCAAGTGCGGTTTGCTTGTCGCATTGTCGGCCGAGGATTAGTTTCTTAACCTTTCTGGATCATTTAAGTAATTGTACGTAATTATTTTGGGAAACAAAGAGTGGTATAAAATTAGTCTTCATATTATAACTCGAGTAATTGTCTAACAATAATTGTTTTATATAAGACTGGGACGTTTATAAGTTCCCTTTGCGAATTTGATGCACGGCTGGGTGAGTGCGAAAGTAACGCAGATTTCGGCAGTTAAAAGCTATTTATTGGATGGCGGTGATTGATTCCGTATTCAAAATAAGAAATCTTCACGAAGAGTTCTGTCGATTGCATCTTTTAAATTTAGAACATTGAAAAGAGTTTTGAAAAAAAATATGTAAAAAGTTTATTGCTTTCAATGTCTAAATATTAAAAAGTTTTTAGTAATAAAAAAGTAACGATAACATTCTCTTTCTGTATTTGCCAACTTTCTTCTGTCCCTCAAGAAAAAAAAATCATAGTGTTTTTTAGAATATATTATATAAATTTAAATAAAAAATATAAAAAAACCCCTCTTTTCATGAATATTTTTTTTTCACCATTCTTTTTATACAGTTGTATTAAGTCACACATTAGAGGCCATGTGCCTTCCTAGATGAATTTATCTCCAAAATAATTCATGACAAGGCATGCTAAAAAAACGGTATGTGTTTTTTCTTACTGTTTTGTCTGAAATCCTCTAATTATTAAGTACAATAACTGTATATAGCATAACTTTTTGCTGTAAACTACTAAATTAATAAAAAGTGTTCAATTATATCAAGTTTTTCAACACGTCATTAAAAGTTTATTCAACCTTTTGACGTATACACAAATTCTCGGCTAAATATTTTGATGCGTTAATCTTAGATTTGATCAAATTTGCCATCGGAGTCGTAGGTTATTGTAATTTAATTGCAAAACATACACTTTTTCTAAATTTTATCATAAAATGAATTAAATTTAAAATATATGATTAAGTTATGAGCTGATGTCCCTGATGATCAATAAATTGTAAAATCTTTCATTTTAACCTTTGCGATTATTTTATCAGGAATGAACGCCTTTAATTCATATTTACACATCTTTAGATTGATTTACTCTTCGGCTACATAACTACTAAGTCCCTTTATTTCAGATAAATACTGTCAATTTAAGTTCTCCTACGATCACTTCCTAAGCTGTAGCCTAATTCACAGTGGTGGTAAGCAGCCAGTAGCCCCGTGGGATTCCGTTTGCATCCCGCAGGTACACATGTGAGAGCGTGGTGTATCTACGTCTGCGAGGCGGCATGGGAGCTTCGCTATCTAACTAATTATCGCAATGCAACTGTTTATTGTTACTGTAAGTCATTTCGAAATTTTACTTCTGTGTAAATTGTTCTGTAGTTATGTAGGGAAAGAATATTATGTTGATAATTAATGGTGAGTTCAGTGCTTGTAGTTCCCTACATGTTTGAATATAATATGACTCTTTATTGTTTTTCCACGATAAATGGCCATTTGCATTCGAAAATTTAAAATTAGAACGACTTAGCGTCAGTTTAAAAAATGCTATTTGTTGCTTTTATGCGATAATAATGTTGGAAGGTTACAAAATTATCATTTAATTGTTGTTTTTTTTTAATTGATGTGAAAACGGAGGAGGTTAATAGTCGATCTGTGTATTTGAATTTTTATACATGAACATTCGAAACTTTTTACAGGATAGCCTGATTTCAACAATTCGATTTTTACTCAATCTTGAGTACAGAATAATCTAAATATAAATTTCAAAAGCCGGAAAGAAGGCAAGTTTTATTTTTACACACTGGTGGTTTTTAGCATTAATTAATCAGAAAGGTATAAATTATTGTTTAGTGAATATAATTTTAGTATTTGCCTATATTATATAAATTAATCGTTTTGAACACTTGAATACCAGTAATCGGGATTAGAAGACCCCGGTACTGCGCAAAAGGTCGTGAGAAAATAGATGGGCATCACGCATTATAAAATATTATGTAAACCATAAACTAGCGGATGACGTACCTAGTGTTGTCCTCGTGTCAATAGCTTGACATCGATATACCGCGACATGTGATGTGAGGTATTCCATGTGATTCACCGATATCATCGCAAGTAACTATGTTATACTTACGAAGTTTTTATTATTCTAGATCTTATTTAAATGACACATGACATTTTTGTATCCATTTCAAGTTGTTATCTAAGTAAAGCTGGCCAAATTGTAAAATTAATAGATTTCACCATGATCTTGTTAAATTAAATATTTTTAGATTAATACTGTCGGGTTGTCGAAATGTAGAAAACACAAGCGTGATGTTTTTCTAGACTACGGCACAATACCACCACTACGCGGGAACGCGGGTGCGTCCGCCTAACAAACATTGAAGGACTCCCCTGCGTTGGAGTCTGAGCGTCGAGTCCTGGTCGGACAAATCGGACGAAACCTGTGAAACAATGCTGGCGAGTGATAAGAGATAGGAAACCACGGTCTCTCACGGCTTCTGAGTATAGCTCCCTCACTGAAGGAGTCCGCAGAGCGTGATTGGGAAAGAGCCGATCGCGCTCGAAGGAGGTAATGAAGAGGACGCTAGCTCCTTAATCGTCGCCTATGGGTCGCTGAGGCCACATCTTGGGGAGATGTGACTACTGCAAGCGACCCGGGCGTGTGACACCTCGTTGAGAAATGGACCCACACACGCCCTTCGTTTCCCCACGAAGGGTGTGGTGAGAAAAGCATGCTGCTAAATACTTTGTGTTGTAGGTATTCAACGGCACTGATAACGGTAAGATAGGCCGTGTGCCTGGATGGCACTTAAAACATATTGACAGTATTAAATGTGTTGCCTGCCTAAAAAGACAATATAAATAAAAACGGATGTAAATTTTTAAAAAAGTATTTATTAATCCTTTAAAAATAAAACGTCCTCTATTTAAGTAACCATATCATTCATTTATATCAGATTGGTTCTGTTCCAACGGCAATGGCGTGCGAAGTACCTCTTCGTCTGGCCAACCTTGTGAAATTGCATATTATGTTTTATGATTATTATAGCGAACTAGCAAGTTCAATATCAAACCACTGAAGTACGTCAAAAGTGAGTTAACATAATGGCGCTTGTAGATAAAGTAAGATGCTTTAGTGCAGTAGAATAAACTAATATAATCTTTACATACTATAAAATATAGTGCATTCCGCCGTCTGTTGGCTTAGATCTTTTAAACTAATCAAAGGATTTTAATGCAGTTTTCAGCAATAGATAGAGTTATTCAAGAGAAAAGTTTATGTGTCATACATGCATATTATAGTAGAACTCGAGAATTGTTCTGAACTTCACGTGACTGCGTCATTTATGTGAAATAGTGACCTATGTCCAGCGGTGGTGGACTACCACGGTTGATATGATGTGAGTTGAAACTTGTGGACTACAAGTTTTAACACACATCATATCAACCGACTTTAATAGCAATGATGAAACATTTGCAAAAATGTACTTTTAAAGGTTGTGTACTGTGCTTACTTTTACAATGATACAACCAGATTTCAAGAAGGTGGGAGAACCATGAAATAATTTTAGAAGATGATATGACCAATTTAATATTCTGGAGGCAAGGTTACTCAAATGGCGGTACCCCAATTTTATCTCTTGAGTAACATTATGTCCGTGGTGTAAATCCCATATTTGGTCGCCTCTAATACCACTTATGCCAAGAAAAAAAAATCAAGAGGATAGATAACGGATATTTTTGCTATTTTTAAGCATTGGTTTCGGATTTTTCTAAATCATTTTTTAATTTTACTAAAATATAAAAATAAAGACCATAACAACACCATAATTACATATATTCGCTACTATAAGTATCAAGGATATTCTAAAAGCTAGTGCCAAGACAATATGTTGCTGCTTAAGTCTATATTTTAGCGAGGTTAAGTCTAATAAATGAATGCCAGATGTTCTGCATTGCTGTACATTCTGCACTGCTTTTGACATTGGCTATAGTTATTTATACTGTTATGCTTTAATTTTTCATAGTCGATGTTGTTTTAGCACGAAACAAAATATAATGTGTGCCAAGTTAAAGTTACTGTAAAATATTATTTGGGGATTCATGGTATTTGAAAATGTAATAATTATTATGGTATTAATTATAAAAACCAATTGCACATTTGTAGATAAAAAATTGATTGGATTTTTTTGGTTATACTTAGGTCAAGGTAAGGTTTGCGAGACTGTTTGGCGGGCTTTTGAGCGCGCTGGACGTGAGTTTCGGAGTTCATTTTTGGGCGTTTTGAGATTCGCGCCTGGTGCGTTCGGGGGCCCGCCAAAAATTCATTTCTACGACTGGCTTAAAAGGGGTAGAACTCGGAGCCGTAGAAGCTAGTGATAAACAAACGGTAGGGCAAAAGTCTTTAAAAGAAGAAAATCGTTTGTAAAACGCAGATCACCGAAACGTGATTCCATTTGCAATATTGTTGGTTATGCCTCCACGTTTTTATTAATTGAATGGTTGAAAAAAGGAATCTTTATAATGGCCGTGTAAGAATTATAATAATGGTTGGCGAGATACTTCATGCAAATCATTCGCTGATAAGAAAATTACAAAGAGCGGTAACATTGTACCCGTCCTCACTCGACAATAGCGTGATGGCACAGACAGCGGTTCTTTATGAGACCCATGCACGCGACCATTACTGATAGGGGTATATCTCTATAGCTTGTTTCGTTTGACTGTTTTTGAAAGAAAAAGCTAATGGTAGAGATCTCAAATGATAATACATACACTGTTACATATTCTTAGTAAAATGTACGCCCGAAAAAAGAGACATAACCATTTTTATTATTAAAAGATTTAAAATTAAGTATTTGCATAAAATAGCTGGTACCTTCGGCTTTTTTCGCGTATTCTACCTGTATTTATTCTAAAAATGACTTTAATTAGCCTGATTCGAAGCATAAGTAGGATTCATGATACTTGACAATGCAACAGTGCATCATGGTGATCTCCACCATATTGTGCCCTAAAAACAATTTGAAAGTCCAACCCTAAGGGGTAAAACAGGGGTTGGAAGTTTGTATGAAAATCCTATTTTTTTTTAAGTAATAGACTTGAAATTCAAAAAGTATGCTCTGTAGATGATGTGGAGGTGTACTCATATTGTTTATTTAGGAATCAACCCCCTTTTGAGGTTAAAACGGGGGATGGCAGATTGTATGAAAGTCCAATGTTAGTGAAGTTATAGTAATTATGGCAGTAGGATTTTAAATGGTTAAATACCATTTAATAGAGTATAAGAATTATTGAAAACAACCGCTAGTATCATGTAAATACATATATGATATTTGGACGAGGCAGTCCGTCACCAAACGGAATTTTACAGAGTTATGCTATAGGCACAAAAGACCCGTTTCACTACCATCATCAGCCTCTTGTAGTCCTGGACAAAGGCTTCTCTTAAGACACACCACACAGCCTGGTCTGCTCTTTTCGTATCCATTTGCCGCCGGCGTTCTGACGCAACCCACCATCTGCCCTACCTCCTCCCCCCCACTACGTTTGCTGAATACGCTTACTTCTGCGACAAATATGAACATCCCATTCAAATTTTATCCTATAAACTGTTGGAGCTATGTCGGTGGTCCTGGTTCTCTGACGAACACTTCGTTCTTAATTTCATCTTTCAAAGAGACTCCAAGCATACATACCTCTTTCCTAGCTTGTTCAGATACCGTTTCGCTACAGCACATTAAGTTTGATTGTTATGTTGCTTTTGTATTGCCTGCCGTAATGTAATCTTGCCTGAAAATATTTTTCTAGGAATAATATGCGTGACTGAAAATTTGTAATAATAAAAATAAAAGGGTTATAAAGACCTTGAATGTGGCTGATTAAAACTAACATTAGGAATTACAGTAATAAATACTAACAGTACTAAGTTTTAATGCGTTCGTGAGATTGTTTTGTAACCGACTTGGAAAAAGGAGGAGGTCCTCAATTCGATTGTATTTTTTTGCGTGTGTGTTTTTTTATATGACAGCTTGATGTGAATCTGAGAGTAATCATACTCATTGTGAATGCAGACCATGCAACAGTGCATCTTGGTGACCCACACCATGGCGGCCTTTTAAGATGTTACTGCATCAGTTGATGCACCATGATGCACTGTTGCATTGTCTGTATTCGCAATGAATATGGTGATCACCTCTCTTGAATCCTACTTCTGCTTCGAATCAGGCAAATTAAAATTAAGTTTAGATAATTTATAGTTTTAATAGATAAATATAGATAGAATACGCGAAAGAAGCTGCAGGTACAAGCTATTTTATGCAAATAAAATTGAAGCGTCTGTTTGTAATTTCAAATTTCTTAATTCTTTTTCTAAATGCTTCTCAATATCTACATGTGAAAAAATTTACGGTACATCAAAAAAACTATTTTAAATTGTTTGTCTGTCTGTAATCTCTTGAACGGCTGGACCGCTGTTAACGGAATTTTCACAAAAACAACTGCGGTGGCATCGCGGGGCGCAGCTAGTAGAATCTAAAATTAATTATGGTGTTGATAGTTACGTTTAAGTTAAACAGAAATCACTAGAGTTTTACTTGGAAAAATAATAGTAAAACATACCTAGGTCGTGACTATCTCGGCTCAAATCTAATGCATGCGCGCCAACCGGCCTATAACTTACCTAAGATTACGAGCTTTATTGCTCATTAGTAATTTTTATGATTAAATTACAACTTAATTTGATTATTTCACGCACTCGGCTAGAGTATACCCCCTTTTTAAAGTAATAAACACCTTTAAACCTTCTTTTTCGTGGCATCATGTTCTCCTAACCGATTTTCTCCACGACGCGGTCAGTCAACTACACGGAAGATATAGTGCACAAGTATGTGCCCAAACAGACGCACTTTCTGCCCCGGGTCTATCAAACTGACATTCCGGTTATTGTTAAAACTAAAAGAAATGCCAATAGTAAAATTTAAAAAAAGAACTGTAGTTTAAACCACACGAAAGCAACCAAAAACAAAGTGAACTAGTTTTTTTTTTACAATGACGGTCCAGAGCAACAAACTTCACACGGTTAATCATAAGCATCGCTTCAAATTCGACACAACAGAGATATTAACATTTAAACACTGTTTCACCGTTTATAATCTCTTTTAATTATTATCTGCAATGGCGGGAGTGAACGAAAGGTAATGAAGACATCGAGCGAACTCCCATAGCCTTCAACGTGTTATTATCGGAGATTCAAGCCGGTGATTATTTCGTAATGGTGTATTGCAATTTTGCTTCCACAGAGGTTACAATCAAAGAAATTTGATGCTTAAAGTTGCACTGTTTTCAATTGCCTTCCTAAATTCTATTGAAACTACCCACTATATTCAAACTTATAA
The DNA here is from genome assembly GCA_003709505.1 of Hyphantria cunea. Lineage (NCBI taxonomy): Eukaryota > Metazoa > Arthropoda > Insecta > Lepidoptera > Erebidae > Hyphantria > Hyphantria cunea. The sequence goes on from PKRV01002955.1 coordinate 253,834, forward strand.
AATTTTTATCAACAAATGCAAACGGTATGTTATTTTTTTTTACATTAATGACTTTAAATATAGTAATTCGCAACTTAAAGGTGGATAATACCTAGTCAAAGTCGTTTCTTTCAAACATCAAACTCGTAGATTATTTAGAAGCTTGTAAGAAGCGACAAGCTCTATCATTATTGATTGTTTGAGAGCCAATCTGATTCTACTCTGCATAACGGAAAGCATGAGCATGGTTCAAGAGTGGTGGTCACCATACTCACTGCAAATGCAGATAATGCAACAATGCAGCATGGTGACCCTCACTGTAGTGGTCTGTCGAGATGAATCTGGATCATTGGGCGTCCGGTCTCGAATGCTCTGGTTTTTGTTGGTCTCCTTTGACAAGGTAGTACGGACCCGGTCGAGTCGGCCCTTTCGTGATAAAATCAGCGTGGTTCTACTACCTTAAGATAGTCTTGTTTTATTACAGCATACAGTGGTATGTGGTTAGCAGTATGGTTACCACCTTTGCTTTTCCTTAATCAGGTAAATCAATATTAAAAACCTATATATACACTTTAGTATATCAATTGACGGCGAATTTACCTACCACCCACTTAGCCAATAATTATGAATAGAAATCAACAACGTCAAGATAATCCTTACTTGTTTACCCGTGATTTGATTCTATGGGGTTTTTTCTAAACGATACGATGTGCTGCAGCCAGTAGTTTTTGAATAAAGAAGAAACCTGTGCTTTATCGTTTTCGTGTTCATTATACAAAACACACAAATGCCTACTTGACCTAAATGATTTTTATCGCGCACAATCTGAGGAGGGTGGGGCGGGGGGGAGCGGTGGTTATTTGGTCATTTCAGAGTGTTTCCTCTCGACCTAGATGCGGCTATCGCGGCCATTCGTCTGGTAGACGTTTCCGCCGCAGACGGCCTCTAACCAGCCCCTCTTAAAAATAATAGGGCTGTCTATATTTGTTCATAGTTATTTGTTATAAAAAAATAATATAATATGTCCGGTATGTACATAATGCTGCGTTGCCTATGTATATTTATATCGGCAGTAATATATTTTGATGGAATATGCAACAAGACTCATCTTAAACGCGGCTGTCTGATTTCAAACTTAGCTGGTGATATAAATAGCTACACTGTGCACAAACATACAACATTATGTTATATGAACAACTTATGTATAACTAAATACATAGATATCATGATATATATAAACATATACATGTTAAATTGTTTTACGTATTTTTAAAGATTTCAAAATGTTCTGCAGCTTTTGAGCGCAAGTATAACATGACAATAATATATAAATCACTTGAAATATTGTATATATCTCTGGCGGGGATTTTGGAGTGTTTCTAAAATTTATCAAAAAAAGAAATCTGTTGGTAACCCTAAGTGCAGGTTATTTAATGTATCGTTTTAATGTAAGGGGTCGTTGCACCCCGCGCCCCGTGGCCAGCGCTCAGGTGGCAACACTTAATATAAAGCACGCAGAATGAATACTAAACTGATGCCTATTGTGAGTCTCAAGTAGAGTACATGTTGTGAGTGAATTGTGTTCCTAAAAGAAGAATAAATGCTGGATTCGGGATTTTGGCACTTTCCATTATTACCGGAGTCACCCGTTTCCCTTAATTCGTGGGATAACTATTCATAGGGCGACGACACACCTGTAACCCTAGACTTGTTGGTGTCACTGCCTTCTGTATCAGAGAAGTAAAAAAAAAAATTAAAACAATGGAAAAACTACTGGAAAAACCTCTGAGCGAATACTAACTAAACGATAGGCTGACCATATTTAGTCTGAGCCACACCCTCTCTAAGTCAAAATTCTTATCAAGAAATAGCCCTTTTTACTCGACTACAGCGAAGAGAAAGGGAAAGGTAATTTTCGTATTTGGCATGTTATGTTTCAACGTAGCACCTAAACTACTGGACCGATTTAAATAAATAAGGTGTCAATAGATTTGTAATAATGGCCCGAGTGTCAAAGGCTATAGAAGTATTATAAAAGCTATAGCTTTTTAAACTTTTTGTTGTTGATATCAGCTGTTATATGCATAAATCTACATGATATATATGAATTCAAGTCAACGTCATCGGTCGTCGTGGATTCAATTCATGTATGGGACACGGCACTGCAATTATATTCAGTACCCAAAACATTAATGCAAATATAACCGATTGTTCCCATATGTTGGCTAAACATAAATTAATCCAACGGCCGTCCACCGTGAAACTTACAGTGAAATTATACAGGGGATGTACCAACCCTCCGATGTTATCACACTTCCGGTTTGTTGCCGAAACACAGGATATTGCCAACTGCACGCACAATTGCACCGGCGCGTGCGCAGACTGACGATTGTGATGATAATGGCGGTGCGGCGGTGATTAAACGCTTTATAGTGATCAGATGGGGTTTTGTAAGGGATATCAATTTGTTTTGACGTATTTTTGGGTGATTACTTATCATTTAAATCTTTTCGCGTTAGTTTTTATATTACAACAACTTCTTCGCTTTGCACAGGTTTTGAAATTCTCGTATTTTTTCTACTACAATACCAAACTAAAAAGAAGAAAATAAATAATAGTTTAAAAAGATTAAAAAACACGCTTTTTATAGAAAACCGAACTAAAAAATAGAAAATAAGTTTTAATAAATTTAAACTAAGAATAGTGTTAAAAATTTTAAAAAACATAAATTAATAATAGTGTAAATAAAAAAAAATATTATTTTAAAAAAAGCGTGGGGTGCTTTTTAAGATATTATCAAAATGATAATCACTCTACTCATATCTGTCAATAAAATATTTATAACTATTGACACCAAGCTCCCCACGCTTTTTATAAATATTTTTTATATTTTTTTATTAACACTATTATTAATTTATATTTATTGAAATTTTTAACACTATTCTTAGTTTAAATTTATTAAAACTTATTTACTATTTTTTAAGTTCGGTTTCTATAAAAGCGTGTTTTTTAGTTTTTTTAAACTAATATTTATTAAATACAGGCAAGGTTTTAGCGTGACGGATTGTTTCAGGTAAATCGTTCCAGAGTCTTACTGCTTGCACAGTAAAGGATTTATCTGTAAACTGGGTGGAATGTTTTGGTATTGCTAGTTTCAAATTATCTGATGATCTCAGGTTCCTACAATGAGTGTTGTGTAAGAACTGAGCGTTCTTTAAGTTAAGATGTAGTATGGGGAATTATATTATTAAGAGGATTATTTCAAAAGCTCACCTCATCACACGCCGAACACCTTGGCTTCAGAGTTTCAGCGTGATGTCTCCCGCAGTACAGCCGGTCGTCCTTCCAGAAGTACACCAGGTCTACGAGCAACTCTTGGCAAGAAGAGCATACGAAGCAAGCTGGGTGCCAGCGGGCTGACGGTCCCGCGCGAGCCGCCGAGACGCACATGTCTCCCGCTGACATAGACTCTTCACACTGTGGAAGAAAAGGTCATGGTAAGTATATTAAAGTAAAGTAACTTATGGTCAGAGTGTCAAAGGTCTGTAGAAAAGAATACATCTTATTAAAGGTGATTGAATAATCGCTCTGTCAATATGTTTCAATAGCTTTTTATATTTGATGGTCTGGACTAGTATGTTGGTCTAGTGTCGGCGATGTTCCTGCTTATTTCCATCCAGGAAGGACATTAGGTGTAAACCACGATTATTTGTTTTGTGTCTTGGTGTTATTAATGTAAACTTAGTACGTATTGAGAAATAAATTAGTATGTCTATTTAGATTCAAAAAAATCCTTTACTCGGTGGACGGCAATAAATTGCCTCCATAAGTGAGTGGGAATAAATTATTGTCGGTAAAATGTAGGTAGGCGGTTAAAATGTCTTCCACTGCCACTAACCGTTTCATGTGTACCCCCTGTTGTTGAAGGTTCAAAAGTTGTATCGGTCTGGTAAACCAGCAGGCAAGAATTTTTAGCTTAATGGAGAAAACTAATACTTATTTTTTAAAGAAGTTTTAAAGAAACCATATCTTTGAATGCTTTCCTAGTTAAAGATGAATATCTAAAATCATTAGCAAGAACATTAAGATGACGAGAAGCATGACGCATGGTCCCATTTAGTGCTAAAAGAAATCGAAGTGATTGCTGTAGGAAATTTGTACGCATTGAATGTTCGAGTGGTCTATCCATATTTAGGAAGTCCTGTCTATTCCTAGGTCGGTGACTCACGGACAAACTTAACCCATTTATGACATCACTAGCTACTTCATGTGGCTGCACTCTCGTGACTATTTCTTAACTTTAAAAGATAAGCTTTCAAACTACGGTTCAAGCTTGATTTTACTTTCTTACAGGTAAATGTTTTCTCTTAGCAACTAAGTAAATTAATAGTTTGCAGGTAGAACATAAAACATTAACTGTTAGGGCCTTAGTTAGGGTCACCCTATCGGGGTTTGCGGCTGGGTGGTGCGTCGGATTTGCACACACCACACGGTATGTGTGCCTAAAGTAGGATTGATCCGGGAGCAGATGATATTATTACGAGATTTAGAGTGGTTGAAGTCAGAAGTATCATTGTGTTGCAAGTAAAGTAGCATTGAATATTTTTGGGTGTGTTAGTCTAGAATTAGAAATTATAACTGCTATGTGTATTGATGAGTCAGTCAGTCAGTCAGGGCAGGTCATTTAAGGTATATAAATTTTCTGTGAATAAAACCTGTCTTACATAAAAATATATCCGTAACCAAAGTCTACAAATATATTTTAATAAAGTTTAAGAATTAAGAAGGACATAAATATACAGTCAAAATAACAATCCTTCTGGCGTAGTTGGGTAATAAACAGAAAAATATCTACAATATAATTAAGTAGGACCAACATTTATTTTAACTTTTGCTAAACCTACTACAGTTAGCAACTAAGATTGTTCGTGTGTTACAAAGATGGCGAAACCCAACTGTTCTGCCGAGCCTACCTATTGTCTCTGCATACTAATACGCAAATATTAGAAATCATTTCCGTTAATGTATTCTAGTTATCACATATTATATGGTCGACCTTGCGTCCTAGCGACCAGAAGGACGACCATTGTTCCTCTTATGGTGAGACCAATGACCAGACAGATAAGGCATTGTATCCCAAATGAAGACACGCTTATAAAATCTGATGGATTGACATTTAGAATTAGAACAAACTGGTAGTCTAGCGGTTAGTAATCCTGGTGGCAGAGCTAGATGACGTAACTTCGATATTAATCAAGTACATCTATTTGTCAAAAGAGGATAAAAGTGTAGAAGGGATTTTTATTTTTCCTATTTATAAGAGGACGAGATATGTAGTAATATATATATATATA
>PKRV01002955.1:259409-283162 GCA_003709505.1 Hyphantria cunea
TATATATATATATATATATATATATAGCAGTTATAATTTGTAATACTAGACCAACACACCAAAAAATATTCAAGGCTACTTAAAACTCTTTTGAATGGTGGCACATAATTATCAGTACCTGGATGATAGAGCATTGTTCGGTTTTTTCAAAAAAGATTTTTTAATCTATCGATCGGGAATGATCGATTTATCGCCCCTGAAACTCCCTGAATACTAAATTTCATGAAAATCATTAGAGCCGTTTCCGAGATTAAAGTTTATAAAGTATGGTCGAAGTTCGTCTACAAGGCGATCTCTAGTATTTCCTTTTGTTGTACACTGCGCTAGGACATTTCCTAAAATGATTCAAATCACACAAATCTCTAAGTTCTTTGTGACCCGAATCCTTCCTATTAATGACGTCACGGTTGATTCCAATGAATGAACGAACTAGTGTAGGAAGTATCGCCTAAAATGGACAGATCACCTACATGTTACTAACAACTGACAGTGACAAGTCATCAGCGCGGAATCCCTTTGCTGCAGATCTGAATCACGTATACCGAAGACTAATATTTGAAGGCCTAGTGTGAGTTTATGGTACATTAACTGGCCATCGACAGTGGACGCGAGTTGGGTTGCGATTGGTAAAGGTTTCGGTACGACGATCGAGTAATCTATACAATTAAATAAAAATTGATGTGTCTCTTTGCAATTTCAAATTAACATCTTTTCACTAAATGCATGTTCTTTTTTTTAATAGAGTCGCGGGCAAACGAGCAGGTGAATTGCCTGATGGTAAGCGATTACCGCCGCCCATGGACAGCTGCAACACCAGAGGCGTCACAAGTGCGTTGCCGGCCTTTGGGGGATGGGAGGAGAATGGGGATCCTCACTCACTCGGTGAAACACAGCGCAAGCGCTATTTCACACCGGTTTTCTGTGAGGCCATGGTATCACTCCGGTCGAGCCGGCCCATTTATGCCGAAGCGTGGCTTTCCCACTGTAAAGTCATGTGTCTCTTTCTCTCTATTTGTTCCAAATCTCTGACGGTATTTGTACTGGTAGATAGCTGATAATATAAAGAGTAACCCAGGCTATTGTTTTAAGACTAAATTCACCTAACTAACGTTACCTATAAAGGTACAACAACTACGGGTAACAACGCGGGGCTCGAGGCATGAAGTCATATTAGGTCTTCTGACAAGAAGGTGTTTATTGACTAATTTTATTGCTAAGTTCTTTTTATTGCTCAGTCGTAGGAAGAGAACATGAATTCGAAAGAGGTGTGTAATATGATAAAATTAGTAATGAGTAAGGACAGTGCCAAAGTGACGCCAGTGATGTAAAAATTGGGTAAGTGATGAAACATTGTTGAAATCAAGAAACTATCATTATTATTGTGAAAGGCGTCAAAATGAGGTCCTGGCAAATGCTTGAGAATCTGTAATATTGTTTAATAATAACATCATACATCTTACGCCCTGCGGTTTAAACCTACACTAGGCCAAGTCAGAGCTTTGGTAACCAAACTGCTGATAAAGATACTTATATTTTACTGTGCTGGACAGGAATCGAACCATTCGACTTAGGATTCGGGTCTGGTCTTGGTTCCTTAAGTTTCGAGAAGAGTTTAACAAGTAAAATTATTTTAAAAAACCCGTCTGCGTCTTGTCTGACCTGTCATCTTTAATAATTTCAGTTTTTTTTAATAAAACGTATAGTTATATGTATACGCCTAATAACATTTAAAAATTCTTTATTTTGATGCTATACTCGATGTATTTTAAAGTTATATTTTTTTTGAGATTACTTTTTGAGTCCAAAATTTCCTTAATTTTGTTTTTTAAATTTTTGTTTATTTTTTCCTGTACCCAATGTCACTTTTACGACTAAGACGAATCTATTAACATCACACACATAAAAATACGACAAGCCTTTAGACTCTAGGGCATGCCAAAGAAATATATATACATATATACATACACAAGAAAAACATAACCCTCCTTCTTTCGCAGTCGGGTAAAAAATGTATAAAATACTCCATTGATTATAAGTTTATCTGTAGTCTGGTTACCATTACAACATAAGTTTAGTCTACGATTCAGGCCGTATATTTAACGATGATCAAATTATTTTTAAATTTAACTATAAATGTTGTTACTTTCTATTAATTGTTTTTTTCATTTCACTCGTTACTATTGCATGTTATGAATATTTTCTGACATCTAACACACAACACCATCTAGTTACAAAATAAGCAGAGCTTGTATTATGGGTACTAGAGAACTGATATGAATACATAAATACTTTTTTTTGCAAATACCTACATACTATACATAGAAAACACCCAAACTAGGAAACAAATACTTGCAGAGTCCGAACCAGGATTCGAACCCGAGATCTCATGGACGCAGTCGCGTACGCTACCACTACGCCACCGAGGCAGTAATGAACTAGTGTTGAGTGAAGTTATGTGTAACATCAACTCAAACAACAAATACTCATTTTACTTATCCAAAAAATATGACTTAACATATCTGCGGTAGACTTCACACAACAAATTAACAAAACTAGCTTTAATAGACCCATTTTACAATAACCATAAGCTGCATTCAATATTTTTTCAGTGTACGCGTAAGATTCGCGTGTGAAAACCACAATGGGACCAGCGCACGTACGGTCCTTCTCAGAAGGTAGGAACTGTAAACAAGAACATAAAAGGTACTATAACGCGCTGGTATTTCGTTGTGGCGATGGTGGCGGCATCTCTTGTGAGGGAATTGGTAATCGCATCTATTTTTTTAACATTTTTTGCGACTGCCAAAGTAGGAGGGTTATGTTTTTCGAGTATATGTATGTATAATTCTTTGCCACGCCCAAGAGCCTAAACGGCTTGTAGTATTTTTATGTGAGTGGTGTCAATAGATTCGTCTTAGTCGTGAGAGTGACCTAGGTAGATCAAAATTAAAAGAAAAATAAATGTTTTCAGAATACTACTACTACAGAGTACAGAGTAACTTAAATGTTTTACGTATGATACCGATGCAGTCGGGTTTAATTTTTTAATCATTTATTACCTGTTTATTGGTTTTTTCAAGCCAGTCAAAGAAGTTTGAGCCAAAAGAAGTGACCGAATAGTACTTTTTGCTGGATTAATGTGATATTATAATATAAATACGTCTTTACGGTATGGAAAAATGATAAAAATTATCAAATGGGTCACTCAATAGTAAGCTTTTTTATATATGCGCCTGTCAAAGTTACTCTACCCAGCTTGATAGAAACCATTAGCAGAACTCAAGAGTAGTGGTCACCATACTCAGCATGGTGACTCACACCAAGGGGGACTATTGATATGCGGCATATTCTGCATCGCTAGGCCTCCGGTTTCGCGCTCGCCAATAATATATGACATCATGAATGCTGGTGTTTCCGTGCGAGGGTAGTACCGTTCCGGTCGAGCCTACCCATTCGTGCTGAACCCAGCGTGGCTAAACCTCAAGTGAGTTAAGCAAGAGTGACAAGTACGGTGGAGACAACAGCTTATGGTTATTCCTCTTGAAAGCAATGAAAAAATGACTAAATATTGGTTTTCTGTAAGTTCCTAGTACCCATGGGTCTGCAAAATTGGGCTCCACACATTATTTTTTGTTATTTTACAAAAGACAATAGACTTGCAGGTTATAAATTACGTTTAACACTTATTGTTCATTAATAAATTGTACTAAGATTAGACATATCGAGACATTTAGCCTGTTACAATTAAATTAATATAACATTTAAAAGGTTTATATTATACCTGCCTCTTATCTTCTCTTCTCCCTTGTGCCGTCTAAATTTTAAAAAATAAACTGCGTTTACTGCCTGTGCCTGCCGTCATATTAATATTATACATTCGAATGTAGCTTTGTCTGTTTGTTGCGCTTTCACTAACGGCTAAACTGATTCACCGATTTCAATGCAAGGCACGGCGATACTTAGAAACTAACTGATAACCGACTTACACGGGGCAGAGCCGCGGGAAAAATCTTGTTCGAAAAATAAATGGAATGATATGCACTATCTCATTTATTCAACCAAGACCAATCTAAAGACAGCTCTAATATGACAATCCGTCTAAAGCAGTACACACATTCATTCGAAATGCATTGCCCACTTTCGGCAGTTGGGTAAAAAGTCGCATAGAATGAATGCGTTGTATCTGGATGCTAGGCACGATTACTAGTGTATCATATGCATGTATATGTAGGTATGGTGTAGTGCCGGATTGCGTCTGGCAGGCGCAGACAATCCAACGTGACTCATTGTTCCGCCATGCTGCGTATGCGCATTGTACGAGCGGTAGCGGGCTGTCCTATCTTTAACCACCAACTAGAGAACCACGAAACTTTGCCTGAAAATTTTATCACCGAAATCCTGATTATTTATTTGACAAGGCAGGAGTTTATATTATTTAAAGCTACTATTTTGACCATAGCTTGTTAACGAATTATATGAGTAGTGTATGAGAATAAATAATTAACACAATGTGGACGTGGGAGAGCCACGCTTCAGCAGGAATGGGTCGGCTCGAACGGAGTGATATCACGGCCTTACGGAAAACCGGTGTGAAACAGCGCTTGTGCTGTGTTTCACCGATTGAGTGAGGCCCATCCCCCAACCCCCTCCTTTATCCCCCAAAAGACCGAAAGGCATTTAAGGCAACTATATGAAATGCTATAATTCCATGCACATACAGGTGCTAAGTTTTGTGTAAATGGCGGTAATAGAAAGCGAGTTGAAAAACATCAACAATCTTCAACAGTCCAAAGCTGGACATAGGTTTCTCTTTAAAAAGGAGGTCTGGTCTACCACGCTGGCCAGACGGGTTGGTATTGAGGTTGTTCCAAGTTTTTCTTCTCTCTTTAGTGATGTTGTTCTGTATCTGGCCTCTAGGGGTCTAGATGTCATAATAGCAGCGGTTCGCGGATCCATCCCTTCGTAAGCGCAGAGTGGCACGCCATGTGATTTAACCGGTCCGATTCCGATACATCACCGCGCCGCAAACCCGAATGGGGTGAAGGCCCGTGAGGGTTTCAACACGTTAAAAAAAAGAAAGGTTTTGTTTCCAATTGTCTCTTTTTGCAGTTAGGTTGTTCAGTATAGTTAGCTCTCTTATTCTCTTACGACGCCTATGGGGTGAATAGGGGTGTGACCTTCCATATTCTAATTTCGTTACCGCTCGAATATTTGTTACATTTCCATGGCCATGGTATGGTTAATAAATCGATATAATTTTTGGACAACGATATTCTTCAGTATATTATAGCACGTATTTATGAAACCCATTTCAATTATATACCTATACCCAAGACCTTCGTGACTCACTGCATACATTGGTAAAAACCTTATAAAAATTTGTTTCTTTTAGAGTTTATCGCGTTCACAGACAGACCGAATTTACGGTGGAATTTCTTATAATATGTCCTTATGTCGATCGAGCGAGGAAACGTACGTTATGTATTTTACTTAAATTGATAACAGACAAGTACTTATGCTTTGCAAGGCTGAATCATTTGCTTAATATATCCATGACAAGTACCATTAACTTTCAGATCAGTAATAGCTCAATAATAAGTGATACACAGAACATTCTAAATTCCTTGTTGATTTATTACCAAATCCATTGCTATGTTGAATCAAGCAATCGCCACTGTTGAATGAAGGTCTCCCCCAAGGAGTGCAACTATCCGACTCTTGGGTAGTTCGCATCTATACATTGCCAACCACTTCCTTCAAATCGTTAGTCCAGTTTACCTGTTACTATTTTATGTTACAAAGCGCCAATAAGAGTAATTCGAGCAACATCAGACAAAAAACATACATCCCAAAATTTTGCTTATCAAATAATAATTATTGTTCATTTGTTAAATCAGCCCCAGTTCCGCAGATCATCAGCCAGCATCATAACCATAGCCGTTAGCGGCTCAACTCGATATAACTTCTTATGGCTGTGATTATTAGTACATATTAGTAGGAACATTACTAATTGATCCATACTTATATTATAAATTCGAAAGTAACTCTATCTGTCTCGCTTTTAAGCCAAACCACTGCACCGAATTTAATAAAATTTGGTATGAAGATACTTTGATTCTTGAGGAAAGACGGTTGGGATTAGTGGTTATATGAAAAGAAAAGTACTCAGTCAACAGTTTCTACAGGCTACGCAGAACATGGTAATGATTTTTTTAGTAGTAGGTCATGGGGCCATGGATTCGGACTCAAGGGAATCATATTACTCGGAAACAAATTAACACAAATATTGGCAGGAAGAAACCCTAATATATATATATATATTCGGTAGACTTCACGGTGAGCTGAGATCAAAAACAAAACTGTTGTTTTACAAGTATCTGTCCAGTATAACCTGACACCTGAACAAGAAAGAACAACACCTGCATTCATTCATAAAATCACCGTCCATACAAGACCCGAACCCGTATGAGTAATACTTTGACTTTCACTGATACGTGACAGACGAACGGACACTACACAGTCAGCTGAGCGACGGAAACGGATATGACGTAAGACACATTGTTCATCTACGATTCTTGGAGCAAAGTGTGGTGATGAGTTGCGCCGGCCGTGAGTTAGATACTCCTGCCGAGGAAATCGCCACTTCCCATCATCTTCACATCAAGTATTATGAATGCGAAATGTGTTGAACTATTTATATTTACCTCGGACAGTGGCTGTTTAAGACCAATTGTATTATACTGTATATTGCAATTCGTAAAACATTTCAATATATCCACAAACATAAGCTTCCTTAGTATAAATAATGATATAATAAAGTTATATTGGTTAAAATACAACGTCTGTGGTGTGGTATTTCATAAACAAATGTGTATACCATAAGTAAATAATAAAGTGGATGTGTATAAACAATCAATCCTACAAATAATCAAATTTTACAGACCGGTTTTTTTTAAACCTTTGCAGTGATCTATACTGCAGTGATAGCGTGTCTTAGCGTTAAATTCTCCATCTCAAACCAAAACAAACAAATAGATCAGGACAGGACCACACAAATAACATGAAAATCGACCAATCATCATCAAAAAAGTGATCAGGGGCGAAATAGACCCCCAGTCGGGAACTAATCGTTGCCAATTTGTTGAAAAACAACCGGCGGGGTCCAAATCAAACAAGAGGTCCTCCCAACCCGCCCCACCACGTCAAAATGATCCGGAGTTGAAAGGACGCCGACTTGTATCACTCCTAATTACCAAAATAAATGATGCTGCTGATTCAGCAAACAATCGTTCAAATATCAACCTTAATCCACCGTAATATGAAACGTATTTAAATCACAAAACAGCAGATACAAGTCGGTAATCTGCAGCAAAAAAACTGTAGAACATTTCGGCAAAATAATTACAAGGTGTAATACTGAATGTACTGATGATTTATAAAATATCGCGCAAATATTGGTGTTGGACTAATGAGGACCACCAACATGGTGATGTAAAAAAGGTGTTTCGGTTTCTCTGTTTAAAGCGTTATTTGAAAGGTAATGGCGCTATAACTGCTGGTGCACCGTCAGCGGTAGCTTTGAGGAGCTTAACGACTTGGCAATAAGAAATATTTGTCGATAATTATTGGCGTAAATACTTTGACATGAAATACTTTAAAAAATCAATTACACTGACTTGATACAGAGTTCAATTTAAATTGAAAAGAATTAAATTATATTGTAAACTTTAAGATATGAACAATTATGCATGTTTTTTTTTTCATGTGACAATAAATTTAAACGTACTTTAATTAGTTGCATTTGTATGTATATAAACAAATCTTTGGAATATGAATTACGCTATTTATAGTTTTTATTTATGGTATATGGGGCAAGAAAGAAAACGGTTCCCCTCATGGTAAGTAGGTACCGTCGCTCATTGACACCTACAACTGTCATAAGTGTACTGTTGCCGTAAAATACGTCCTTTTTTTCTTTTCTAACCATTTAACTATCTATAGTTTCTACATATTCTTATGTCACATAGTCCATTTCATACAATAATAGTGACAGCAATGCCAATTTTGCAGTTATTTCCGTTGATATATGAAATTAAAAGAAAAGGTCTGGATTTTTGCTACCAGAAATGTTTTATGTGACTAAATAAATGGGATCCGGTAAAGTTATAAAACAGAAGTACCGTATATCTTGCCAAAATGCCTCGCACAACAAAACTGTGGAATGAATTGTCGCCTGCGGTGTTCTCGGACCAATACGACCTTCAAACCTTCCAGAAAAGAGGGTACTCCTTCTTAAAAGGCCGGCAACGCACTTGTGACGCCCCTGGTGTTGCGGGTGTCCATGGGCGGCGGTAATCGTTTACCATCAGGCGATACGTCTGCTCGTTTGCCTGCTATACCATAAAAAAATGAATTCGTACTTTTATGTAATACCTAAAAGCAAAGACTGGAGCGGTTATCTGTTGAAGAAAATGACCATTGTTAACAAACTTAATTGAAATGGGTTCACTGAAGGTTGATCCTAATGAAGGAAGAAAATTGAGCCGATTACAATTTATCTACTTGGCCATATAGAAAATGTTTATATTTTTTAAGATAATTGTTAAAACAATATCCACTGAGATACAAAGATATATAAAGATCAGATACATAGGTATTCTTGAATTACCTTAAAGATGAAACAGCTTTTTGACTGCAAAAAAACAAACTGAATTGCTTCGCCATAATAAAATATATTACATACAACATTTTGTCCTTCTCCTTAATATAATTAAAAATGTTTATCACACTCTTTGTAAGTTCAGTTAAAAACTGCATTAAGTTGCGAAATAAGATTACACAGAGGAGTATTTGAACAGCTGCTACATGTAAGTCACAAAAATAAGGAAAAATACCATCTACAGTAAATATTCGTGCTCCAAATAGTTGGGATATTCCCACAGCATCGGAGTAGCGTCACGCACTTGTCCTACACTTGTCTTATTTTTTAATTTTCTTTTTTATAAGATACCTGCACCGTGCTGTCGGTTAGTTTAACGCTTTAAGTCCGTAACGAACTACGGCATGCCTTCGACACGATCGACATCACTTGCTGCTTTCTTCTAAAGACATAATTTCCCAAGAGGCAATTAAACAGTAATGTATTATGTGTAATGATGGTTTATGGGCACTTTTGATGAGGAAATGTGTAATAGCGGGCGGATCGAACCGGGATCACGTATCGACTATGTTCCGAGAAAGCACTGTTAATGGCGAAACGGCCGTATTGTTCGACAAACAGAAAGACGAAATGACAAATAGCCGACTTCCAAGCAATAATTTAGTGTATTATTTTATTGAACCTTTTTCATAGGGAAGTATCAAAAGTTGAATAGGACATTTTATTTGTTATTTTATCTAATGTCTAAGGTTACTAAAGAGACTTGTTTATTTGCTAGGAAACGTGAAATGGGTGCGTGATTTTGGATTTATATTTTGATTGCGAGTTTACCAACATTCATGCAATTTTCAATGTCGATTAGAAAATTTATACTTCGTCTTTTTTGACTATACTCATTCGTCTTATTATTAACCGTATTCAGAGGGTGTCATCCCTAGATCTAACAAGTTACATACAGATAATATTTCTGAAGCTCCAACAATCAGGTTTGTAGGGAAGTTACCGCGGAAAATGATTACCTGATTCGGTCAAAAACAGCTGTAATAGTTACATTATGGGATCTAAATGCTTTGAGATTAGTGTGAGTGCCTCGCTCCCACACGAATGGGTCGGCTCGACCAAAGTGATACCACGGCCTCACAAGAAACCGATGTAAAACAGCGCCATCGCATTGTTTCATCGAGTGAGTGAGGATACCGGAGGCCCTATCCCAATCCTTTCCTCATCTCCCTCCTCATCTCTCTAAGGCCGGTAACCATAGGCGGCCATCAGGCGATATGTCAGCTCGTTTGCTGCCCATTCCATAAAAAAAATAGATAATTAATTAATGAGATTAACACAAACAATCCCTGTATTAAAGGGATTGTTTGTGTTAATCAGTTCGAAGTCAATTGTAAAGTAGATTGTCGACGTAACCCATTGATTAATTAGGATCGTCGTTTTGAACCCACTTATATAGAAAACGAGCCATGTACTTATAGAATTTAAGATGGGATAAGTGGGTATAATATTGGAGAGGAAAATTTAAAAAAAAATGGTGAGACAGGGGACTATATGTTGGACGGATCAAAGGTCTATTCTTGAGCTCGAACTAGCCGTTGCAGTTTCAAGCCTTCCAACTGATTTACCATGAGTATACTACTATCAATGTTTCGAGTTGCTAGTCTTTATTAAAGCAATTTCCCAATACAAAAATATGTCACAGTATTGAGGCATTGCAGTTCAGTTAGTGCTCGGTATGTCGTAATATTTTAGTAAATTTTCGATAGTTTATCTATAGTACTCGGAACTTTGTTTGTTTTCTATGTGGGAGACTTCACGAACTGTGTGTACCTATCGTCCGCTAACCCATAACCTCTAAAGGAAAAACTATTCAGGTCAACAACCTCTGCAGACAGACACAGATTTGAGGTTCCCTTGTCGGGTGTCTTACGTAACTGTGGTTTTCCCATTTGTTTGGTGACGGAGTTACTCTTTCTAGACTTTTCAGATTTACTGTTATGACATAATCAGGTTTTTTACAAATCACGTATCTTTTATATATGTAAATATACAAAAATGTTCAGTTAGTTGTACATAAAACTCATAAAGTTGACGAATGAACTCAGATTCGATCGACATACAAATCGATTTAAAGGTTTGTTTTTATCAAATATTCGAGTCGATTTTCTTCTCTATGTTTTATCAGTAAGCTCAATATGGCTTACTTAAGCCAGATAGGTACAGTTAATATATAACTTTACTAGCTAACTCACGCAACCTCGGTTATGTCTCCTATTGCCCGTAGCGTAATAATTTTGCCCCGTTTTTGTAACATTCTTCATTGGTGCTCCACTCCTATTGGTACTAGCGTAATGATATATAGCCTTCCTCGATGAATAGGCTATCTAACACTGAAAGAATTTTTCAAATCAGACCAGTAGTTCCTAAGGTTAGCGCGTTCAAGCAAACAAACAAACTCTTCAGCTTTGCTTTGCTTTACAGGTATAGAAGATTATATTCCAATTATTCATCCATATATCCATACTTCCATAATAATGTTATAAACTCGAAAATAACTATGTATATCTATGTATCTGTTTGCCTGTTGTTACACTTTACTGCTAAGGTACTGCTCCGATTTCGCTGAAAGTTGAGCATGGGGGTATTTTGATTCTTGAGAATGGACAAAGACCGCTCTTAACCGCGATAATAAATATATACACGGAGGAGGAGCCGAGATTAAAAGCTGGTACTTAATTTATATAAATTAAATATGCTTTCTTACAGGAATGTCTTCTAAATGTAACTATTTCAAAATATATGAATAGGTTATTTCAAACTCCATTAGTGCAACTTTCGAATGAACGCTCGGACTCCAAAACCCTTCTGAGCAACCCCAACATTTATTTTAGCGTCAGCTGATATTTATCAAGTGAACAAAACACATCGTAATTCATCACGTTTAAGAGCTTTACCGGTTCTTACGGCGACTATCTCCGAGGTGAAATAGACATCATAGTGGAGAGTAAAAAAGGACGGACGTCTGCGCCTGCGCGGGCGGTCTGGGTCGCGTGTGGGAACTTCGGACGCGTGAAATCGCCGCCACCTAGCGTCTAGCGATACAACACGGAAAAAACTGGTGTGTTTATAGAAGACGGCAGCGACACGGCTACGATGTGAGAACAATAAATATGAAATTCAATAATTTAACATGGGTAAAACCACACTTAATATTTTTATACTACGCCCGCAATTTGAACATATTCTGTGTCGCGGCGGACTTTACAGACATATACGAAACGGACACCAAGAACATCCAGACTCGGGATAACAATTCGTGAGCACCCAGCGCTGTAGAAAGCAGCGTGGCGTCCGCTTAAACCATAAGGCCAATCGTGCAGGTACTTCTATCTATTAGGTATTTCTTTCTGTAAGGCCTGTTAATAACGATTTTACGAGTGATTTTTCCAAAATCTGGTTTGTCATATGAGTCGGTATGTGACTATGGCTCGTTATAGCTGCTGTGTCAGTTGCGTCAACTGTAAATAAAAGTAGCGTAGGAACATAATGATGCAAAAAGTTTGTTAAAAAATTCCTTAGCTTGAGCAGAAATAATTGAACTGTTACCGGCACAAAACCTTTATAATTCTCACAGGCCGAGACGACACCGGGACGACAAATAATATTGAGCTAATCTAATATTTTTAGAAAGTAGGTACATAGAATGATAATTTCTTATGTACACAGACGAGCTGACTGACGCACAGGCGAACTTCGTACCGCCCTGCTATAATTATTCATTTTCGTGAAAAATTCCTTAATTACCAAAAAACCTAATTTAGGAAGCCCGTGTCAACTTCCCGCAGGGTCGCAGTGTGTAGGCTAAATAAGAAAATATAACACCTGCAGTTTTCTTTGATTTTTTTCGATGATATAAAAAAATAATTATCCAATTTGGTGCAGTGGATCGAAAACTAAGCGCATACATACATTTTGGTGATTCATTTTTATTAATATAAAGTTATAGATATATAGATGAAAACAGTATGGTTACGAAAAATTTTGGTTAACTGTAGTAATGTAGAAGTTATTTGTAATCAGCAATAGTTACGGGTAGTAAATAACGTAATATTTGTATGACCTTTTTGACCTTTTTGAATAAATCACATAATGTCATCTTCAAAACTTTATAACTCAATGATTTAACTTAAAGTGTAAACTAGAGATTATATTTACCATACCATTTAGATCAAAAGAAGTGTTAATTCTATCACATCTAACTAAAAGGTATTACACCTAAAACCGCCATTAATTGATAAGTTTAAAATAATCAAAAAACAAAGACACGGTCAATATTTATTATCTGTTCGCTGTAAACGATTCCATCGTGACAGATTTACGTTCCTCCACACCGAATGGATAGCCTTGCTGACATAGACAACTTTATTTTCTTTTAAACTTTTTTATCTCATTTTTTTCGACTAAACAATGCGTCGGTAAACGATAATTAAAAGTGGAGGCTCTCTAGCGCCTATCCTTAATTTTTTTTTGTTTTTTTCATCTCGATGGAATCTAATACAATTGGGTTTACGGCACTGACTAATTGATTAGTTTGGTGTTATGTTGTGTTTCTTATCTGTGGCAAGAGATAGAGTTGATTTATTTTGTGGCTGATTTTGGAAAATTGTTGTGGTGCAACAGTTTGACTAGTCAAATGGTTCTGTTTTTTCTGAATAGAATGACATCTGCGAGTTATGTGTTGTCCAGTCGGAGTAAGTAAACTGGACGAATATTGTTAGCGTCTGGTGCCTAAGAACTTAAATGAACCCTTGTCCGTTTTTATGACATATTGATTTTTTAAATGGGGTTATTAAAAAAATGCTCCCTCTAATACCTGACTGAAATAATTTAATCGATTACAGTTGATCGATTTCAAACTCAATACATAACTTTTGCTTAGTTGAAAGCCCTGAAACTGTGGTAGGAGTCGACTGTTCTGCAGGCAAATACGTGTGGCAAAAAATAGGCTAATGTTCGTAAAATAACAGTAACCGGCTATCAACAAACAGATAACAAAAACTAAAATAAAAAAAGGATTAAATGCGATTTTGAAATAAGCACAGATTAGTATTATATACAAAGATATAAAGCAAATGGTTTTCCAGGTAGCAAAACCAATCTGAATTCACCACAAATGGGCTGGCTAGACCGGGGCGGTATCATCCTCTTACCAAAGAAAACCAATCGAAAATGACACCATTGAAGCTGGCGTGTTTCATTGGTGAGTGCGAGACCGGAGACCTAATGATGCCTTGGTGTCTCAATAGACCGCCATAGTGTGGACCACCGTGTGCATTGTTGTGTTCTGCATTCGCAATGAATGTTGTGGCCCCCACTCTTGGAATCTGCTCATACCTTCACGAGAGTCACTTTCGCAGGCTTATACATAAAAAAAGAAATGTGTACATCAACAGGTTCAAAAGTAGATTTGGCCTTCGGTCCGTGATGCAGCTATTAGACTTGATCGAGAACTTTTACAATCAACTATTAAGTAATACCTATTACATGATCACTATAAATTTAATTAATTTTCCAAATTCCATACTACTCTTATTAAAACACTCAAAGTCGCAGCGGATCTTAAACGGCGGTATTCTAATCTTAAAGGGCGTGGCTCCAAACACAAAACCCTATTTAAAATATATTGAAATAAACCGTCTGTTGTGACGGCCATTTTTGTATGAGTTTCATTTGAAATAGGATTTATTTGTTAGGGTATGCGCGGTATGCGACCTTCGCATGATCGCTAAAGAATTTTAATTGCTTTTTGTTGTGAATTTTTGAAGGTAAAGTTAGGCATTAGATGTTTGGAAGGGGTCACAATTAATTGTAAATGGTCCTAAAGCCTTATTTTGTTGGGTGATTTACTTTTAACCTCGTTTTATTGTATTTAATTGTGTAATAATTTGTTACTAACCGCTCCAAGAAATTACTTAATGAAAGTTTAATTGATAATAAACACAAAAATAAAACAGTAAAGTAAAAGTAGAGTTTTTACGTTACTAAGAAGGAATACAAATCATTCTTATTGTTAAACGCTAACCTCAAAGTATACTAAAACAAGAAAAAGTTTAAACAACGCGTAAAAACGTACGTAACGTACGTAATAAACGTACGTAAACGTAAAAAATTTTAACAGCTTAGGTCATCAGTGTAACTATTGAGAATTTATTGACACCTTAGTTATTAAAATTATTTAAGTAATTTTCGCGCTACAGTAGAACAAACGAACATACAAAGACTGCGAAAATCGGGAAGCTTGTGGCGTGTGGACACCGTAGATAGCTTTTTAGCCCCACACTACTGTACTGTCGGAGAAAGCATTGCGGTGAGGCTAAAGCCGTCACCAGCTTCATTTGTTTCCACAGTACATGTACGCACACCTTGATGCACTACAGGGGTATAGCAACTCACGATGCCGATGCACTAGCAAAAGGTGGATCAAAGATACGGGCAGTAGGCCCAAAAGCAATACTACCCTTGCCACTGCCATATATATTGGTCCAACCTTTGTACCTATAGACAGATTAAGGAGGCCCTCCCGATGATCAACCCTGGATTGTCACGGAAGCTGATGGAACTCAAGAGGCCGATGCTTCGACTCTTAACTGGAGCAATAATTGTTCATGAACTACTAAACAAACATCTTTTCTCTCTAGGTGTAACAGACAGACATCTATGCTATGGATGCTATGGAGCAGGAAGAAACAAATGCTCATGTCATCATAGCATGTCCTGGGGTGCCGGTATGACATCAACCGTAGGTCAATCTAGTCTAAAAAAGTAGCCCAAGTTAGTCCTTATATCATCAGCTATCTGCCAGTGAAACTCCCGTTAAATCGGTCCAGCTACTTTCAGAGATTAGTCATAACTAACAGACAGGCAGACAGACTAAATAAAAATAATGATAGTTGAGTAAAGAGACACTCCAATTTTATTTATTTGTATACAAGAATTACACTCAGATATAGAATATTTGTCTTGGGTTGTTTCGACTTTTGGCCGTCAGAATCACTAACCGCTTGAGCAGCAGGCCGTCAGAGAAATTATAACTTCATAAATATTTGTGTCAAGAATCTCTTAACCTACTAAATAACACAATCCACATACACAATAAACTATTAAACAAATTAAAACGAGATAGAAAATATAATACCTTTATAGCTAAGGGCGAGAAAGGGATAACAATATCTCATTGTATTTATATAATGGTTTGTCTACAAGCGTGTACGATTGTGCTTCAGACCCAAGATTTTTTTAATTTTATTTGATCTTGTTATTCATAGGTATGCATTATTGTGGGGCCAAGCTTGGGAATTAAGGGTCTTTGAGTACTGTAGGTCATATTCATGAGTATATATATATTGTATATTCAGACTGACATGAATGGTACATTTACCGAATGTTCTAATTAGACTCTTTTAAGGTAAGATCAAGATCAGAAATTTGGCATAAAAAGATTTAAAGTTGATACATTCTATTTACATTTTTGTACTATTTATATTAAAAATATGTGCTTGAATATTATTGTTTATAACATTTATAGAATTTATTATCCTTTTTTGATTCCAAATAGAAATTGAATACGTTCGTTCAGACGTTCAGACATTTTAACACAAAACGCCATCTAGTCCTAAACTAAGCAGAGCTTGTACTATGGGTACTAGATAACTGGTATTAATACTTATATACTTTTTTTGTAAATACATACATATTATACATAGAAAACACCCAAACTCCGAAACAAATATTTGCAGATCATACAAACATTTGGTCCGACTCAGGAATCGAACCCGAGGCCTCTTGCACAGCAGTCGCATTCGCTACCATTGCGCCACAGAGGCAGACATTGAAACTCAAAATCACTTGAAACTCACTTATAATATTTATATAGCACGTTGCCTTACTTAGTAATCGCACCGACTTCTATTAATGGAACCCCCTGGATATTTATTTATACCTGGACATCTGAGTCCCTTGATGTGATTGACCAGGTTTCACTCTACAATGAAACGCTTCACAATTTTTTTCATAAATGACTCATTCATTCAAGCTATTTAAGTTACTACAATGACTATCAACGTCGATCAATGAACTCGCAATAAACCATCAAATATCAAAGCGAAATAGGAATCTCAAAGAATTTTTTGTTACTACTACGATTTTGTGTGAGGAATGTGGTGTCTGGGAGATTACGGCGGCGGCACAAAGTGGACCTTGGCGGCCATTGAGAACCCGTCAGCATCAATGGCGCGCATTCCCCCGTAGAGTTCCACAAACTCGGTCAATATTTAGACGAAATGTTGATACACTGTGAGCTTATAGTCCTGTGATACGTTGTAGTATACAGAGATAATAAAAACCTTGTTAGATGTTTTTTACAAATAAGTTTTTAAAAAAATGAAGTACCTGATCAATGGTGAGGGGTTATCAATGTCGGTCAGCGGCTGAAATGTCAATGGTGTTGATTTTGCGTTACTAGTCTACTCAGTCAGGAATAAAACAAGTCTACTGACGAACCAGAGTCGAGGACTTTCCGTCTTAAAAAACAACCAAACAACCAAATTATAAGTCCATTATATGTATTTAATATTTTATATAAAATTCTGGTGTCGCGGTGTTTGTTACCAAAATTTTGCGAAAAGTCTGGACCGAGTTTTATAGTATTTGTGAGCATATGTTTTCATGCCCCTAAATGAAAAGGGTGACCCTGAATTTTTATTTTTATGTCAATGCGTTCCCCGGGTCAGCTATTTTTTTCTAATTATATTAATAATATCACAAAGAGGTAAAGTTTATGAAGTTGTAGTGGGTAATATCTGTATCTACTGAACAGATTTAGAAAATTATTTTTTTACTAAAAAAACACATTATTTGTAAGTGTTATTGGTTATATATTAATCCAAAAATGATTACCGCGATATCCGACTATATGCGGGCGCGAGCAATATGTATGGGACCCTGGGCGCTAGATTTTTTCAAGATGGCTGCTATATATGTCACTATGACATAATTACAATTAAGTAGTACCTCCTTGTTCTGAGTAATTCTTTATTTAAACATACCATATCACCGTGAGAACCTCGGCCCGTTATGCTATCTTATCAGAGATAGCTCGGAATGGTCTTTGTGTGAGATACCGATGCCCACTTGATGACTT
This sequence comes from Hyphantria cunea, assembly GCA_003709505.1. NCBI lineage: Eukaryota > Metazoa > Arthropoda > Insecta > Lepidoptera > Erebidae > Hyphantria > Hyphantria cunea. Next base: position 277,271 of record PKRV01002955.1, read on the forward strand.
AATTGGCTAACTTGGGTTTTATGGCAGTTAAAATGGCCGGACTTCTGTTACTGACTATTTCGGGTAACTTTGTATTGTATTTTTTAGTCTGGCAACATAATCAGAATAGATGTAAGTTACTACAGTACTAATATTAAAAAATGCGAAAAATTGTGAAGATGTATGGTTGTTACTCTTTCACGCAAACTACTGAACGGATTTAGAGGAAACTTTACAGTAATATAACTAATATAAATCAGAATAACACATATACTAGTGGAGCGGCCAAAAGCTTGTAGACAATGATCAAAAGAAACGGTGTGTCGTAGAACAAGTTTATTATTCAAACTAAGAAACAAATTAATTATATAAGAAAATAAAAAGTACATCCTGATTTTAAGATTTGTTGATTATATTTTCTTGCGAAATTAACGATCATTTGTATCAAAATCACAACAAATAAGAACTACGTCGCAGCAATAAGATGGTAGTAAATTACCCATAATTGCAAGGACTAGGTCACATTTTGTAAGATTTATATGAAATAAATCTCTTTTAAAGGCGTAATTATTCCTTTCAATACGAGAGTAATTGATAATCATGTTACTGGGAGCATTCATCACCATGGGGACAACGCAGCAGGGTTCGACCTTCACCTTGGCTTCATTACCGACGTCTAGACTGGAACATTTCCTACCAAAAGCTTCTGATTACATTACACACCAACAATAACTCGAATACATTACCGTATTCACTCCGAATTAATTCATAATCCTCAGAAGCAAAACAGTCAGTGTATAAGAACAAATTCGATTAGTTCGTGCTATCCAGGAAGTTTTTTACTCAGTGCTACCAGCAAAGAGTACCTCAGGGTGAGGTATTAGAACCTCGGTTTAAAGGTGACCCATTCGAAGGACGCCCTTTATGATATAAAGCTGTTTACTCTGTTATGCGCAGTAGACTAAATAATTCAATTACATTTGATTTCGGTAAAAAAATGTTTTCAGATAACTCAACCAAATTATGTTTTCATTAGTAATCATGTCTTTCATATTTACCGTTCATGTAAAGCACCGACACTAGTCTGGGATTACTACTGTTGCTATCGGACTGAGTACTGTCGTGGGAGAGCCATGTTTGGGCATCAGCACACCATGAATTTTATTCTATGAGCCATGTTCTTAATTGCTTTTCACAGTCGGGAGTATCAAAGTCCCGATCGTTCCTTTCGTTCCTTCTAGCTCTGGGCAACTTTTACAGTAGCCCTTTTCCGGCTGAGATTATGATGCAAAATGAGCATGCATATTCACACAATAATATACATGCATAATTTTATATATATAAAAGAAAAAGATCACTCAACAATAAACATATTTTTTATTAAAACTATTCTCGGTGAGAGGATTAAGAATATAATATCATATTTATTCAATCTTAGCCGAATTATTAACAAACTGGTAAGATTTACGAGATTTAAAACACGATTCTCCAATAATCTTATAAGTCTATTTCACGATACCCATAAGAATAAAACGGCGTCTAATTCGTGGTTTAAATATTCATTGCTATAGCAAAAAAAAATGTATGCCCACATGACAGGAGACACGGAGACAGCAACGTGTCATACAGGATAGTAAAAGCAACAATATTAGATGAGGTATAAGGGAGAGCTTTTTTTTTCAATGAATATTCTATTCCCCGATTATCATAATCGGGAGACAAGCTGCGAACGAGCGCAGGCGTGTCACACTTGTAAAGAAACTAATAAAAATGCAAACATCAGTTCGGGAATTGATAAAAAGGTTGACAGGCTAGAGTTCGATGCGGGGTTCGGGTTCCATACATGCTTTTATTGTTGGCGTGCGTTGTTGCCTATGTCCTTTCTCAAGAATAAAAGGCTCTCCATGCCGTATTCACTTGAAATCGGTGCAGCAGTTTAGCCGTAAAAGCGAAAAAACTAAGAGGCACACATATGTATTTACTTTAGAATTTATAAAATTACTTATGGATTATAAACAAATGACCTTCCGCTTAAAAAAAATAGTATTTACATTTTGAATTATGTTTAGACAGAGGATTTACTATGTTCTGACCTTTTAATGTTAGGGGTTACTACATCGAGTTATAGGAATGCGACTCTGATCAGTGTAATGTGGGTCCATGCTCCTCTAATCCATATTAAGGGAATAAAGGAATCCAATAGCATTTCGTTTATTATTTTTCACTATACTCTCAATTTTCATTTTTAATCCCTAAAATATTCACTTGACTGTGGGGGTGTATATGTTTGTAAGATCAAATTTGTTATAAGCTAAGTTTAGTGGAACTTAAAAAACAAACACGAAAAAAGTTAATCTTTGCGTAACCCTAAAAATTCGAAGCACCAAAAAATATGTAAATTCAATACAAAAATTCAATATACTAAGAACAAAAAAAAATTGTCTCGTGCCCGATGCGTGTTATCTAAATAGATTGTATAATGTATGTAGTCATAATTATCATCGCTTTTTGTCAACTACCCTCTGATACATCCGACATAGAGTAATAGATTTTTCATGGCTTTTTAATCGTTTATAATATTTTTTGTCGATATGTTATTTATTTTGAGGGTTTACAAACTAAAAAAATGGTTGAGTGTGGTTAGCACCTTGGCTACAGAAATTAGTCTAAGAATAAGAAGTATAGGCAAAGGTATAATGTTAAAACCGGAATAAGTAATTTTCTTATATATTCTTAGCTTGAATACTCACAAGTTTAAGAACAAATCTAACTACCATGAAACTGAATCAGGTACGTCGTTTGTGACTCGTTGTATTTATTGTTTCATTTCGACCACGACGCGATTGTTTGCGGTAAAATATTGATTTAATAATTTGATGGTAATAAAAAACAGGTTTTTAGAACTTCAACCTGCCATCATCAGCGAAATCGCGGCAAATGAACCTTGGCAGAAAATAATTTGGTCCCTTTTGGGTGGTCTTGAACGTAGCGAGGCCACACACCTTTGGTTACATTGGTCTGTTACTTGAAATTGAGTTTGTATTAATTTGCATTGAAACAGCTTTATTTCAAACTCTTTAAATTCGCAACTTTATTGTCGATTCCTCACATTTTGGGTTTTTTTTCTGACGATTTCCTTTTTAGTGTCACATGTTGAGTTTTATCTTTATGATTTTAAATTTGTATGAGAATAGCAAACGATTAAGGTTTCGCCCGTTTTTAAAAGGGCATCCCCAACGCAAAAAGAGGAGTGTTATAAGTTTGACATCGATGTCTCTAGTCTATCTGTGGCATTGTAGCTAACGGATGGACCAATTTCTATGGTCTTTTTTATTTGAAAGTCAGTTCCTTTGCGGTGGTTCTTAGTTATGTTTGGGTAATATCGGTCCAGCAATGTAAGAGTATCAGCTCTTTTTCAAAATGATGTAACGCAATTAAGTTATTGTGTAGGGGGTTTTTAATTTTTTTAGTTTTAGCTTGATAATGTTTAATACTAAAAATATGAATATGCATGTATATTGTTAAAATTAAATATATAATAACATTTCATGCATTCATTTCAATGACAACTATATTAGTAAGTTGATGGTTAAGTGTAATAAAAATGATTCAATCATTAGTTTATGAAACTATGGCAAATATATTTTATATTTTTGAGCCTATTCTTCAATATTGGAAAACGTCAAAAAAAATAGGTTTAACCAAAACTTTTCTTTTTGGATTCACTCTGTGTCAAATGTCAAGTAGTAATCAAAATATAAAATGTCATTATTAGGCCGTTGCAAATTTTCTGTAACATGAGTAATGGATTCTGACAAAGATGTGCCTCTGAGGAAACATGGAAACCTGGAGTACCGGTGCAATCCATCTGAAACTAGTCGAACAAACCATAACAAGGTGAATCCATTTGATACTGTTGGAAACTACCGCGAGAGACGTTTGAAAGACAAGCTACAGAAGAGGAATAATGGTGAAATTATTAACTTATATGATCACGCAGTTATGCCTCCACTTAATGCAAGTTTAATTTCAAGTAATATAAAGAGCGCTCGAGCAATCAGGCAAGAGCTTATTGAAGATGTTTTCTCGAATCAACCATACACAGGTGGACCGGCCACTGCTAGTTACAAACGATCAGATAAAAGTATATCACAACCTGCTTTTAATCTACCAACCAAGTATTCAGGTAATCTTTCTGCTACTGCGAGAAACATGCCGCAAAGTTCTAGTTGTAGACAAGTTGGATATAACAACTACGATCAAACTAAAAAACACGATTCTTTTACAAGAAATTTTGTCAACAAACACAGTGTAATGGATGAAAATACATACCCTCAAAATGTTCCTAATTATAGTCCACCACAGGATATGTACAATGAAGAGTATGTTTTAAAAACTATGCAACAACACGCCAGATTGCAAAAAAATGTGAGAAAACTAGTTGTAGAGCGTCAGAAGGAGAAACACAGAGAAGCATGGAATAACTACATTAATGAATTGAAAAATAAACATAGATATTACAGCAACGAACCGAATAGAATTGCTCCACAATATGTACCGAATGAGGATGAGTTAACTGACGATTTCTGGAATACGAGGTACAGCCATCAGCAGAATGATCAATGTCAAACTATGCTAAATAATCTTTACGGAGGATACAGAAACGACTATCGAGATAGGTATAGTGCTATACCCAGATATGATACCATACAAAGTCCTACATATTATTATGAAAGTAATCCCTACTGCTATCCTACGGCCTCGCAAGGACGCCTCATGATGTTAAACAAAGAAAAACAGCGTTTGAATTCAATGCCACGACCATTAAATAAATATAAATATGTTGTAGATGATCGAGATTTAAATAGGCGGTGGTTTGATAATAGCAAAATGAAGTGCAACAGAACATTCCCGAACATACAAACAGATATAAAATATTTAAACACGCAAGGGGTTCTTACCGAGGAGACAAATACAGAGTATAGTAAACTGGATGCCTTCAGAAAATTATTTAATAAACAAACGTTTAAAATGGCAACATTCAAAGAACAAATACTACAGACAGACAATCCACTCGAAAAACCGTTAGAAAATATCGAGCAAAAACTAGACGTTTTGATCAACTCAGTTAATTCAGTCATTGTAGAAATAAAGGAACAGAAAAATCAAAATACATTCAGATGTCCTATTACTAAATCTCGATCCATAACTTGTAATTTAAAGAAGCTCTCAGATTTAGGATTGAACAAAACTAAAAGTGAGTCGTATGCATTCCAAAATGATAATGGCATTTTATATACAACTGTTTTACAAAATAACACCAGGAATGTTGTAGTTAGTGATACTGGGACCTGTACGCCCCAGTTCGAACAAGTCAACGGTAACAAAATAGAGCGAATAATAGAAGAAGAGATGGAGAAAAGTGAGAAAATAAGGAAAGATATTGAAGAGCTGCTTCATACAAAATGTAATAGACAGTGCTCTGTAGAAGTAGAGTTTGATGTTCCAACGAGGGAGGTATCTACGTTTGCAGCAAACTTTTCTCTGCCTCAATCACAATACTGTGTTGAACCTGAGAGAAAAATAAATTTTGTAAGAAACCAAGACCAAGAAAACAGTAGGCAAATGACAATAGCTGTAAACACAGATCCTCTGGGTTTGTGTGCTTTGATGCAGGTGTCGGCAGACACTATCAAGCAATTGCTTTTATATATATTGAATATGAACTATGAGTCGTTCATACCTATTGGGCAACAGCAGAGGCGACCATGCAGAACTTCGCATTTTATATGTAATATTTGCGGAGAAACGTTTGCCAGAGCGTCACAACTCAGTGATCATGTTGAAAGCCACTATTTGGGAAGGAAGAGGTAAGTCCATTGTATTTGAAATTATATATATATATATATATAT
>PKRV01002955.1:283283-304947 GCA_003709505.1 Hyphantria cunea
TATATATATATATATATATATATATATATATATATATATATATGTATATATAATAACATACGATATATCTAGCGGATGTCATTTAGTAATATAAAATATGAAATTATTCACTAGTTTTAGTTAGTTATATACTTTAATATTTAAAAATAAACTATCAAAATATATTTATTTGTTATATTGGCAATTACCAATATTTCAGAAATTGCTGTGTCTGTCGTCACGTCCTCAACATGAGGAAAGATCGAATCGGTTTATTTAGCTGCAAATATTGTGGGCAAAAGTTCACAAGGGCCTACTGCTGTGAGCTACACCAACAAGGTTGTGCTAAACTCTTGGGAAGGAAACACGACGCACAGTCTAATTTGACGCTTCTGAGATAGAAATCAAAATTCGCTACAAACTCTATTAAGTCAGATTCTAAATAGGAAATGTGAATTGTATTGGATATTGAAGATAAAAAGAACACAGATGTTTTCGTTTACCTAAAGTTTACACTGGTCTAAATAAAAGATTGAAATTGTAATAAAAATCAAACCGCTATTCAATGTAGCATACATTTGTTTGTCAATACTTAATATACCTAATTCTTTTTATCTGTTTTTTTTGACAGAAACAGCCCTACATATATTTTTTTACCGGACAGTGTGCCGGCCTCGGCATGGGTGGACAAAATCTTTTCCCTTTGTCTATAATTGGACGTAGGGGTATGTGAGCGCTGTCAATGGGCCTTTTGTGTGTGCCGCAGTGCATCCATCATGCTTGTTTGTACCTCGACTTAGGGACACCCATTATAGTGAAATGGGCATAAAATTCCATCGATACATGACAATAGTGGGAAGTGATATTATATGTAATTATGTCAAGTTTGAGGTGAAGCGTGATAATGATATTACAGTTGGCTACCAAACGATTCATCTATTGTGCCACTGCCTAGAATAAGAACATCGAACAATAGCTATAAACTGTCCAGTTCGAAAGTAAATTTAATGGTATCATAATGACATTAATTTTGTGTTTCATAAAAAATAAGACTATCCAATTCCAATTGTGAAAAAATAACAAATAATTATAAATAAGTAAAGATTACAATAGCACAAACTTCGTGCTTTCCCGTTCGAGAATCACTTCTGACCGCCATACAATATCTAGATATCTGGCAACAAAAGTTTTCGTGACAATTATCTGCTCATTTTTTTATATTTCGACAAGCGCTGTTGGCCCGCAGACTGAGGTGTCAATTCAATAATAAGGTGCAAATACAATGCAATGCACGCCGGCCCACCAGGGTGTCCAAAGCCCACTAATTTATATACCGTTAAAGATTTGCCACGGCTTCGTAAGATCATGTCTGTCTATTTGTTTAGGTGAAACTGTAAGTATTGTTGCGAGTGGACGTGGGTAGGAAGTTGCAATAAAAAATATTCTAAGGTGAATTGATTTCTGTGAAGCCGTGCGGTTTCTCTTTACTAGCAATATTTTGTGTTAACTGACATTGATTGGGTCTTGTTTGTCCTTGCACTGTGAAAAATGTTAGCTTATCTTTATATTTATTCGCGAACATGAATAAATATGCTCACAATTTTGTATTTAAAACCACTTATGCAAATATTTATTTAACCAATCACTGTTATGTTGTTGTGATTTAGAAATGTGATAAAGAATAAAAGAAAAAATAAAGATTTTGAATAAATTTCATTTCATCATTCATTTTCATTTACATAGGGGTTGGCTTGACCTGAGTGTGACTTTTTTATGAGCAGGGGTAGCCACTTACTAATTGCCTCCCCTAAAATTTGAATAAATTATATATATATGAATATAAATGCTATATTTTACAAAGAAAAAAAAATTGAGTTCTGAGAAGAAAGAATATTCCACAACCCACTATGCGAAATTTGAAAATTTATAATCTTCATTAAGTATCTCTCAACGCATAATTATAAAAAACGTAGTACAAGACACACGCAATATATTAAAGATGAATGGAGAGATGTTTACACCCAAAACATAACATTATTAATCTATGCCATGACTACAATAGACTGATACACTACCGCGACAAAAACTTATCAGCCTCCACCTGCCCTTATCAAACGGAAAAAAGTTGTGACTTGTTATTGAGAAGTTAATATTTGTTATTCTAATCACAACAGCACGCACCTTGTGCCACGTGTTTATAATCTTATCAATTTTTTTAACAAATACACATTTAGTTTTATTATCTGAACCGGTAGTAGTTCTTTTATACAAAAAAGTATTTAACATTTTTTTGTGACAAAAAGTTGCTAACAGAACCACTGTGCAGATTTTTGTTTAGATTTACCGGCCATTAAGTTTGGTGATGCGTCAAAAAGTTAATATATCAAAACATATTTTGTTGACATTTATAACTATCTATGTGTAAGAATAAATAAGATCAATAATATGTGTGTTCTTTTCTTATTAACTTTGGCGTTTCACGAGATAGGTATTTCATTAAAAATCTAGCTGTCTGCTGTATTCCAGAAATTAGCTAAAATAAACAGACAGACAGACAAAAAAATCCAGATTGATTTTTTAATGTGTGTACCACCAAACCATGTATATCATCATCTCCCTACCCTTTTCCCAACTTTATTTGAGGTCAGTGCAATGAGTTTTCTTCCTCCATTCTCTTCTATCACGCGTCAATTCACTGTTTACTCCGTTCCTGGCCATATCCTCTTTTATGCAGCCCGTCCATTTTTTTTTGCTTGTCCTCTACTCTTTGTCCGTCAACTTCCATGCTTAACACTTTCTTAATTACATTTTGCTCATCTCTACGCATCACATGTCCTATGAATCCTGTCACATGTCCTGTCACCACATGTCATGTGTAAGTACCATGTATATAAGAACTGTTAATTCAAACTTCAATTATATTTATTTGTATATCGTATCCTCGTCTTTTGTGACAAAGAGACAATTTTATTTCATGATTTTACTTGACCTTGACGTTGCATGAAAAAATCTATTTCGCTGATCAGCATAGGGTTTCATATGTATATAACAATGCACGATATAGTTACTAGATCATTTTGAAACTTCTCTTAAATCCAAGTCACAATTGAACAGAAATCAGCAGTAGTTCAAAATTTACATCTGGAACAACCTTCCAGATGTAAATTTAGACATAGATTTATATATAGCGACATAGATTTTTTGGCTAGAGCCAATATTCGCTTTAAAATTTCGTTGACATTGCATTGTATATGACCACAGTAGTCATAGTACAAGCGAAATCTGTGATTTAAATTTATGTTTAAAGACATTATTTTTATTTTTTTTGGACAAAAACTCAGTTTACAATGTTTCTGAACCAGAAGCTTTTCAAGAAATAAACAGGTTCAAAGCAATTTGCCACACGTACATAAACAACACTTGCAATATAATGCACGCACACAAACAAACATGTATCATATCAAATGAACTAAAAAAACTTATAACTAACACCTCTGATCTCATTTATCTGTTGAAGAAAATTACTCCAAACCACTTTGTGAGCATTTCGATTACTGTTTATTTTATAAACAGACTTCAGACAAACAATTCACGAAGTTAAAACCTAAGTTTTTAAGTCGAAAGTCCATTGTATTATTCTTGCGGTGGATCTTGATAAAGGAGATTATGACGCGTAGTCGACCAAAGGGTAACTTTTGAATATCTTAATTTTATTTTTGGGCGCCATTTACTCAGTTTTTTGTATAACCAGCTTATGAGTTTGAATTTATTCTTATTAAAATATACGAGTTTTTTTGTCCGCTATTTCGGACTGATGGACCATTGTGTGTGTATGATTGTCACTTGTCATATCGCCTCTTTACAATGGGGTAGAGTCTTCTAATTTATTACAAAACATTTTGAATAGGATATTGTAATCAAAAGGTGTTAATTTTAAGACTCTTTTTGATCGCTATATCCCCTGCATACCTTGATATCATCAGTATTATAATAATAAAACAGGTGAAGCAAAAACTATATAAGTATGTAAGTAAGAATTTTGGACATCTAATACACAACGCCATCTAGTCCCAAGCAAAGCAGAGCTTGTATTACGAGTGCTTTACAACTGATTTAAATTCATATATACTTTTGTAAATACATACATATTATACATAGAAAGCACTTATCAACACTCCGAAACTATTTTATGCAGAACAAACAAACATTTGGTCCGACCCGAAATCGAACCCGAGCCTTCAAGCACAGCAGTTGGGTACGCTACCACTGCGCCACAGAGGCAGTATCAGTTTGCATTCCTTTTTACAAAATATATGGAAACGGAGAAGAAAAGGACGAGAGTAGGAGTATGAATTTTGGCACAGTGAAAGTTAATATGGATGGGCAGAAAGCTAAAAATAACTTAAGTGAATTTATTGATAAAAGACGTAATATAAGCTTTTGCTAAGAAGTTTGGCTTGTTTCTTCTATGTTCATTCCATCTGCCAGAAGCTTTTCCACCTTGAGAATATAGAGATATTCATACTATGAATGCTCAAGCTCAAATACTTTTCATTAATTAGGCCTTTAATTACAAGAGTAGATAAACTACAGACTGGTAATAGAAAGAAAACGGACGCTAGAATAGTAATGACTAAATTACTAAAAACATAAGAGTTAGTCAAGAGTACAATTTGTTTATAAACAGTTTGGTTATTATATCACAGCTTTGTCTGGTTATGGATAATATCTGGATAATTCATATTGGCATGTGTTAGATGTCGGAAGTTCAGGAAATTATTGAGGAAAAAGGTAAATCGGGTAAAAAAAGGGCTAGGAAAATTGTATTAATCCAGCAAAGTGGGCGACAAGACACTAAAGTTTTTTTAACTAATAAACTATTGTAACTAAATAGACTAAATTCAATTTTAGTCGCACACGTCTGACGATATATTTATGTTAAATAGTTAAAAGGAACCAGTGTTATAATAAGCGAGTGGACATGTCGGAACAAGTTGAAGGATAATAAAGCTTCCGTTACGGAACGATAAACGTCTGTCAATTGTCTGTGGTCTATGATCAAAGGTCTACGCTTTTTGGTAAACTAAGACATGTTTGTTTACCAAAAAGCGTAGTCTTATTTATATCCAGACTATTATTGAGTGTCATAAATGTGATTGCCCTGTTGTCAAGTGCTACTGCCAAGATATATTGGATTCGATTTCAATCCAAGATAAGTAATTTTGTGATAAGTATGGACATTCGATTTCTGTCTTAGTGAAATTTGTCCATATTCTGTTGCAGATTATAACTGTAATCTCGAGGTACTTAGCTTAGGTACCGATCTTACTCATATCTCATGGGGTGTAGCCAAAGGGTTGACTTGTACCAGACCAACCCAGGGCATTAAGTCCGTCGATGTGCATGAAGATGTAATCATGAACCAATGTCGTGTGTGAAATTTATATATTATTTTTACGTTTTTCGTCATTCTTATTATGCTCAGCTCGTATTGGTATAGTGTGATGATATAAATATCATTCTAACACTAAATTATTCAATTCGATTAGGTAATGCCTGAGTTTAGCAAACACACTTCACATTTACAATATTATTAGACGATTTAATGACTTTTTCTTATCAGCCTTTACTCTTCAATTACCAATACTATCTGATTGTGACAATTCTAGTATTTTTTCCTGACCTCTCCAACAAAAGCCATTACAACCACATCAGATGTTTGCCATGTGTGTGTATGTGTGTTCGGTGACGGAAACCAATGCAAATGTGCGAGCGCGGTCTCGATGCGCGTGCGCAACGCATAGCGAGCGGCCTGTTGCCGGTCACCTCAGTCTTACTTATGCTCCTGTTAGAGTTGTTTATTCCCCGTATAAAAACATTACCATCTTTAGACTTCCTAAATGTATTAAAGTATGTTGGTTTGGTAGAAGAGACTCAGATTGTCTTGCACCCCACCTCTCCTCAGATTCAAGAGAAGAAAGGGTCATGTACCCGCACTGTATCCTTTATCCGTATCATGGAATGAGATATGGGTAACCTCAGTCACTTAGATAAAAACAAGCATGGATCTCTCACTTTTAATGTTCTGAGCGAATTTCTGCCTTGACATCAGGTTCTTAGATCCTAGATCAATGCTAAAAGTTATCATGCATACAAATATTAGTTCAGAACAAGAGTTAAAACTGCAGTCTACGTTATCGACAAATAAATGCTGCCTGTGCTAAATATTTTGTCAAAAGTTTTCTTGAGCTCAAATAACCTAACAATATTAGCCTGATCTATATAAACGGCTATTTTTAACTTATACGGATACTAAGTCAGCCTTTGATCACGACCAGTGCAACCCTGTCGAAACGTCAGGCAAATCAGAGGTGTGTAATACCTTTAAATAAGTAATCGATCAATTCCCGTGAAAATAACTATTATATCATGAAACGCGAAAGCTTAAAAATTAGTATAAACTAAACAATATCAATCACTTAATATTTCAAAAATAGTTATCATTCTATAGGGGTAAATATTCCCCCATTTAAGAGCAATAAACATGCAGACAGAATTTCATTGATTTAGATTTATCACATAAGACAATAGCCGATTAAGATGTTCATAAAAACTTGTCTCTAATTCATTGTTTAGATATGTTTTATTGTTGCTTTCAATAAGTTATTTCATATTGTGTCTCACCTCCATCAATAATAAACAAGGCGAAGTATAATAGTTGGATTACCATATCTATCACTTTTACATTTATTAATATATTAACGCAGATGTCTTTTTTCTTTTTGTTTTGTTGACGGGTTGAAAATGCCCTCCGTTCTCAGTCAGGAGATTGCTGGCACCTTGAATAGGGTTTGAGGGGAAATAAAGTTATCCAACAAGTAAAATTATCAAAAAGAAAAACACCCTGCCAAAAACGATTCAGACGAATCTATGGACACCACTCACATAAAAATACGACGAGCCGTTTGGGCTTCTGGACGTGTCAACCTCCTTTCGCAGTCGGGGAAAAATCGGAGCGAATCGCGTCAATGTTGAATTTTTAAATTAGCTAGTTTTTTATATTATATGGGCAATCGAACAGATCGCTTTCAGCACCAGAGGCGTCACAAGTGCGCTGTCGGCCTTTTGTAATGTAGATTTTACTATGAAAATGTATGTTACAGTCCGAAATCTTAATCGATGAAAAGGAATTTTGTTCGGCATTGGGCAATAGTACTTATGACTGCTATCATTTGGTTTAGAAAAGGTATGAAGTTACTTTGAAAAGTATTGTTGACTGAAAACATTTTTTGTCCGGAAAAGACTTCCGACTATAACTTAGATATTCAGAAAAAGTTCTTTGATTATGAGTTTTTCTAGCCGACTACGTCCACGGCGGCCAGTATCAACGGAGACCAGACAACTACGCAGGAGATATTATAGTTCACAAGTGTGTGCGCAACTACAGGTGCACTCTCTGTTCCCTCTATCTCATAATGCGATGGGACGGTTAACCGACACGACCGAGGAGAGATCAGGCGCAGAACCGACGGATTTACGTGCTCTCCGAGGCACGGAGGTTCAGACCCCAACTTCCATACTCTGAGCTGTTATTAAGTATGAAGCAGATTACAAAAGACCAGGCAAATTGTCGTCCGATATTTGTTTCTATTCAAATACTAATCAACTACTCTAACACCTCTTATAAGCACAATCTCTATCAAACTCAGTAATGTTCACAAAATCCACAAACATTGACGCACAAAAGAAAATTAATTAAAACATAAATAGTTTGGGATAAGACAATCGCATCGTTTAGCTTTAACTGGCATTTATCAGGGTTATCTGTGCGGGATCGGTCACCGCTGATCAGCGACCATCGCGCTCGACGTGCCAGCCAGATAAGGGATGGTGGCGCCCTCGCCGATACTACGCGGATACACAAAACTTAGAACTGACTTACCTGAGAAGAATTCCACCATTCGTTAGATCATTTTCATAAAATACAAAAATGTTAATTAAAAAGATAGATTTCTTCTACAGCTGCCGTGCACTTTATTTAATCCTTTATTTAAATCAAACAAATAAGCGTTTTCTTTGGTATTTTTCATTTGTACTAGTGGTCACCCAGTGGCCGAAATCGAACCATTATTCATTTATTTTTAACAGACTGCACAAGAAGAAGCGTTATGTTTTTCGAGTGTATGTAAGTAAGCAAGCATGTATATTTCTTTGGCACGCCCTGGAGCCTAAACGGCTTGTCGCATTTTTATGTGAGTTGTGTTAATACATTCGTCTTAAACGTGAGAGTGACACTGGGTTCGCTAAAATAAAAAAAAATAAGGATTTTTGGAGCCTCATAATAATATAAAAAAATGTTTTTAAAATACATCGAGTGTGATATTTTTTAACGGTGATTACGAATATATAATTAAATTTTAAATAACATATTTACGCAGTCGGATTTTTTTTAAATATTTATTACTTGTTTATATACAAATCAAGTCGAGTCAAATTTCAAACTCTTTCGTTCGCATAATTTTCGTAAAAAAAAGGGCCAAGTTTTTCCTTCAAGTACCTAATATACATAGGTTTATGTTTTATGGTTGTCACTCGCATCACACTAGTCTTTAATTAATCTATCCATAAAATAATGGCATTAAGTTCAATTGTGTTTTGTGTAATCAAGGATTAAAATCTGATTTACTAAGTTATAATACTAAATGTACCTCTCAGTTTGCATAACATAAATCTCTTTTCTAAGTGGATGTTGTGCCATATTTGGTGAATACAATTTAATCTTTCTTGTTAAATGAGGTGTGAAAATAGAGAAACAGTTCGAAGTTATAGTTAAATATTCATTTGAGAGAACGTAAATGTTTGATTTGAAATGTATTAGAATTAATTTGGTACGGTATGTTTATATATTATAGATCAATTGTAAAAAGGGATTGTTTTTTAGAAAGTTTAACTGTTCTTGTTATGGGTCGACCTGCTTCGCCTAAAAAGTAATGTGTAACATAATATACATGTTTTCATCATTTTTATAAGTATTTTTTAAGTATATATCGCGTATAATTTGAAAAGGCATTTTAAACAAGGTTGCTGTTTTGACATAGGTTTGTAAGAAACCAAGCCATAATTAAAATACTTAGGTATAATTACCTAACCTAATTTCCACTTCATTAATTAATATAAGTTACAATTCTAATTTTTTAATACAAATGAAATTTCGAAGAATAGAAAACAAGTAATGAATTATTTAAAAAAATCACGACAGCGTATAATTTTTTTAAATGTTTGACTTTGATGTTCCCCGTGTCACTCTCACGGCTAAGACGAATGAATCTATTGACACGAATCACATAAAAATACGACAAGCCCTTTAGGCCATAGGGTGTGCCAAAGAATATACATACATACATACATAGAAAGAGGGTTATTTTTTACGAATGTATCGAAAAAAATAACCCTCTTTCTTTCGCAGTCGGGTAAAAGGAAAAATGAAAGAAAAAGGAGTTAATTTAATACGACAAAGTTTACCCCTACACTATTTTACAATTACTCACCGACAGAACTACTGTCTAACTGTGGTCTGTTAGTCAATGCTTGTCCATACCTAACTCTATTAATTAGGTATGGACAAGCTTTGACATATCATAATTTAAGGCAGTCAAATTGAAACCAGCTTATTTAACGCTTTTTGGAGTTTCGTGGATGCTTTTAGAAGTCGGTTTTTTGAGGCCGCAAAGTGCGCTCACCAATAGCACTTCCATCGTACATATATACGTGTGGCCGGCGTCGGCGCATGGGTGCGATGGTCCGCGAGTGTTTTTATCGTTTTCGGCGCGGGCGCAGGCACGGTGGTGTTAATCGAGAATCAATGTATTGTGTTCCAGGAACGGCTACAACGGAGGAGCTGTGATTTTAAATTACCTATGGAGCTGGTTGTTTCAAGAAGAAGCTAGTGTTCTTTTGTGTACACTATTTTTATAACGAAAAAATTTTTTTATGGCTTTTGGTATAACGTGACTCGATATGAAGGCCTATACTAGTGGTTAATGTTTAGAAGTTAACGTTGATATGAATCGTTACATGTATAAAGAGGTCAGAAATTATTTGCGAAATGATTTTCTATCCTGGTTATTGTCAAATTGCAGATTAAACGAATTCAATTCCAAAATCATTTATTCAATTAAGACACTGTGATATTTATGAACGTTAAATTGAAGCTACAGATATAAATCATAGATCGACACAAACAAACGCCACGGATGTACTGTATTTTAAAGTGAGTTAGGTGAAAACACCAAAATCTACTGCCATCTGATCTATAACTTCCAATTTCCAAAATGCGTAGTGCCTTATGAGAAGAACGCTGGCAAAGAAACTTATGGCCAATCTTTTTAAAAGTCAGCCAGTCAGAATAGTTCATTTGACAATTTAGTGGTTCAGTGCTGTAAGGTTACAAGACACGCTACATAATTGAGATTTTCCAAACTGACAATATATGGATAGAATGCACGAAACCAATAAGAAATAGGAACACTTTGTAACTGTGGTTTATACGTAGAATTTTTTTTCCTTTCGTCTAAAACAGCAATGATTTCAAACTCTCCTTGCTTGTCTTAATAGCTTTTGAAACAACTTCATTCATGATGATAACAATTCCCTTGTCAAAAGTAGCCTTTATGTTATTTCGTTATATCATTGAGGTTCTTATTGTTATCATTTAGTGGCAACACTCTTGGAAAGTTTTCAGATAAAACCAGATTACGATAAATTATTTGCCACATCCAAATCTCAGAGCTCGTTTCCCTCACACGCAGACCCAAGAGCGCTTGGAATGTGCCGTCCAATGCATAAAATAAAAAGGCTAAATAAATACATATAACGATTCTTTATCAGATCAAGACGGAGATAATGGATTGACCCATTTAGTGTGTGAATCATTCAATACGCCCATACAAACATACATTTTGCAGCTCCGATACCACTTTTGTACTAATTTTAAAATGATTTTTGAATATTCGGCTGCAAGATTAGGTTTGTCATCAGATTTAGGATTTTAACTTTAATTTTAGTATGTTTGTTTTGTTAATAAGGGGTAAATGATCGGTAATAACAATAAATTTAAGTTTGCTTATATATTGGACGTTTATTTTAAGTGATATTTTGTGGGTGAGTTACAAATTAAAAGTGCGAGTCTTATTAAACTCATTAATAAGAACAGTAATAACTGTCTCCTTGGCCTAATTGTAAGTGTTTTTCTTTAGTTCTCTTTCTACAATCACTAGAGACTATACTCTCTGGAATTAGTTTTCTATTACCGTTTATACTGATTGATTGATTGTAGCAAGAAATTTTTAGGACAAAATATTGCCCCGAAATATCAACTAAAATAGCATATTTTCTTTGACTTCCTCGGGGGCACAGTGGTAGCGTATGCGACTACTGTGATTGAGGTCTCAGTTTCGTTTCCCAGGTCGGACCTAATGTTTGTATGATCTGCAAATATTGGTTTCGGAGTTTGGGTGTTTTCTATGTATGTATGTATGTATAAAAAAAATGTATTATATCAATTGTCTAGCACCCATAACATAAGCTCTGCTTAGCTAGATGCTTGGGACTAGATGGCGTTGTGTGTTAAGATGTCCAAAAAAATATCTATTACCCAAAATCTATCCTCATCTTTTGAAAAACTTAATATGATCCCAGGTCCTTTAAATGGGGCGTGGACAAGCATCTTACAAGGCCGCCTTGTGTGGGTCGTTATGTTGCATTATCTGTATTCGCAGTCAGTATGGTGACCCCAATCTTGGATTCTAGTTAAACTTTTGAGGAGAGTCAAAATTACAGGCCTTCGAAAAAACAAATTAACTTATAACTAACTTAGGTTATTTTCATAATTATGTGTTAGCTTGAAAATATACTTTACTTTAATATTATTCTAGGAATTGGTTTTCTAATCTCAATTTCTAGATATCCTTGCGTGTTGTGTCAGAAGCAGGAAATAGTAAAATACTTTATCAAATCTAGATTTTAATCTAAATTAGGTTTTGATAGACTAAAGTTATACTTACGTTTATAATGTTTTGCTGTAGAACATTATAACAAAAACGTTAAACCACTTAAAGAGACGGAAGGAAGTATTTCTAGAAACTGTTATAACTTGTGATGTTTAGAATTAAATGTTATAGCAATAAATTATTAAAAAATCCCGACGGCGTTTTTTTTTTTTTGTGTTTGTGTTTATTTTGATGTACCCGGTGTCACTCTCACGGCTTAGACGAATCTATTGACACCACTCACATAAAATACAAGAAGCCATTTAGGCTCTAGGGCGTGCGAAAAAAATATACATACATACATGCATACACCCAAAAATCATAACCCTCCTTCTTTTTAAAACGCACGTAAAATTATTTATTACGCCAGCCACTAAGGTAGTGCAGAATCAAAATGTGAGGAAGGAACCTCACTACTTCGGCCCGGCTTCGCACGGCCGTGCATTAGTTTGAAAAAAAAAAGGAATTATTGATGTCCATTTTGATCATTTCTAGGGTTAGAATCATCAACCATTTGATTGCAACGGTAATTTCTACAGTAATCTACCAACATATTTGATCTTCTTTGCATGAAAACCAGCTTTATTCAGCCACATTTTTACTTCATAATCATAGGGCGCAAAATCCAGAGGACCTTGCCCTCTCAGACTACAGACGCTCAAATGTATCATGAAGCAAATTGAGGGTAACAGCTTATAAAAATTGTGCGTGACACATCATAGGGCCCGCGTATTTTTACGACTTGTCGTGTTTGCGACGCGACACGAAGTGCGGTCTGCCGACGTACGACTAAAAATCGTGACGATACCATAATTTATGACGATAATTTATGCTTTTATAGGATTTTAGTTTCATTGGTTAGTGGTCTAGTGGTTTAAGCGGTCGCCACGCTGTTTTCTACTGCGCTAAGAGTTAGCGGTAATCGCTAACCATCAGGCGATACGTCTGCTCGTTTGCCCCGCATTCCACAAAAAAAACAAACCCTATCATAACCCGTTTGGCCAGCATAGTATAACATATAATCCACAACACTATTGACTGCACGGTTGACCTAGTGGTTTAAGCAGTCGCCACGCCGCTTTCTACTGCACCAAGTGTTGTAGATTCAAATCCCACACGGAACATTATTTTGTGTAATCCACAAATTGTTGTTTGAAGTCTGGGTGTTTTTTGTATCCGTTTCAGGTATGTTTGTAAAGTCCTCCCCGACTCAGGATATATATTCCTAATGAAGACGTTGTCTATTAAAATGGAAAGATAAATGATAAGAATAAGAAAAAACTAAGCAGAGCTTAGTACTAATGAAAGATAGAGAATATCATCTTCATCGTCTTCCTAGCTTTTATTGGCTGACTGAACTGGTTTTACCTGAATATCAGCTTTTCCACGGAGCGACTGGCATGACCTCAACAACACTGATACGAAGTGAACTGAATTCGAAGGTTGAACTAGTTGTCAGTATACTTGAAGGCACTGACTTCTCAATAACGATTGCCAAAGATGTTCATGACAACCGGGACCGACGGCTTCACGTGCTCTCCCAGGCTGACTAACAGAACACTTTATAGAATTGTTTTGGGATATACGTAGGCACATATTTTACATAGAAAACACCTATTATAACAATTGAATAATTTGGTAATACATAATTTTTTTTTGTTTTATGTTATAGTGGGCAAACGAGCAGACGTATCGCCTGATGGTAAACGATTACCGCCGCCCATGGACACCCGCAACACCAGGAGCGTCACAAGTGCGTTGCCGCCCTCGGGGGATGAGAAGGGGGATTAGGGGAAGGGTTTGATTATGAGCCTCCGGTATCCTCACTCACACAGTGAAATACAGACCGGTTTTCTGTGAGGCCGTGGTATCACTCCGGTCGAGCCGGTCCATGCATACCGAAGCGTGGCTCTCCCACGGTGAGTATATATCTATTAATATTAGCATATATATGTAAACCTAAGCCAATTTTCTTAATTCTTAGTAAATAAAGATATAAAAGATCTCATGTATGCTGTGAAATTGGTGCGAAAACAGGGCGGGCTTATTATAAAAAAAAGTATTATAGAACACTGAATGACGGAATTCATGACCAGACAATGTTGTTCAAACACAAAAGCTTGATGTCTTTAACATCGATATGTGTACAAAGGGTTGGTTCAGACGGCGGCGGACAGTCGCTCGATTTCAAGCAACAGGCACGTACGGACAGACGACCCAACAACGAATACAAACAACTAAGTAAATATATCGAGTGTAGAGCGTAGTCAAGGTTTTTTCACTACCATTCGATGGCGCTTTGAGGCTGGGAAAGACAGGAATGTTCCCAATATTGCCATCGATTTGAGAACAAACAAAAATATCATGAGTTTTAGGAACCAAACTTAAGCGGAGGTTCTCAGTTCGACTATATATTTATTTGTGCGTATGTTACATGATATCTTCGCCATTTGTGTAACGATTTCAGTAATTCTTTTTCTACCCGATTGCGGGATAGTGAGAGTTTTGATATTTAAGTGTACGTATGAATTGTATTTGGTAAGTACCGTAATACAAACGGCGTGGTGAATTTTTGCTTGAGAAATGTCGTTAGATTCGTATTATAATTATAAGTGATACTGGGTGTTTTAAAGTTGTAAAAAGATTAGCTTTTACTCAGAGCCCGCGGTGTATGTCGGTTATCGCAATAAACAATAGTCTATATCGGGTATCAAGAATCAAAGTTTCTTCATGCAAAATTTCATTGAAATTTGTGCAGCTTAGCAGCGAAAGTGTAACAGAAAGATAGACAGAGTTACTTTTGCCTTTATAATATTAGCATTAATAATTGGATTTTGCTGTTTTTATTAATTGCCTTGTTTAATTGAGTTCGTTGAAAAGTTGGTCATATTAAAATTTCAAGTGATTCTTGCACTTTTGAGGGAGGAAAACTAAGGGTTGAACCGCCGCTTATCATAATATATCATGATTTAAGCATTATAGCCGTTCCTCTTCGCGACGTTATCCTCATTACTAAGGGTCGTAATTACACGAGGTGTGGTATGCTCTGCCGGACAGTTGCTTGCGACTTGTTCCTCTCCTTAGCAGAATGAAGAGCAACGTATAGAATGGCGTCCAAGGCTGTTCGGATCTGGTCAGTCCACCAAATAGGACTACGTCCTCTCAGTAGTGTTGTAGGCGTTAATACTTCTTTATAAGTGAATCATCTTAATACTAGTTGGCTTAATCTAAATAACTGGAGTAGGGTGATATATAGAATTACATAGTCTTATTGCAATAGTAGGCCTCTCCTTAACACGTTCTTATGTAATACAACGCAATAGAACATCTATATATATTAATATGTTAATTATTATTAGACATCAATTGTCACAAAACGCCGATTCTTTACTTTGACAGGTGCTCATAGATTCGAATAAAAATAACTAAACTGTTAATAAAATGTATTGTATATATTTGGATATCAGCCAAACTTGCGTTAAATTAGTATTATAACATTTGTTATAAACTTATATTACATATTAATTACTGATATGAATATGTAATGTGTGTCCTGACCATTATGACTTATGATGCTAGAACGTGAAAATCGCGCACCTGGCCAAAGTGTGAATTACCCTTTAGATATGTTTGAAGGATAAAAATAGTATTGACACTTTACACACTTCACATTAATATTAACTTTTCCCCTAATCTTCAAATATTAACTCGCAAGTTTGTAGGCTGCTTAAAATTAATACCATCAAACATTGCCTAGGTGTGGTGTAGGCGTAGCGTGCCTAGACCACTAATAATTATAGCTCCCGACCTTGGCGCTCACTCTAACACCATTATTGCTGTAGACAAAACACATTTACCTTAAATATTACCACAAATTGGCGTTAAATTCGTCTATTATGTTTATGAACAGAGGTTTTTATGTATGGCCCTGCCTAAATTACTCTCCTTTACCTAATGGAAAGCGTAAACAGAATCCAAGAGTGGTGGTCACCATACTCATTACGAATGCAGGCAATGCAACAGTGCAGCATGGTGACCCACACTATGGCAGCCTAGTGATGCTTCTGTATCATTGGGCCTCCGATCAATGATTAATCAAACGTTAACTTCTCAAATCAATAATTATGTGAATATATTTTTCTATTTTTGTGGTGATGGATTCGGAATATAATGTTACCACGTCTATAAATCCCATACTTAGGTGTCGTAAGCGCCAACTACATTGGCAACCCTATACTCAACCGCCTCGCCAGCGAGGCATACTAGGCTAAAACCTTTTTGGGAAGAAGTCTATGTCTATCAATGGAGTATTAGGATTTTTTAATATTTTTTTTCTATTGTCAGTAGACAGTAAATTTTCAGTATACAATGTTTTTTAAATTGGTAGTGCTCCAATATCCCTACGGGACTTCTTTATTCCAGGCCCAAACAGAACGCTATAACGCGAACGTTATTTTAGTATACACACTTTATTTTATATATAGGCCTGCCAAAGTGACTCTATTCTACCTGCCTGTCTGAAAGCAAGAACTGAATCCAAGTGGTCAGCATACACATTACGAATGCAGACAATGCAACAAAGAGGAATGGTGAGTTAGTGAGCTTCTGCATCATCTAAAAACTAAAGTTTTAACCAATTTTTCTTTGTGAGGTTATCAAATGCTTAAACTTTGTAATTAATCTCATAAGGGGCACTAGCTGAATCTCTTGATTTGCAGATCTCATATGAGGTCATCCACCTGCTTGTATAGCCCGATACCATAAAAATACAGTCCCATTTAAATGCGAGTGCAAAACGAATGTCATGCAGTAGTCCAATTCATAGAACTATATAATATAATTTATGACCTTCCTCTTTGTGGATTGCGTGCCAGCAATAAGCGTTAAATCACCATAAAATTAACCTTCATATTTTAGGATATGACATCAAAACATTAACTCAATTAAATCCCACGGTATGAAGTTGTGAACTACAGGCTTTTCGAACGACGATTAAATGGCGCCATTTTATATAGTCTGTGAAATGTGACAGCTGTCAGTTTAATTAGCGATGTACCATAATGAAGTTCTTGTTAAGTCCGATTGGATTAATGATTGGTAATATTCTGCAATGAATTGTTTATAAGTAATATTTTATAAGTTATATTTATTTTAATGTGTTATTTTAACAAGTCTGCAGAATGGATCGTAAAGTTCTTTTAATTTCCAATTAGAAATAAGAAGACTCTATTCTTGTCGGAGAACAGCCTCCTTTTTCTCATGGCATGAGTTATGTGAGATCGTTACTTCTTGGTTGCCATTCGTTACAGAATGAAGATACCGTCTTCAATATACTACTCATTTGAAAGAAATACTATTGATTTTTATTACGTGAGCGCATTTTTTTTGCTGTGTATGCATACATGTTGGCACGGTTGGCCTTGTGGTGTGTATGCATACATGTTGGCACGGTTGGCCTTGTGGTTTGAGCTGTAGTCCGGATGGCGTAAGAAAGCGGTTCCCGGATCTCTCCCGTCTCAGGCGCAGAGTGGCACACCGTGTGGTTTTAGTCGGTTCGATTCCGACACACCGCCCCGCCGCAAACCCCGGTGGGGTGAAGGCCCGAGGGGGTTTCCACACGTTAAAAAAAAAGTGTTTTGAGCTGTCACCACGCCGGTTGCTACTGCGCCAAGTCAATGTTTTGGGTTCAAATCCTGCAATGGAGTACAGTTAGTGTGATCCACAAATTGTCGTTCTGAGTCTGTATGTTTTAGTGTCCACTTCATGTATGTTTGTAAAGTCCCCCGCGACACAGGCTGTATATTCCTTTGGCGGAAGCTGTCATTTTGTTTTTTTTTCACTACTTTATGCCTAAAGGTGTAGACAGGGGCGATTTAAACTTACACTTTGTGTTAACTACTATTTTTTTAAACTACTTACATAATAGGGGGCAAATATTATCGTCAACCTGGCAAATACATTTCTAAAACAGCACACTTAAAGATTTTTAAATACATACGTACGAGTACATACCCAGACACAGAATATATGATGGTGCTCATCACAGTCATTATACAATATTTGTCTTGGGTAAGAATCGACCTCTGGCTGAGCAGTCATTTACCAGTCAACCGATATACAAAACCTTGTAATGTACATTTGTCACTACACAGTATAAAACAAAGTCGCTACCCGCTGTCTGTCTGTCCCTATAACTACTTAAATCTTTAAAACTACGCAACAGATCTCATGCGATTTTCCTTAATAGATAGAGTGTTTTAATAGGAAAGTTTATTTATATGACACGTGCATAATATGCATGTTTGTGTAGAGAAACACACATTATTTTAGAGGTCTTTAATGTCGTAAATAAACACATTTTTTTGTGCCTTCATTGCGAACACTGGCTGAAGCCTACGATATAGATCAAAATAATGTACTGCAGTATAGTACACCTAAAAAGAAGTCCGTCATGGTGTATGTCTGTCCCTTAGGGATAACCCTCTACAATCATTTTTTATACTTTACTTTTTACGAGAAATTAATCCTTATCCAATTAAATACCTTCAATACATTGTGCACTTAATATATATAGATCAATATGATCCTTGACAGTAACTTATTTCTATTTTTTTTAAAAGACAACTCCCGCGTTAGGAATATACATTCCTGTGCCGCGGAGGACTTTACAAACATACATGAAACGGACAGAAACTACACCCAGACTAGGAACAACAATTTATGGATCACACAAAGTGTTGTCCCATGTAGTATTTGAACCCACAACACTTGGCGTAGTAGGAAGCGGTGTGGCCACCACTTAAACCACTAGGCCAACCGTGCAGTCTCTTAAATTAAAACGAATATATTCGAAGATATTAAAGATATAAAATTTACCAATCGTGTCGTTGGTTGGTGCATCAGAAATCCACTCGTGCGAAGTCGGGGCGGATTACTAGTACGTAATATATAAAAGCAACTGGAAGTTCTTTGCCCTTTGTCCATCCCTTCTTAGTTATTTCACAGTCGACTACACCCCCGTGATTGCTATCCACATAACACCTGCCCTTCGTCCCGGTCTGCTGCAGAACTCAGGATAATTGATTATTGAAAATTAATGACTCAATCGAAATGCTGTCTGGGCCACAGTACCGTTGAATTACCAATTATGATGTAAAAAAAAACAAGCATGGAGTTTTGTATGAAATAGAATGGTTGAATAAGATTTTAACTGGAATTAATCAGAGTGTCTTCGTATTATCTTCCTAGCCTTTATTATTCCCAAGATTGGGGTCGGCTACTAGTTCAACCGGTTTTACCTGAATATCAGCTTTTCCACAGAGCGACTGGCATCTGACCTCTGCAACCCTAAGGGTGAATTGAATTGGAAGGTTTGAACCTTTATATATTAATTTAATATATACTTAGATAATTCGCCCTCGCCTTAATAAAAAAAGATTCACCCTCCATAATATATTATCAGTTCAAATACAAGTATAACATATAAACATGCAAAATATGATTAAATTTATCGACTGCCTCTGTGGCTCAGTGGTAGCGAATGCCACTGCTGTGCTAGAGGTCTCGGGTGCGATTCCTGAGTCGGACCAAATGTTTGTATGATCTGAAAATATTTGTTTCGCAGTTTGGGTGTTTTCTATAAATAATATGTATGTATTTACAAAAAGAAGTATATAAGTATTAATATCAGGTATCTAGTAACAGAGTTATAACACGTCCTCAGAGAAAAATCGCTGTTAAGTCATTCTTTCGTTGCTTTTCACCCGACTAAAGAAGGCGGGTTGTGTTTTTGGAGCGTATGTATATATGTTTCTTTGGCACGCCTAGAGCCTAAACGGCTTGTCGTATTTTTATTTGAGTGGTGTCAATAGATTCGTCTTAGTCGTGAGAGTGACACTGGGTACACCAAAATTAAAAAGAAAACAAAATAAACTAATATATACGCAGTCGGTTTTTTTTAATAATTCATTCATTACTTATTATTGAGTTGGTTACCGTATTCCGTATTTTTTTTACAAGAGATTACTTCTCCAATGATTAATAATAACTACTTCTTTTGAAGTTTGTTGGCTAAAACCCAATAAAATAAGGCTTCGCAACCAGCCCACACAAATATTCCACATATTCACCGTGATAATCCACAACAATACTGCACTACTCACGCGCTGCGCCAAATGCCACCATTTTTTATCGCATACTTGCACTTACCTGGAAAGACAAAAAAAGCACATTAGATATAAATTCAATAGGGTCTTTAGAAAAGATCGTAAACCATGCACCAGATGGCGGATCTATAAAATTGGTTTCCGATACAAATAGGTGAAAGGTGCAAAAATCGGCAGAAAGGGAAAAGGCAACTGTAATGGATTACAAATTTATATACGCCGATGATGACACAGAAGTAACGCAAATATGTACCTTATCATTAAAGGTAGAAGACTCAATAGATGAAGAATTAAACTTGTTAACAACAAGGGGGTTAACGGTAATAATAGTGATACAAAATATTAAAGGAACGACGCTAAGACACGTGTCGGTAATGTAACATCCTCGCTTCTGTGCGCCAATATGTTAATATCTTTTGAATCATTACACGCTACAATATACGACAGTAACGGGAATCAATAAGAAGGATTTTTTTATATTATTGCTTTCACCTATCACACAAACAGCCTTCTGGTTCCGAACTAGGCTAAGTCTGTCTATGCAAACCAGACTATATATATATATATATATATATATATATATATATTTATTTAATTAGAGAGAAAAAATAGATATTGCATACAGTGGCATTTTAACTACCTCGGTGACGCAGTTGTAGCATATGCGACTGCTGTGCTTGAGGTCTCGGGTTCGATTCCCGGGTCGGACGAAATGTTTGTATGATCTACAAGTATTTTTTCGGAGTTTGGGGGTTTTCTATGTATGATATGAATGTATTTACAAAAAAAGTATATGTATTAATATCAGTTGTCTAGTACCTCTAACACAAGCTCTACTTAGCTTGGGACTAGATGGCGTTGTGCGTTAGTAGTCCGAAATATTTATTTTATTATTTACAGTTAACCAATCATACTTACTAATACTATTGTACCTGAATATCTGACTTTGAAAAAAGATTGGCCATCTTTGTCAGTATTCTTCTCATAAGGCCCTACGCGTTTTAGAAACTAGAAGTTATGGATCGACACAGGCAGGCAGTGAATTTTGGTGTTTTCACCTATTACAATACATCTGGCGTCTGAGTGTGTCGATCTATGATTTTTAAACTCTAGCTGTAGCAATTTAACGTTCATAAATGTCACTTAGTGTCTTAATTGAATAAATGATTTTGAATTTGATACACATTCAACTTAGTCTAATGTTACCAAAAGCTGTTTTCAAGAGTCATCACGAACCGTCTTGCGCGAAGACTCGACGAATACCAGCCACCGGAGCAGGCTGGGTTTCGGAGCGGATATGGCACCATAGACCACATCCACACAGTGCGGCAGATAATACAGAAGACCGAAGAGTATAATCAGCCCCTGTGTCTAGCATTTGTGGACTATGAAAAGGCCTTTGACTCGATTGAGATCTGGTCTGTTCTGGAGTCCCTGCAGCGTTGCCAAGTAGATTGGCGGTACGTCCGAGTG
>PKRV01002955.1:305270-340503 GCA_003709505.1 Hyphantria cunea
TAGCCCACAGGATTAGCAAGCTGAAGTGGCAGTGGGCTGGCCACATTTGCCGAAGAACCGATAACCGTTGGGGTAAACGAGTTCTTGAGTGGAGACCGCGTCTCGGCAAACGTAGTGTAGGACGTCCACAAGCCAGGTGGAGCGATGATTTGCGCAAGACGGCTGGCAGGAGCTGGATGCGAGAAGCCATAGATCGAACTAAGTGGCGTGAAATTGGAGAGGCCTATGTCCAGCAGTGGACTGCGATAGGCTGATGATGATATATAAATATGTAACTTACAACGTTATCCACGTGTTACGATATAAATTGGCTCCTTTATCTTGTGTTAAACAAAACAAAAAATAAATAAAGACTAAATAAGTGAATAACACTGAAAAAATACGTCGCAAAAATAAGAAAACAATATGTAAAAGAACAAAAATAAAAAAAAGAAAATGCTTAAATGTATCTGAAACACGTAATTTGATTTATTTTTGAATGATTTTTTAATCAAATCACTTCTGAATTTAATAACAGAAGATGGAAATATGTCTAAGTCTGTGTATGAGTATAAATGAGTATTAAAGTTTTTTTGTATAGTGATGTAAAGGGGCACACGCACACCACCATATATATATTTCTAGCATACCATCTCATTCGTATTTATACATAACAAAATACATTAACAGTATAGATAACAAAGCTCAGCTGCAGAACAAATGGTCGTATTGATCACAGAATTATTTATATAGGATGGGTTTCTACGTGGGTCCTGTAAGACCACTAGACTAATAGGCCAGTCAGACCTAATTTGTCTGATAGTCTGATGTTTTGCCTGGGTTACAAATGAAGTCACATGTTGCTGGAATTCAGGTAACCATTGAGCTAATGTCCATTTAAATGTAATTGTGCTTCGATTATATTACACTAATAATCATAAATTTTACCAATAAAACTGACTTAAAGAACTAGACCACACGAGAAGTACCAGCTTTCAAATAAAAGAAGAATCATCAAAATCGGTTCATCCAGTCGAAAGTTATGAGGTAACAAACATAAAAAAACAACCGAAATTGATAACGTCATATTTTTTTGAAGTCGATAAAAAACAGGTCATTTTATACTAGTTCAACTATTTCACCTATACTTATAGTTACTGCACCCTGAAGGGTCATAGTGTGTTGTTATTTAGCATCGAACATTGAAACTCATGAAATTTAAATTGCAAGTTTTTTTCAAAAGTGCTTGCTGTTTTTGGAGACTAACTAGCATGTTCAACCAAAAACCGACATCAACCTTATAATATATTTTTTAAATCGGTGGCAAATGGAAAC
Source organism: Hyphantria cunea (assembly GCA_003709505.1). NCBI lineage: Eukaryota > Metazoa > Arthropoda > Insecta > Lepidoptera > Erebidae > Hyphantria > Hyphantria cunea. Next base: position 306,585 of record PKRV01002955.1, read on the forward strand.
ACGCATACCACGACCAGTTACTAATGTATTAGTATAGATTAAAAAACTACACGTACATTTAGTATTCATAGATAGTGCGTTAGATTAAGCTAGACCTAGTATCGGCTAGAGTTTAATCGGCCCTAAATCTCTTACATCGCGTGATTTCATCTATTTCAAAGTTAACTACATGTTATAAACGTAAAAATATCGCCTCAAATAATACACTTCAACTAACAATTTATTTCCACAGCACCAAATTACACACTCTTGGTCACGAGGAAAACTTATAAGTATTAAACTTATCTATACGTATAAAAGAAGGCCGTGTTATTTACACCATTTATAAGTCAAGAACGGCTGAACCGATTTGAATGAAAATTGGTAGGGAGGTAGCTTAGAACCAGGAGACGGATTTAGATACTTTTTACATAGGATTCTTTTTTTTGTTATTGTACCGCGGGTAACATCGCGGAATTCAGCTAGTATATACATATATTGGGAAAGATGTCAAAGAATTAGGAACAATATATTGAAAGCAACATTTTCTAAGGTAATTAAAGTTGCGAATTGATTGACTGTTTATGTGATTTATGTTTTATGTTGCCGAAATAAAATGAAACCTTTCTTTTTTATTGCATGTAACTGCAATATAAAAACACCTTTACAGACAAAGTTAGAACTAAATTAATATTCTAGTAGATTTCTCTGTGGAATAATTTGTTTATGGGGTGTAGTAGTGTCATCTACAATAACATCGGTCTAGAGATAAATAGCCAGCGGATCACAGACAATTATAGAGAAGTAAATTTTATAATTACTAGGGGTAACGACAGCATAATACATACTTATCTCTTGAAATGTTAATTTACACTAAATTTTATATTTAAAAACTCAGTGAGGGGTGCAAGGGGTGCTCATAACCCTTTGAGTTGATGCAGATAGAATCTTTATTTCATCAATTTCTTTTTACTACAAGGTGCTAGTAATTAGTCCAGCTTTCAAGAAGTAAGTCTTCGTGTTGAAACAGCAGTGTTAATAGATGATAGATACCCTGAAAAAACTACGGTTTGAAAAAAAGCAATAAAGAAGTAATATGACTCTTTCATAACAAAAATTGAAGAGTGAAGACCTGGGTAAGGCTGGCAGGAACTGGATGCGAGAAGCCGAGGATCGAACCAATTGATATGCAATTGGAAAGGCCAATGTTCAGTAGTGGACAGTAGTGGATATGCAAAAGAAATAATTAACGACAAGTTTTGAACCAGTAGTTTAAATAATCTCCTAATTTATAAATATTTTCTCTCTTAATATGTGATACGTGTTCTAAATACTCATAATGCTACAGACATTCTATCAAAAAACCGGTACCAAATATTAACCTATTATCTAAATAACTAAAGTACTCGATGAAAATATTATGAGAAGGAGCGCGCCTTGCACACCTTGCCGACGTATCGTTTGTTCGATCATAACCGTAGGGAGCTTACGACTAAATATACTTACATGTACACCCTCTTCCTGCCAAATATACGCTTGACACTTACAATTTTATCATGCACCCTTATTAAATCTTATTCCTACATCGATAAAACTCAATTTCGTTTAAGAAAAATCGAGTTATCTTGGATTTTAAGGCAGGTGTGCCACAAGGGTCTATACTAGTCCTGCTTTTAGAAGACATTCAGAGTCTGCGGACACGTGGCGAGGGGCGGCACTCGCAGAAAAACCATCACATCTTTAACTTCCGTGACTAACAAACACAAATAATGTGTATGATGTTTTTCCGGTATTAAGTGTTTGCTGATTTGGAAGTTTTCAAGTGGTTTTTGGGCGTCGACTGGGTCATATGAGTTTGCGGTCACTGTATGGCCAATTTACGAATATAATAGACAGCTTTATGTGTGGTAACTAGAAATTCTGTGATTTATGTGTTATTCTTTGTAGTAAAATTTTGGATGTCAGGGTAAGAAGTAAATGAGTTCATGGTCTTTCAAAGTTTGTGAATTAACTATATTATTAGAAAGGGTGGATAGGAGAATCAGGTTATTTGTATTACAAAAAGTTGATATACCTTATAGACCTTAAAAAAGCACATATGAATAACATTCGAAGAAATTGCGTAATTTGAAATGTTTGTAAAGTAATGAACGCATCCTTGGATCGAATACCATGATCATTGTTAGCGTGTAACCTGTGTTCGAAGCGTTTTACGTTAGTGGTACACCAGTTGAGAAGTGAACCTGTAAATGAATGAATAGTGGTCTAACGCTCTAGTAATTTTATTAGAACGGCTTCGTGACATGAATGATTTAATATCAGATGCATCACAAAGAAAGTATCCTAACATGGCGATACACATAAAAGGGAAAGGCAAAAATTGCAATTTTATGCAAGTGTAGCACTTAAAAAAATATTAACAGTGTTTTTTTCCACAAATGAAAGTTTGCAGATATCGACACACAACACAGGTGGCAAGGACATGCCGAAAGGGCTTTTTAACTATATGGGTCAAATAACGGTAATCAAAATAAAGGCTTGTATCTGCAGGATCAGGTACTTTAGAACTCGTAAGTTTTAAGCCGAAGTAGGTTAGTGACTCTAACATCTGCTTTTTAAAACAGGGTTAACGATTTCACTCACGATTATGACTTTTTAAGTAAAAAATCCATGAAATAATCGAGTTAATTTTGTGTATTCCATAAATATGCATGGTAGTTATGTTATGTAATTGATTGCTCCCTTGTAGAAAGCCAAATAACCTTATTTTAAATTACCGTTCTTGATAATATATTGTTATATTACTGACCAACCCATAATGTCCCACTGCTGGTCTCGGGTCTCCTCTCAAGGGAGGGTTAAGGCCATACGTCCCCACGCTGGCCGAGTGCGGGTTGGGGACTGGCAAGACAACGTTGTGGCTACGTATCTTGCCGTTGGATGTTTACCTATGATAAAAAACCGGGACCGAATGGTTAACGTGATCACCGAATCACGGACACGCTCATGGAGTTATACCACCAGCGATCGCCCATCCAGGTACTAACCGCACTGTCGTCGCGTACCCTTGGTGATTGTTTCTAATCACCGAGTGCAACTGAGCTATGAGCGTTTTATTGATTGTACGTGCTGAAAACTTCACCCTAGTTTAACTTATTACAGTTTTTATACGTTTCAGTAGACTAAGACAATTTTTATGTAGGAAATAACACTACATAGATCGTTTAGATATCGTAACCCTTAGTGTATAAAGGTACAATACGAGCGAAGCAGTTTTGACCGGTCACTCTCCGGAAAAACGACCAGACTCGCCGCGCCGTCTCCGCCATGGACCGCTACTCGAGGATATTTTGTTAACTTGTTCACACGTTACATTTTATCTAATTATCTATACTTTTGTTACTATTTGTTATTGTATGCAATAATTCAACTACAACTGAATACTTCTTGGGAGTCTATCTGCGTTTTAATTAGCTACCCAAGAAGCCAGTATTCAACAAAGACACAAGGATAAATTGAAAATTAATGCGATAACTGTTCGAAAACAACTACGCCAAATATTGAAATAGTATAAAATGTTAAAATATTTGACGTATGGCTTTAACCCTCTCCTGAGAGGAGACCTGAGCCCAGCAGTGGGACATTATGGGTTGTTGAAGTTAAAATATTACACAATTATGTAATCAGCAGCAAAATTCACTCCTAAAACACAAAAATTCACAGGCCGAATTCTTACACGTTTATTCTCTAGGGTCATTTTTCTATATAAAAAAATGAACAAGAAATACAATTCCCAACACCGATCTTGATAGTTAAACAACATACAAACACCATAAATATAAACAATACAAAATGTAACAATAATTTAGTTAATTGTCGCCATTGAAGTCGTATTAAATCCATGCGTTTATGAGTTAGATATGCAAACGAGGGTTGTATGTACCGACAAACTTTTCACTGCCCACTGGGCTAGATTGGGATCACCAAAAAAATTAACCGTTTAATGCCTGTTCGTCGCGTGAGCCGATTGAGGGTTGCTCGTACTAGTTATACCGGCTCATACGGATTTACAACTCACGTGGTCTTACAGTTTTATGGTGGAATTTACAGTAAGATTGGTGGACTTTGGCGTTTGATAATAACACAGATAATAAATTTGATTCCAAAATTTTACTGCTGATAAATCTATACAAATACTTCAAATTGAAGTGACTGTAATTTCAAATTAACAGATTTTCACTAAATGTGTATGAAAGTATATACATCGAAAAATCAGTTCTTAAATTGTTTGTCTTTCTGTTTTGGTTGTTCCTTCTTATCTCGGGCTAGACTAATTTTGACAGGATTTTCACTCACAGACAGCTGATGATAAGGATAAGGAGTCACTTATACTCGGTTGTTGGTACGACAATTACCACGACACTCAGCACCGTGGAACTCAGTTAGTATACATACGTATTTCTAACTTGCACTCTCCAGATTAGCAATCACGATTGATTTACCTTGATTGACCTTTACCAACGGGCCCATCAGTTTTATTACTTTACATGGTGTGCAAGGTAAGATCTAGAGGGGTCATGTCCTCCCAGGAATACTCTCACTCGCTTGGTAGTCGCTTTCAAGGTTGTAGAGCCACGCTGATTGCAGCAAGAACGGGCCGGCTCGACTACCCTCGCACATACTAACGATCTAAAGTGACATCATTCATGCTGTCGTATTTCGTTGGTGATTGCGAGACCGTAGGCCCAATGAGCCGTCATATTGTATAATAATGCTGCACCTACAATGAGTATGGTGACCACTAATTTTGGATTCTGCTCATGCTTTCCCTCATGAAGAGTAGAGTCGTCAACAGTTCATGTGTACAATAAAATGGTCCATGGTCACTGTGAAGTAAGCAACAAAACATGTAGAAAAAGTAATTATTAAGTTTATCTGATTCGTAACTTCACACGAGTGTAGAAATAACAGTGTGGTTACTGAAGAATTGAATGTTGACACCTTGGCACATGCAATACTAAGGCGACGCTATATGTTACAGGGATCATTGTATAACAATGTGTCATATTATTATTTTATTAAAGTTTTGGTTATATGTCTTTCGTTCATCAAAAGTTCCTAATATCATCAATTTTGAGATTATATTAATTGAGTTCTTTTGGGAAAATCATTTTCTCTTAAAAATTTTGTAAGCTGTATTTTTAATCTTGAACTGATTCATTGACATGTATTGTGGCGATTAAGTAATAACTTTTCTGTTGTTTAAGAAGTAAAATAAGCCTGGGTACGTGTGAAACATAACTCTTCCATAGTAATACTACCGAAGATTATACTAACCAATTTCGTTTAATTTAGGTTCTTAAGCCATCAAGTAGCAATTAAAAACCAACTCTATATACCCAAAACAGTTTTAAACTAATAAAAAAATTCTTTATTTTTTACAGATTTAGGCCAATACAGAGTGGGCCGACAATACGTCGGGCAAATCCGATGTGAGATTTAATCGAGCGGGTTGACAAATGGCCAGGGGTACACGCTATATGCCGTGCTCACCTCCCTCCCACCCCTTAGGGAACGGTAAAACTTTGTACCTATCGAATGAAAAGTTTGTAGAAATTTTTCTAGAGTTAATGCATTTTTTCTTTTATGAGAATGTGATGAATAAGGGGGATGAGGGTGGTATTCATAACCTGATACCACGTCTATGAGTAGTGTAAGAGATCAAATCTCATTTTTACTTAATTATTTAATTAACATCCTTTGAATGTAACAGGCTAAAATGTAGAAAATGTAATCTAAAATTGTAGTTACAATATATCCAAAACATCCTAGACAAGTACTACTACGCATAAGTACATATTTTCATCCCCTATTTTACCCCCATTTCCGAAATTCCTTTTTTAGTGCTCACTTACTAAACATTAGTCAGTCTTTTATATATAGAGAGAGATATTATTTCATTTAAACTAACTTATTATGCATTACTCTAGTTAGCGACAAACTGGCCCCTGTCAAACATCATTTAGTCATTAAATGCTGTTTTGCCACATTAGTGGTGCAACCACGCGAGGGTGAATTTGTTAGCGATATGTATCATGATTTAATGTTATATAAACACTCATTTAATTATATGAATTATCGTTTTAATCTTTACCACAAACGTAATTTAATTGACACATAATAGACTCTGTTCCTTTGTAATAAAGAAGGCATTGGGGTCCCTTAAAACAACACCTTTTTTTAAAGTAATCTTAATTACATCTTTACTGTTTACAAAATACGGTTCGATTTTAAACGAAATAATGTTCTGAAGCTCAAAATTGGCTCCGAGTAATTATTAAGGGGTGTATTTAATATAAAGCGGTTTCTTAAGAGGTCTGTGCACACCTAAGCAACTGATAAATATTTTAGTTTGATGGGGTATTATCAGCTTTCATATAAGCTAATTTCAATGTTGTGTGGAAAAATAATGGTTGCGTACTGTATTTTGATTTGCTTTTATGATTATTTGACAGCCTGCCTTTGCTCAACCTGGTGGAACTTTAGTAGAATCCATCCAGTGGAGGTCACTGTAGTTACTAAAATGCGTGCACAGTTTGGCAAAACTTCCCAAATTTACTGTCGAAAACTCCCACAGAAGCGAGGATGTAACCCACCAATATGTAAGAAACATTATGCCAAATAAATACTTATTAATATTCGTCTTAGACTAGACTCATATGTAAAAAATATTGATACAATAAAACTATTCTTCTAATTACATGCTAATCAATGTTCGTGTTGCAATCGAACCTTACACCGCAGTGTCCAAAGACCCTTTATCGGCGCGAGCGCACGCCAGATGGCAACTGAGGGCATTGACTCCTTAAATATGTTTTTATGAACAAATCGCGACCCCTAAATGCGGTTAAAGAAGAACCCGAGTTTAATTTGCTCTAAGTGGCGCCGCCTGTGGTTTAAGCTTAATTTCATACATATTACAGTGTTTCAATATTGAGAAAACAGTAAAATCATTTTCTTCTATAGTATGTTTTTGACTAAAAATTTTAATACACTTCTGAATTCCTGATGGTAAGCGCCCACCGTCGTGCCTAGACACCTGCAATTCGAGTCACAGTACATTCTCCTATTATGCAAGCCAGGTCCGGTGTATGTGACAACGTATCCACTATAATTATAAAATTAAGAAGCAATAATTATATGAATAGTAGATACAATAACGAACCTGTAAACCTTGAAGTTTCTTAAAAATACAACACAAGTTTTATAATACAAATGCTCCGACATTTTGTTTCACTCCACAGATAAGTTAATGAGGCGATACAGGCTTTATGCAATAAAATAAAACAAAAATAAGCTATGATTACCGTATGTTCGAACGCAAAAGTTCAAATTTTAAAAATAGAACGGACGCGTGCGATTGGATACTGCTCTGAGCGTAATACCACTAAATAGTATGTTTCAGAAATTATGTTCACCTGCGGTATTTAGTAGCACGCGAAATGTTTTCGCTATGTTTACTTGTTTTAATAATAAAACTATAATATAAAACGCTTTTATATAAGTTCACAAGATTTGTGCCTTGCCGTATCTGGCTAGTTTGTTTCTCTAGTTGTTAATGATTCCGACTGTGAGCCAGACGTCGTGGATATAATGTCTACTTTCTAGATGTTTATACTATTCAACAATATAATATCTATTTAGTATTTTATAAGGAAGTGTATTCAGCACTCTGATTGAAATATAAAGTTGTAAGATTACTTAATAATTTATATAAAATAAACTAAGTATGTTTAAAACAAAACCTACAAACTGAACTTGTTTATCCACAAGGATAAAACAAGCTTAGCTTAAAATTAAATAAAATGTTTAAATAGAGTTTTTAAAAACATTATTAAAAAAAAATGTTAAGCATTATTTCATTTTCTAGATAATCGTATCTAACCAAAATGAAAATCATAAACAAAATTATCTTAAACGCGATGATTATCGAATTCTAAGCATCTCAAAGAATATCCTGAGGGTTTGTTGCAAATTTAAGTTCAATCATGGCCGTTTCGTGTTGGCGGCAATCAAGCGATTAGACTCCACAGAGTAGATATGAGATAATTCGGTATTTTTCTTATTAACTGCATTATTTATTAATATGCTTACGTAATTTTATACTATTCTGGATTTGTATGCACATGCAAACACAAGGAAGTTCGTTCAAAACATCCGTGTGGAATATAATTATGTAATTTTAAATCGACTCCATCTTGAATTGTTTTGTTTACGATAGCGAAAAGTTTTTATTGGTTTTTATTTTAACCGACTTCAAAAACGGATTGGGTTTCTCAATTCCACCGTATATTTATATTTTTAACTTAAGCTGTTGTAAAGTTGTAGCTTAGTTAGATAAGTACCTACAAATTAAGATGATTTTGTTTTTTAAGCAATCAGAGATTAGAAAACAAAAATTGTTAATAAAACGCAGATCATCCAATCTACTTCAAAGATCTAGCCTGATCCCCAAAACTGTTCCTAGGGATGTATTTATACATGGGCATGTGTCTGGTCCAGCTGTGGGATACTGTTAGCGGCAGCTGTGCGCGCAGCTGGGTGCGTTTGCGCAGGTACACCGCACGTGCGAACAAGTTCATGTCATTTGCATGATGGAGAAAGTGGCGTTAGGTCGTAGGACTTCTTCAGAGGATAGTGTGTATTAGGTGGTAAATTTGGCTTCGTTTGGAATCCATTTTTTTATTTTGATCTACTGATTAATCATGATTAGTGGGATGGTTATTAAAAAAAATATTTTTATAGGACATAGAAGGAACGGCAGAACATGAAGAGAGGTATTGCTTGAATTTCCCAAATAAAAAACTTGGCTTTTCGCAGTTTTTTAGCGAAAAATGAACCTGGTTAACAAGAACGACACAATTTTTAATAACTAACTTCTGTTCTGTTCTTTTGTTGCTAATTTCCTATTATCTTTAAAAAAAGGAAACCATTTTTTTCCATTAATTCGATCTTTTATTTATTTACATTTAGTAGGTATGGGGGCCACAACTCTTGATTTCTACTAATGCTCATCATTATAATAGAATTATTTCGATAGCCTTTAAAATGAATAGGTAAGGACACTTGTTTCTTCTATTTCTAATATTTTACAGCCAGCGATGATAAAATAAAAAAGTAGGCAAAAGTTTACAATAAGTCCAGCTGCATTTGTTGACTTAACTCTGAGTTCAAAAGAGTAAGTAGCACATAGACAAATGACAACAATCCATATACACAAGTTGATGGTTAAAACAAACAAGTTTCTCTTTATTAAACCACTAATATATCGACTCGCGACGGCTGTTACGCTGCCTTTAACTTTTTAATATATATGAATTTTAGGCTTGAGTGTACAGTAAGCTTTCGGTCCCGGTTCTCAAACAAACACCTTTAGCAATGTGTCTGTCAGTTCAGTTCAGTCCACAGTCTTTGTACAAAGCTTCGAAATAGCCTAGTATTTGGGCTGTAGAGGTCTTATAACAGTTGCTCCAAGTAAGTTTAAAAATCACAGACTCTCAGAAATAGTCATCAATGACTTAATTACAGAATGGACTTATTAGTGCAACTCTTCGAGATTTGAAGTCTTATGCCCGTTTGCATCTTCACTGAAGATCTCTGACTTAACTTTTAGGTCACTAACCACTTGACGAGAAGCCAGATGATCATACTAAAATTACACACCAAGATAAGGTTACAATTATTTGGCCGGAACAACAACTCCCTAAGCCTTTACAACCAGAAAAAGCCCTGTTATTTATATAACAGGATCTTTACTAGATGTAGTTTCGTTTTCATAATAATTTATGGATTCACTATTTGCTGCTGCTGTTTAAACACAACCACAAAGTATGAGGTCAAAAAGTCTCAAAAGCAACTAGAAAATTAAACAGAGCTTAAAATTTGTCGTCGCCGAGAGGAGACGCGTGCGCAGAAATTAAACGCGCATCTGCCGCGAAACGTGACACGCCCGTGCTCCTTACCATATGAATTTACTTCCGAAAAAAATATATTAAGAAAAAAAAAAGGATTTCAAACTAAAACCAGCTTTATTTTAATGTAGGTAAAGCTAAAAATATTAATAGATTTTAATGTTTTTATAATGTTAACTGTTAATCTAATTTAGACTTTATTTTCTTACGGTTAAGTTAAGTGCGCGTACGCAACTTCATAGTCATCTGGATCGGCATATGTGTATTCGCGAGGAACAGATGTCGTCTAGTGGAGACGTCTAGAGGTATACAGACTCTTTTGTTCGTCACAATGTGTAGCGGTTTATCTGATCCTGTTATTTGTTGTTATAATGTTTATAAGCTATGTGGGTCACATCAGACAATACAAAAACGTGTTCAGTTATTAAATAAAAGGTAAAATATAAATACCCATTTTGATATTGTATTTAAAAATAAATGTACGTATGTAAAATGAAGACTCGTTTTCTGAAATACAGTTTGCACTAGTTCAGAGGTCAGAGAATTCAAATTATGTGTATCAAGTTCATGTCACTATATAAATCAATGTGCTTTTTTTTAGATTATTCCATTTTAGATGATCCCCAGCTTCGCATATGATGCAGTTCAGTTTCGTAGAACCGTTCTAGTGTAATTACTCAACAAATATCCTTACTTTACTGTATGCAAAATTATTAAGATTTGCACCTATTTTCAGTTATTTCTCATTTTAAATTATTATTGTGAGGGTCACAGACAATCACTTGTACAACAAGTCACACATACATATAAATAAGTAGGAATACCTACTCTTTTATACGTCGAAGTTTAAATATTAAAAAGGAGGTACAACATATAAATATAATAGGTGCTTGTCTTATGGAGATCTAAGAATGTTACACTTTAATTTTCTTGCAAATCTCCGAATTTTATGAAAATCAATGAATTTCAAAGAAATTCGATTTGATATTCAATGGCACACATATGATACATCAGTCGGAACATAGCGTGTAGGCGGACGTAACTGTACAAACAATTATTGATAATTTGTATTCCATAAACGATTTTGTAAGCTTTTGGATGTCACCGCGACTGGTAACAGACAATTTCCGTCCAACACTATTCCAATAAAAACAAACCATCTGTTAAATCATTTAAAAAAACAGACAAAATGCGATGTCGCATGTCGATTGTCGTTGAAAAAAAATAGCACATAATTTTAAACGGTTTAAAAAAAGAATTCTATTGTCTATAAATTTAAACGCGTTCGAAGAATAGAATTTATTTTTGGCGCCATTTTGGTTCGTTCCCTGGATGACCAGACGTACTATCATTAGCATGGTGTAAAATAAGAACGCTACTGGCTAAATTCTAAATGATTAGAACGCCTGTGTTATTTTCATCCATTAGAAATTTCCTTGAAAAAACATAATGTACTTAATACTCTTTGTGTGTCTGCGGACTTAGAAATAACTTTTGTCGCTTGATCTAACCAACATCCTTTACTGGAAACAGTTTCGATTTACGTAGGTAAGTCGTCGCTTCATAGTTTTCATATGAATCATTATTAATTTTAAATAAAGACATGTCCACTTTGTGATAAGGATGTTGTGTTGATAAGAGGATAAGGAAAATATTATGCAATTAAAGTAAGAATTCCGCCCTAAGCTCTACGAAAAATTATCGCGAAAATTTGAGAATGTCTCTGTTAAACGCTGTAACCTCTATCTTGGATCGAGACTAGCGTCTGCTCATTTGTGTCGTAGGTGAAGTGCGGAACCTTTAACAAATGTTATTCTCATACAAATATCACATACGAGTACACTTTATATTAACAAGTTATATTCGTTTTAATGGCAACACTGAATATATGAGCCATCGCTGCAACTGAAAAACGTGACCCCATTTTCAGTGAAATATTTTGTAGTATTTTATGAACGGATTCACGACGAAACTACTTTATTATTTTTTCCGGCTTCCGGTTTATAAAAAAAGAATAAAGTGGATTGTTATTAACTAATAAAGTATAATTTAAGTTCTTTACTTACTTTAATTATGTGAAAAAAATTAATATAAACTAAATGTATTAGAGCGGAGACCACGATTAGCCACGCGCAAACGTAGTGTAGGGTACCCTCAGTTACGGTAGGCCGACGTTTTGAAGAAGGTGGCTGGCAGCGGATGGATGCGAACTGCCTAAGACCGGGATGGTGGCACTCCTCGGGAAAAACCTTCGTTCAGTAGTGGCTACAGATGATAGGATAAACTAAAGAATAGAGTCTTCTGAGAGAGCGTAGTTTCGCTCCGATCGAACCGGGCCTTTGTCCTAGCATGACCCGTCTTACTGTATTGGATTGTATTCAAGCTCATTAATCAATCTTATTTTTACATGTTTGTAAACATATATGTGTATTTTGACATCATGGAGTAGACTAATATAAAAGCTTTAGTTCGTTCATAATTTGATTGCAGAGAAAATATTATGATACGCAAAAAAACCACAGACCCCCGTTCATTATACAATAATGACCCGGCTCGGATTTACACGGAATTCTTTGAAATTCTCGGATTCAACATAGGAACTTTTATCTTCAATCACTCTATCTATTTCTGTAAACTGTATTAAAAGCTGTTGAGTAAGCGAACAGAAAGGGAAGCGATTTCATGTTATACTGTGCAAGGATTAAGATGGTTTGATTGTGAAAGCCTAAGGCTTAGTAATATATTCATGCCGTTCAACATTGGCAAGGGATCTACTCTCCCCATATATATGAAACAAAAAAGAAATGGTTTTGGAGAATAAGTTGTAAGGAAATATTTTTTGGCAAACGTTCAAATAAGAGATCAGTGATTTCAATGAATAATGTCCTAACGCCATGGTTTTCTGTACATATATATCTGTACAGTATACTAACATTTCACAGACAATATCGAATCATGTAGTAACATGGATTTGTGTATGACTTATTAACAATAGTTTTACAGTAAGGGTTATGTTTAAGCACTAATTTGTTGATTGATTTTGTAAAAAAAACTCACAGTTTCATCCTATCTTAACACGTTTTTATTAGCTTCATCTGTATATTTGTTTATTTCTAGCTGAATTTTATGAGTGGGTTTTCAGTTTTTTTACATCATATCAACAATTTTTAATAGTCCACTGGTAGACATACGCCGTTACTTAGAAAATAGGTTTAGGTAAGTTTTTTCAAACTATATTTATCTTTCACAGTGTGAGAGCCACGCTTCGGCATGCATGGGCCGACTCGACCTACGCTGTGTTTCACCAAATGAGTTAGGATACCAGAGGCCCATAACCCAACCTCTCCCCCCATCCTCCTCTTCATCCACCAAAGGCCGGCAACGCACTTATGATGCTTATGGTGTTCCATGGCCTTCTATTCCACAAAAAAATACTATTTCAGATAATTTAGTAGTTTTATAAGAAAAGTTCTAATATCAGGAATCTCAAGTTTGAATTGAAAAATTCAAACCAATGTCAGACATTACTCATCTTTACTACAAATTATAAGTATGTTGTCCTTGTGACATAATAATCATTTTCTTTTTTTTATTTATTAAGAAGACCATAGGACATACATGACATCACGCCACCACAAGAGCAGAATATCAACGAAATACATTGAGTCAAATAATTTTATATGCTTCTACGCTGACGAAATCGCGAGTAAGATGTGGCACAAATATCGTTGATATTTGGAGTACATTTGAATAACAATGCTGTTATGTCAAAAGTTATGGGCAAAACTATGGGCGCTGTGTTGCGAACATTATTTTACGAAACAAAGTATACATGTCTGTAATGCCTTGTTGCGTAATGTCATATTCATTATTCTTCTGATTTCGAAGTCAATATACTCATTAATCATGAATATGTCGGTGAGACCGAAATCGAAAAAAAGCGGAGGTTTTCAATCGATTGTGGGTTTTCTTATCTGTATTTTATTATCTGATAAAATTATTTTGTTTCACAGGAGTTACTACTAAACGAGAGAGAGAGAGAGAGACAGAGAGAGAGGGATAGAGAGAGAGAGAGAGATAGAGGAAGAGAGAGAGACGGAGAAGGATAAAAGTGTAACCCTTTGTGTAACCCGTGTAACCTTTGTGTAACCCCTCCAAAAATTGGTGACACCAATGAAAGAACTTTAACTGTGTCGTTGACACAGTGGGAACGTACTCGAATATTGTGCACGAGGCCTCGAGTTCGATTCCCGGGTTCGTATCCAATGTTAGTATGACCTGCAAATATTTTCTGTCGGTCATAGGTCAGTAGTGACTCTCCGACGTTAAAATGTCAACGCTAGAAAATACAGCAGCTATTATTATAGAAATAGGTATCGTCTAGCTCGGCGATATAAATGTTTCCTAAGCTAGTCACCGGTAATCGACAGCCCTTTAAGGGACAGCAATTAGACAGGCGGAGGAATATTAAAGAGCGATTGTCTTGTATTTAATATTGTAACGTGCGACAATGTGAAGTGCATGTGATATTAATGAACTAGTACTAAAGAAAGGCAACCACTAGTGACGCCTCTCGTGTTGCAGGTGTCCATAGGCGGCGGTAATCGCTTGCCATCAGACGATACGTCAGCTTGTTTGCAACCTATTCCATTAAAAATATACCACAAGAGGCTGGTCGTGAGTAAATCTTTTACAAATAAGGATTAGGATAAGGATTCCTTTATAGTCTTTATGAACTTATTATTAAATGAAACGTCAACGTGTCAAGAGAATATAAATCCCATAAACTCCCATCGTTAACCCATAAACAAGTCATCGTTAGTCCCACATTACGAAGTCAATCATTGACATTGTTAATGGTATTCGATCGAATGCGTCTCGCATGCAAATATACTGCGCTAGCGCCACGCACGACGACAGAGGGGGTGGAGTGCGGCGGGGGCTCGGGAGGCCGTCGAGACGTCGTCTGCGCATCCCGTCCCGTACCCGCTTTGATCTGCGCAAGAGTTCAACACCAGCGTAGACATAACATTTGGAGAAGTAAATCAAATATTAATTATTAAAGTAATTGAACGCGAAATAAAAGAGTAAGGCTATGAAAATATCGTTTAATACTTGAAAATGTTTTATTTTATTAAAATGGATGTAATGTTAAACATTGTCTCATTTTTAATAACCTTGTATTTTATTCGTGTAATCATAACGTGATCTATAGCTTTTGGTTAAAGGCTCCGAACGAGTGAGTCTCCGAGAAAATTTTTCGTTGGTTTTCTGAGTTGGCTGAGTCACCGTAGTTTCAACAACACTCTTCTCTTAATTCACTCCAAACCCGGTACAGAACTTGCCTTATACGCTCTTGTTCTGACTTGTTCTGACTTATTCTGACTGCAAATAGTAGAGTTTTCTGTAGGACCTTTTTACTGATATTTGGTTCACCTACCAAACTATTTCGCCTCACAGAAAACCGGTATGATACAGGGCCTGCGCTGTGCTTCATCGATTGAGTGACAATACCGAAGGCCCATACCCCAACCCCTCTCTATCCCTCAAAGACCGGCAAGTCTGTCTGTCTGTTTATTAATCTTTCACTACTATCCGCTGCAACCGATTTGAATGTAATTTGGTGTGAAGAAATCAGAGCATCAAAGATTCTCGAGGAAGTACATATGCTATTCTTTACCGCGTTAACTGACATACAAGCGAGCAGAACCATATGCTGCAGCTAGTTTTAAATGAAGTGTCCAGATATTGTCCTTTCTAAAGTCTGTGCGCAATAAGTCTGTTGGGGGCCCGCGCGCTGTTTATTTGCGCCTGCGCCGGCTAAAAGCTACGTTCAGTTTAATGCTATCACAACAGCCCGACACGGAGATACAGGGTTTATTTCCAGATTAATTTACGACTTATCATTTGGTGTGCTATTATTTTAGCCATTGTCATTTGTTTAAGGAGCTTACGTCTTATCTTTACGGCTGATAACAAAACAGTTAATACCTTTAAATAACCAATTCTTGTTGAAACGATTTCGACGATTGTCATGGAATTTAGTATGTAGGAATATTTTAATTTTTTAGTAAGGGGTTTCAGGGGCGATAAATCGATCTAGCTAGGATACGTTTTTAGAAAATTTACAAAAAAAAACAGTGTCATTCAGGTATTTAAATAAATACCCTTGTGAACATTTTTTGGACTTTTCTCTTAAAAAAACCTGGGGAACTCTGTGAAAGTTTTTAAAACTCTTTAAAAGTCTTTTTATGAAAAAAGTCCGAGCATTTTCCACAAGGGTAGGTACACTCACGTATTTTCACCTGAAAGAAGGCTTCTATAAACACCAAGATTTTACAGTAGTAGATAACAAGCCTAATTGGTCACATATACTTATATTTCTGGATACATGAACATAAATTATATGTCTGTATATAATTTAATAATCGGTCCTGGGTGGGATTGGAACCTTTGTCCTCTGGCGTAAGATCACTAACTACTATAAGGCCAGCCCATCTATTATTTAATACAACTGAAATAACCAACATGATTCATCTTCAAGTCGTAACAAATTGTCTCTTATCAATACAAACGCGTCGGAAAGGATCTACATTATGACAAACATTTTAGAAGCCAAAGAAAAAAGTAAGTATATTAAATGAAAAGTGTACAAGGAAAATAATGAATAGCCAGGCATATAATAAAAATACATAATTTATAAGAAGATAAGATTCTGGCTTTCATAAAGACTCCAAAATATATTTAACATCCCTCCTTTCTACAAACCGAGACACTCAAAACTGACATTAATTCAAAGAAAACCCATTTCTTTTCAATCAAAGCGAAATAATTAAAGATAAAGTAAAAGAGATAGTACGCAATGGTAATTTCCATGTCGTGTTATTGAAATGGCCATTTAAAAGCCCATTATTTTATGTTTAACAGTGTGAACTGATCGCAATCGTGGCCGTAAAGTTTGTAATGAAAATGTCGCCATTTGCAATTGTTTGTTTTTTCTTTTGTAACAATGTTGAGGCATGAAATGTCATTGAGATTTAGAAATGATTCCTTTTTTAAATCGAGGAAATTCTTTTTTTTTATTGTAAAAGATAAAAATATATGTGTTCGCATTATAAACTGCACTTCAATACTTTTTTCACGAAACTGAACAGATTAGTGATTCTAACTGGTAAGCGGTATCTACCTCACGAAGGGTTTAATTCCCAACCAGTACAAACAATCTGGTGTTGAACACGAGGTATGGTTCTACGTCTGGGTGTAATTTATCTTCAATATCTAGAAATATTTCAGTACGTACCAATGATTAGTCTGGTTATCAGTTTGGGATCAAAAAGTCGTGTGTGAGATGAATGAAGTCATACCTAATATCGTATTTTTTCTTAAAAAAAGTTCAGTTAACGCAGCAACTACGGCTTAAACACGACCTTCAATGTCAGCTTGATGGCTGATCACAGTGTTGAACTCACGTGCTTCCGCTTTTAATCGCCTACTCTCTATTTTAATTATATTCGTTCGTTTATTCCGCCTGTATGACACATCATCCAAGATTAAAACATCGAATGGTCCCACAATTAACACTATCGCATTCGCCACATATTTATTGTGAGAGAGCTGTCTAGACGTTTATATATAGCTCTGCGGGAATATCCCGGTGTCCGACACTTCAGAACATGGCGGAACAAGAATACCTTATACCCCAGCTATATTTAGAAAGATTAATTTTAGTGTCCGATTTGTGCAATGAAGATTTAAACGAGAATAGTTCGAATACTTTCTGAGTTACACACAGTTGTACTTAAACGGGTTGTGTTTTACACAATGTGACAAACGCTGTGTTCGTCGTAAATCTTGGTGTCAATAAGGCTATAGACACAAGAGAAGTCAATCTGGTCAGGAATATTTTATCGGCAGAGAATTTTTCTTCTTCATCGTCTCATTCCCTCTGGTAAGACGTACGTGGGATTAATCTCCTATCTACGGAGAAGCCTTACACATCCTGAGTTGGAATTGAACCTACGACAGTAATCAGGAGCAATTAGCACAAGACACATGACCAGGTAAACGAAACCAGCGAAAGTAGCGACACATAGTGCCTCAGTGGCGCATTGGCAGCGTATGCGTCCCCGTCCAAAACGCGTGCAAAAGCTCAAATACAGTCAGCGTTTATTTCACTTTAAAAATTAATTTGACTATTTTCAAGCCTATTTATATTTTTCTATGTTGTGGAGTAAATGATTAGATTAAGAATTAAAATAAAAATATTACCTTACATATTCCCTATTACCCACGCAACGGGCAGGTATTGTAAGCTTTTAGTTATATAATTTTAGGGCGAATAAAGCCCGCTATACAACAAAAACTATTGAAGGAACTTTTCGTCCACATCAAACTTACACAGTGATCCCGACAAAACAAAAGTTGGTAGAATAGTCTACATCAATATATTAAATCCCAACACTAAGTGACATTGTCTAATAAGACACTCATAATTTACTTGGGCAAGTGATTGCTACAATAGTACTGTAGCTAGGCGGGCGGCGAGCGGCGGCTGGTTGCCAAAACACCCATACGTTAGCGCTCACAATGATATCGAGATAAGGGGCATTGACCCCACATCTACTGAACCGGCGGAAACTGCATATCACTATTTGTTAAAAGAAGCTTTTGAAGAAAATGCTCGATATAGTATTATATACGCGTCGGTGCTAAAATAAGCGAGATTTTAAGAAAAAAACATACATATCAGGCATTTCTCGAGACAGAGATGGAGATGATTGAAGGAGGTGAGAATAAGAAATATTTTCACCAAAATAAATCATTTAATGGTGAGTAAGACTGCCGCCCGAGGCCGAAGCCGAAGTCGTCGTTGCTTTTGAGTCCTCTAAAATCTCGGGAGTTGGGGTTTAAGCTCTAAAATAATGATAGGTAATACTGGAAAAGTTTTTGCTTTTTTAATTAATTACTGATAATATCTTTGTTTTTTTTTGGTTTATTCAAACACTTAGTATAGCTTTTGATGCTATAAACTGGAAATCACCTGAAGGTAAGTACATACCTGCATTTCAAAAGACATAAGGCTGCCTTTTAAGTACTCTCACCTCCAATACTAAAGAGGAGGGGATTGAACATCCAGTTTAGGTGAGCACTGATTTTCCGTGATAAATTCTCATCAAGCCTGCTCATCTATAAGAAATGCTTTTTTTAGAATAGTAGTAATTAACATGTGCTTTGTAAAAACCCCAAATATCACAAACAACCCTATCAATATTAAAATACGTCTTCAACTCAACACTTAATATTTATAAACCCCTTTTCACACTTCAATGAGTTAGTCAAAAACACAAAAATTAAATTAAAAGGCGCTAATCCCACAGATACATTAATTAAAATAGCACTCTCAAGGAGCTGTGAGCCTTAAAAAAACTCTTAAATATATTATAGCTACCCCTGACTGCGGTCGTCATAAAATATGCTTAAACAGCCGTCGTAATGATATGAAAAAGTACGACAGACAGATGGCAAAAAGGTTATGATAAAAAATCCTGGGTTGTGCTTGCATTACGCGGGGGAAACGAAAACCTAGCAGCAATTACGGTTTTTTACCTTTGAGGTGTCTGTCAGTCTGGTGGACAGAATCCTTGACTAGCACTCACAGCTTCAGATCGTAGGTTCGGCTTCCCACCCGGGAGAGATAGCGCTGTTGTGATGAGTACAATCATATGTTCTGTATCTATGTGTGCGTTATGGTGTAATTCATATGGGTATTTAAAAAAATATAAGCGTATTTATTATAACCATGTATGAAACTAACATATTAATGTAATTCATTATTAAATGAGGTTGTTCTGACGTAATTAAACACGTATCAGAACTAAAATGGTGGGCAATAGTAGGTGTAATTGTTGATTAAAAAATACGATCATCGGTACTGTATAAACCTTTTATATTCGTTCCCCTACATCCAAGTCGGGTGTCCACCTGGCTCCAAATACTTTATTTGTTTATTAAGTCTACTTCATCCAAAAGCCCAGACGTTCGTATGTAATAAAGAAAAAAAAAAACAAAAACCAACAATATCAGCGTCCGCGCACATGCGCCATATTTGAATTTTGAATTTCGAATCGGATGCGAAAAAAACTGGCGCAATGTGGTGGCGCACGCGCCGTGCCACCATATGTCAGGAGTAGAGAAAAAACTTTTTTTTTATTCATCAAACACAGATAAGTAATAGAAAAAAAGGTTACATAAGCATAATGTCAGACGCAGAAAAAGCGGTGAAAAAAGTTAAGGTACTAGTTTGAGGTCAAATAAAGGATGTCAGGTTCTCTATAGGGCTGTTTGGTAACGTTACTCAAGAACTTTCATTTAAGGTAAAATACTTTTATACAGCAAGATAAATAAAAAAAACAATATTTCTCTTTCGTGGCAAAAATATTCTACACATCACGGATCATGGTTAAGCCCCCAGTGGTGCTCTGAATCATCATCGTATCAGTGACATTACTTAGTGTAGTAGGCATGTAGGTACGTAAAATATAAAAAAAAATATTCTGGCAAATTGTATAGGAAAAAAAAAATACTGCTAATTTTGTCAGGCAAACATGTCAAGTGTTTACCAGAGACAGTATGCGAACTTATATATAAACATGTCACATTTTTTGCTGCGAATCCTATAAATAGAGGCGTGCGTGGCAGCCCTAGCGCAGGGTGCGCACACGCCACATCTGTCACCGCATTAGTACGCCACTTGCGCCGGCGCCGATTGAATTTTGCCGAAATATTACTTTAGTGCGCAACTTTTTTGATTTGTCTGCTACTGCGTATTGCGTGTGTTGGCTTCTATGGAGTTTAGTTGTTAAGAAATTGTATACTTTTTGTTAATAATATATCCTTATAATAGAAGTTACCGTGGGAGAGCCACGCTTCGGCATGAATGGGCCGGCTCGACCGGAGTGATACCACGGCCTCACAGAAAACCGGTGTGAAACAGCGCTTACGCTGTGTTTCATCGAGTGAGTGAGGATACCGGAGGCCCATACCCCGATCCAACGCCCCCTATTCCCCTCACCATCCCCCTTCCCCCCAAGCCGCCCATAGTGTGGGTCACCTAGCTGCATTGTTCTTTTTCGCATTGAGGATGGTGACCACCACTCTTGGATTCTGCTCATGCTTTCCATCAGGCAGGGCAGAGTCATTTTGGCAGCTTAAATATAAAAAACAAAAAAAAAAAGAAGTATTATATTGTAACAGTAGTATTTAGTAGGTTCATAAATGTATAATTCTCTCCCATTTCTAAATGACTGGCTAACATTATTAAAATCAATGAAGTGTTTTTTTTTATTGAATGTCAAAATAAAGGAGCAAGGATTGTACCGAAACCAATCCCCGTTTGATCTACTTACATAAATAATGGTAGCTAATGCCTTAGCCCGCGGCAACGCAGCATTTGATCTGAAGGCACTTTGCTTAAATTATATTGTACATTTAAAAGAAATTGTTGTTTCAGTAACAATAATTAGGGGTTTTTTTTTGTATAAACTGTAGGCTTTTTAGTGAATTTCGAAACTGTAACATGAGTTTTTGGATAAAGGAGTTAAAGTATAAAAGCTGGTTCATTTTGCGATCCGTTTAATAAATAACCAAATAAGTAAATCAGAAGGACTTGCAGTAAGTTTACACATTTTACCGACAAAACTAAGTTGAGCCTGTGCTATTAGGCTGCTGATAAACATTGTTATTTATAAATAATAAATTTATTCATTTAATTCAACATACTAAAGTTACATTCGGACATAGAACAAATCATGATCGATCATCAGATTTATGTGGATGGGAATTAAACGACCTTGACCTAATGTTACTACCTCCATTTTTTAAAAGAGTATGTATTATACAAAATTCTGTAATTGTTCAACATATTGTGTTTCAACATATTATTCTATCAAACGGAGCCTATTATGTCAAATTTATTGTGCATACACATCATGCCTAAACGGTAGTATTATTAAATTATACAAAAACTCTTTATGTGCCCAGTTGTGGCCGTCAGCCGCTAGATGGCAGGTGTGTTACAGGGCAAAAAGCCTCCCTCACAATTTGAATATTACTTACGATTTTTTTAAAGAAAAAAAAATGAAGCGCCGTAGACTAGGAACGTTTTTTCTAATATAAACCGCGTGTGTTCTTTTATTGATACTTTATTAACAGCCAATGTTTTTTGCTTTTTAGCATTTTATATTGTGTTACGTTACACTTGGTTATTTGATAGATATACTATTGTTTGAGTTTTATATATTATGTGTTATTATGAGATCCATTTAATTGAATAAATTAATTTATAAGCATTATATTTATAAGCATCATGTTACTGTACATTCTGTTAATCTATTTAGGCATGCCTTTTTGTTAATAAAATGTTTTCTGTGAGTTTTTCCATGCTGCTGATATCTTTCTGTTATTTTAAATAGCTATTTGGGTAATATCCATGTTCACAAACCGAGTTCCAGCTCTCTTACTCTGCCAAAAGAATGATACGGGTGTCCACGGGCGGCGGCAATCGTTTACCATCAGGCGATACGTCTGCTCGTTTGCCCTTTATACCATAAAAAAAAAACTAAAAATGTATACGGTATTTACATGATCCAATCTATTTTGTCAAGTTGAGGTAGATATAAATTCAAAATCATCCTCAAAATGTAAACAGATACACAAATACTAACGTCGTTGTGAATTGTTTTGACTACGCGACAAACTACCGCATGTTTTTATTTCAAGTTTTCGTCGAAAGGTTGTGTGAAAAACATCGGTTCTTGCAACTGAATTACGTACTTAGCTATAGAGGGACAGAGTCATGCTTCAGGATTCGACGGTCGGCAATTCTTTTTTCATAGAATTTACCAGCCCACTGCTAGACATAGGCCACTCTTTAGAAAGGAAGTTTTAGCCAACTACAACACGCTGGCTAGACGGTTCAGTATAGGGCTTGTTTCAAGGATTCCTTCTGCTGAGTGAGGTTACTAGAGTTCAAACTAACTTCTCCCCGATTCTTGAGCTCAAATGACTGTAATCATGAGCTTGTACCTGTGTTCTATGATAACCATGTAAAAATGAGCTGCGATAATGACTCCACTCTGACTGGTGGAAAGAATGAGTAGAATCCAAGAGTGGTGGTCACCATACTCATTGCGAATGTGGACAAAGCAAAATTGCAACCCGCAGTATGACGTCCTCGTGAGGTGCTTTTTCACGCTTTGCCTGAAAGTACCTGTGATCGTAGTGGTAAGAAACCAGTCTATTGATTTACCTTCAGGTCTTACCTCAACGAGACCTATCTACTCATTTGATAGCTATATAATAAAAAACGCCGATCAATAATTGTTTCTCATTATGCACAATGAATAATGGTTCACCCATTCAAATATAGTGTACACAATAGGATGAATCGTTAGCGAATTCCTCATTTTATAGCGGAGTGAACGCCGGCTAAAGATAGCACTCGTTGTAGTTCATTCATAACTCGGGTGTGTGCTGTACTCGACTTCAATGGCTGTATGATACGTTCATATTTAGTATTCAAGTCGCCAATAGTAGCGCCAGTGATCATAAACATTATTTATTTATGCGTATACTTGCTATTGAACTTATGATTTTTCAAATCTCGTGTTCTTAACTTTGAAGTTCACGAATTTCCTTACAACCGTTTATTCTTTACAACCTTAGGGGTGAAATTTCCAAAACTCTATTGACATCCTAAAATATTAATCTCCCATAAAACTTTCTGGGTTTTCATAGCGCCTGTAAGTTCTTTAACAGAAGGCTAAAAAACCTCAAACTTACGTATACCGTTAACTACAGTTTATTTTAACAGATCAATGAAAGAGAACACTGTTACACCCCTTCATTGTTCCCGGGCTCCATTAATGACCATAGACACATCTCAACACAAAGGATTACGTAGTACATCACAAGCTAACCTGCTTATTCAAATATCGGACAGTAAAAAAAGCTTTTTGATGTCTATGGGTCGTCTTCCTCCGTATTAAGGTTGGTTTTCGGAGTAAAATCTTGTAGTTCTCTATGAATGAACTATCTAAAGAAATGTTTTGCTATTAGATGTTACGTTTTTGGGTTAGAGAATCATTTTATGTGATATTTTTGTAAAAGAGGACGGCTGCGTTAGTTTCAGAAGTTTTTGTTTATAATTTCTTCCGATGATTTTGTAATTCGGAGCTATGGAAGTTTTGGAAGATTTTATTTACGTAATGAAGGTAAACTATGCCTACGTGACTACACTAACGTAGTTAGTAAACTATCTAATAAGTAAGTTCATTCGCAATAAGAGGTATCTAGATATTTAAGCGTATATCAATTAAAGAACTGAAAACCGTATTCGTGTAAACCTGTATGTTCGTAATTTTTCATCTGTATGTGCTAACAGACGGTACTTCGTACCTAATTTCAAGAATCTAAGAATCAAAACCCACGGGAAGTACCCCGTGGGTTTTGATTCCCTAGCGAGTGTCGAAAATTTGCAGTATAAACGGCTGTATCTTTTGATTGCATTGGCTTAGAAGTTTTATTTTTTAACGACTCCGAAGGACAGTAGACCTGAGTATATGATATTAATATCAGCTCAACACCTCCATGCATTCCTGAGGAAAAGGGTCTTAACATACAGACAGACAGACGCACAACAAAGTGATTTATAAGGATTCTGTTTGTTCCTTTTGAGGTACGGTACCCTAAACTTAGTAAATATCTTTTAAAAAACTAAAATATTATTACCTAATAATATATTTTAATAAAAAATAATATTTTGAAACAGGTAACATTTAAATATTTTATTGATACCTTTAAAAATGCTTGCCAAATATCTAAGTAGGTTCAAAGAGCACCCTTTCACAGTTGAAACTGTCCGCTAAAAACTTTGTGTACGTCTTAATCAAAGATAAAATGTATCTAATAACAAACTAGTGAGACAATTCGAAATGCCACGTCGTCCCTCGGCGAAGACGTGATGCAACAACTTAGTAAGCACAATAAACAACAATAACGCCGTGCTATGCCGCTTTTACAATGCTTTATAATCTATGAATATACACACTACCTGCCTCCACCGTTCCCACGGCCATACAAACCAAAAAAATATAAGAAGAAGAACAAAAATGATTTTCACACCTTCGCGGAAAGGTTTTAAGATGGTTTTATTACGAATGTAAAATAATAATGGCTGCATAACTTTCTTTGGTTTAACTTTGAATTAGTGAACTTCTGAGAAAGCAAGTAGTAGCGACATCTAGTATACTAGTTAGAAACCTTTAGCGCCATCTATTAGGCTTATATTACAAGTAGTTAAAATGAATATTTGTAACAGAACTGTAATAAAATAATTTGAATATCATTGAAATATTCTAACATTAAAAGCAGAAATTTTTTTTTTACAAAACTATGAAATAAAAAATTATAGATAACATTAACAGTAGGTATTGAAAATAGTTACGAACAGCGCTACGTCAACTAACTATACAGTCATACTACTATTACTAATGTAAATCTAAAGAGGGCGGTATTATAAAAAATATATTAAAAATTAGGGTTTTCAATGTTGGTATAGATAAATACATACCTGTATGAATTCGCAAATCACTAAACTTTTGTAATGCATTTTTAGCTTGTCAATTTAGGTAGGAAAACTGAACAAAACTTGTCTAAGCCGTCGCACAAAATACAATGACTAGACTTGAAAATACAAAGCGAGCTAGCTAAGGAGGAGGAGAGAAAATAATTAATAAAAATTTTGTGGTTAAGGCGAGAAAATATTTTCTTATCACGAAAGCTACAATCTTAAGTTTTCTTTAGCGGTTAGCTTAATCGAAATAATATTGTAAAAGAAGGGAAAGTGTAAATGTACTATAATTTAACTTTTAAGTTGCTTAAATTACAATTGATTGGGGTTATAAGTCTAACGCTCATTTTTAAATTACTTTATAAAAACACCTTGAAGTGCGATTTTTGCGCCATCTAGTTAAAATAAGTAGAAGTTTCATTTCACACGAGAAGGTTTCGGAACGATTGTTTCTCAGCGCGGGCGAGAATACACAGAGGGCGTTTTTTAAAAAATGAGCTGTTTGGGCCGTCTCATCGTTTTTTTCGAGTTCTTAGCAAGATACCTAACTCGTCACAATTGATGTGAGTTCCAATTTCCACTTGTATACATTTTAGGTTTGAAATTGTTTTTGCTTTAAGAGCAGATAATTTATTAGTTTGTTGGAAAATATATATTTGCTAAATTATTGGAACCTCAAAATTAATTTGAAGGAGTAATGCGTATTAACGGGCTAGCTTATAAATGTTCAAAATTAATTTAGAACAATTAAAACTTCAAAGAATATCACATAGAAACGTGGTGATGTATACCGTGCAAGATGTTTCATACGCTTCAAAATATAAATTCATGAAGTACCTATCTAATCAATCTGAATCAATAGTCGACGGCAGGGTGACTTACTGAAGCATTTTAAAATGCAAATGATCAAATGAGGTCCTATGTTTCTTAGATGGGGCAGGGGATTCCATGATGCATCGCATCCCGTTCTGAGTCTTTCCTTGGGGATTTCAGTCTAAGGCTTGCCTTGACTGGAATTTCTTCAAAGGGAGGATTATAGGATATACCTCCAGAAATCCAGTTCCATTTGCGTCGTTCGATCTCGACTTGACTTGCTGGATCGGGACTTCATCGCAGCGAGCCCACAAGGGAATGTTCTACATTCTCTCTGGCCACAAAGTTGATGCGATTTAACCTTTGTGACCTTACATGTTTCGCACCCGTATCCCCCGTCGTCGTATCCACAATGGGATTGAATATTTTGAGCTTGACCCTCTGTGTCAGTTTCCGTGATTGCCCAACGAGTCACAGCCGTGCAAAGGTTGCTCGTACTTTGGCGATCCGGAAAGTGATGTCCTATTCAGTTCCTCTAGTTTCTGACACGCAGCTGCCGAGGTAAGTAAACTTATGGACGCGTTCCACTACCTCTGTGCCATTGACCAACGGTAAAGAACTCGTTACCCCGCAGCTCATTTCCTGCGTCTTCCTGGTGTTGATTTTGAGCCCCGTCTTTGCCGTCTCCAAGGTCATCCAATTTAGCATGCATGTCTGCACGAGTAATACTTAAGAGGCATATTATGTCGTCGACATCATTCAAATCTTCGAGGACGTTAATTATGTCCTGTTCTATGCCCCGGCGCTTGTTGTCTGTAGTGTTATGCAAAATGCCATCAAGATCGACGGCAGGGTATGAGATCGTTACTATTAAGAATCGAACATCGATCCTATCGCCGGTTTTCACTGCATCGCGTTAAGAGACCCACGGTATATATTATTATTCGGTGTTACTGCTCTGTCGAACGTGTCTATACACAGATTTGTAACACAATTTTATCTGTTTGTTGAAATTTACAAACCATCGCAATCAAATCTCCTGTCCGATTCGAATCCGTGACAATATAAATCTAGTAATCCCGGCTGCTGTGTTTGTTTATTGATAAATAAATCCAGTTGCCAGATTTTCATTATGTCAATTGATATAATTAATAGCACCTGTAGGAATTCAAAGTCTAAATTGTGAGAATTAAGTATATTCTGTAAGTCTAAATATAAAGTCTAGTATTTAGTTTTTGGGACGATAAGGTCCAGACAACGTTATGCTTTATAGAAAAATAACAATCAAACATAAGTAAATTCTACGAAAATAAAAAAAATATTATTTACAAGAGGTAAAACAGTACGAATGTATTGCTGATCAAATAACCATTATTTTGGCAATCACCGAGGAAACACTTCCCAAGTATTAATATTACACACATTTGCACTCAAACAAAACGATAAGGGCTTGTTCAATAAACAGTTATATTTTGTACAAGTCTACAACCCCTCCGCAATGAATCGAGGGAGTCTAATAAACAACTTAGTGGCGCCATCTGTCCACGACACGTGCTCATTACTTCAGGCTATAAATCAAGGGTATCATAACAGAGGGCGCTACAAGTTGTGTAATATATATTATGGCAAAGTTGTGAAACTCGAAAAGATTGTGTTTATGAGCGTTTTGCTTTGGGCCAGGTGTGCCTGAGAAGTGTTGGAAGTTTTGCCGTTATTTCCTAGCATTAGCGATTGTTAATGGGAGGGGAACTGTGGGGAGGTGTGTATTTTGATGTCTATTCTACAGGAACGCTAACCATTATTTTAGTATTCAAATTAGATAATTTCACGCCATGTGCCATTCATCATCATCAACCGCTCTTAACAGTCATAAGCTCTTTGGACATAGGCCTCTCCCGTGGTTTTGGCCTACCGTACTACGCTGGCCGGACGGGTTTGTACCTATAGGGATGGTTACAAACTTCCCTTCTTTTTGGAGTGAATTTGCCCTGAGTAGTTCCCTTAGTCGCTTCTTACTACACCCACACTCCCTTACGACATGGAATACTCATTCCTATTAAATTTTAGAGGGTGCGTAAAGTCTTCCTATTATACATTCATTTTTACTAATTTGCGCTTTTATGGAAAATCAAAAGGACTCAAAACTTGCGCAATCCCATTAATAATTCAAACAAAACTTAGTGAAGATGTCTGAATATTTATTGCTAAATCTGAAACGAAAACGGCTGAACAGATTTGTGATGAGATTTTTGACACAGAGATGGATTGCATGCTGTAGTGACGTATAAAAGCTCATTAAATATTTTCTCATCAATTCTCATAATAACAGTTCACTTAATGCGTCAAATGAAGTGAACTACAGTTAATATTTTCCCAGACACCATTTACCACGACACAATACACAATTTAACTTTAACCAAATCAGTTATTCTCCCGCTGTTATATTGGTGGGTGCGCGTCACTTAATGGCCAATTTAGCCGCCACACGTGGCGTGGGCCTTTGTAGCGAGTAATGTATGTGCGCTGCGGCGAGATAGCGGTTACGTATGAGATTTATTGTGTCTTTTGAGTGTTTTGGTACAGCTCTTGTGTGTTGCTACTATTCAGAGAATTGGTTTCATGGTATTACGTTTAAAAGGGTTAATGTTAATGGGTTTTGGCATTTGCACCAAATATTTGCAGCCAAAAAAAATATAGCCTGACCTGAGAACCGAACCCGACACCTTAGCACTGCGATTTCATAATCCACGGAGCCAATGATTGGGAATGATTCGAAAGAGCCAGTTCGTGTTTCAATCTAATTCTCCACAAATAACTCGTATAAACAGTAAACAGACGCCAGACAGTAACACCTGCTTTGTTCTTACAATGGATTGGTATTTGCTCCAGATGGTAAATGTTGGCGGGAATGGAAACTTAAGTATGTATTAAGCCAATATATAATCTGTTAAGTTAAGAAAGAATTTCATATCGTGGAAGTAATGATATATTATGCATTTTTTGTTCTTTTAGTTCCTAATCCTGACGACGAAATAAATATAATTATTTCGTTTTTTTTTTTGCAAAAACGCGACATTAAAAATGTTTCCAGTTGTCTTCTCTAGCCTTATTTTTATTTAAGTTTTGACTTAGTCAAATGAAAAATTATTGAAGTGTCTGTTCGTATATTTAAAGCAACAGTTTTTCTCTAAATGTATATCAAAGTGTACAGGATACTTAGAGCAATCTTTAAGGTAGTAGAGCCACGCTGAGCAGCACTGCCGGGCCGGCCCGCCTGACACCATGAGCGTCTCCGTGATTTGTCACGTGATTTGGAGGTCACGTTAAGTAGTCGGCCCCGGTTGTTATCAGAGGCTAACAGTCGTGAAGCTTAGTTGGATGTTAAAACATCTAACGTCAAGCTTACGTAGCCACAACGTTGTCTTGCCAGTCCCCAACCCACATTCATCCCACGTGGGGATGTATGGCTCTAACCCTCTCCTGAAAGGCGACTCGAGCCCAGCAGTTGGACAAATGGGTTGTCGATGACTAATTTTACATAAGGTGTGCCCCGCGGTGTTACTCGTCTTTGTTAATAAAATGGTACAACAGCAACCGCGGGCAACACCGCTAGTAAGAAATAATGACGCGAGGGAAGCCGGTGGCCCTAGCTAGTAAGATATAAAATCGTCGTTGCGTTTCCCGTCATAAAATCTAGACGCATTCGACGAAAGATCGAGGTTCGTTTCCATTGTTTAATGGTATTTTTTATATTTATAGATTAATTTATTACGTCTACTTGTTTTTGGTTATATTTGTAAATTATAGTTAACAAGTGGGCGCCTAATGATCGAAATTCGATCATCATTCAGTTGTTTGCCTTTTTTAGCTTGCTCTCCTCTATATACTTTGAGCGCGTCACGCTTCAGCATGCATGGGCTGGCTCGACCGGAGTTATATCACGGCTACACAACAAACCGGTGTGAACAGCGCCTGCGGGTCATCCCTTCACCGAGTGAATGTGGATACCAGCAGCTCATACCCCATACTCCTTTCCTATTCCCCATTCCTCTTCCCATCCCACAAAGGCCGGCAACGCACTTGTGACGCCTCTGGTGTTGTGGGTGTCCATGGGCTCTTACCATCAGGCGATATGTCTGCTCGTTTGACCACTACGCCTTAAAAAATATAATCTGTAACTTGCATTCGCATAATTTCCGTGATAAAGAGAACGAAGTTTTTGCTACACCGTTTTTTACTGTGCTAAGTGTTGCGGATTCGATCCCCACATGGAACGGCTGTGCGATTCCCAAAAAAAAGTAAAGTTGTAAAGTCCTCTACTACACGCAGCTGGATCTGGAGCTGGTCTCTCCTTGGTGTCTTATTTTTAAGAAATAAAATGTCATCATATTATGCAAGATATAACATATATTAATAGAAAGAAAGAAAGAAAAGTAATGGATTTTAACGACAGTGCAACACAACAAATTGTAAAAGGCATTGGTACATAATACAGCATTAAAACAGTAACTAAAACACAGTTAAGTAATAAAGAATAATGATAGGTAATACGTGTTGTTATATAGTTAATACTGTAACAAAAACACTTGCTGCAGAGTTGCGATACAGCGCTGATTTTCAGCAACACCTTGATGGTGTTAAATGCATCCAGAACAGCATTATATACATTTTGCAATTATTTTTTATAATTTTTTGAGGTAATTTACAGAGTATCCTTTAAAATGAGCCGACGTCGCTTGCAATGTGCTTCTATCACTTTTTAAATATTACTATTTTAAATTAGGATTGTATCCGTTGATTTAATAAAAATGCTTTTAAATTAGTCTTAAATGTTAAAGCTGTTATAATACTATCCATACATTATTTAACATCACGGCACGACGGTTGACGAACAATGGAAACACACGCATTAAGAAAAGTAAAGAGTGCTTTCCACAACCTTGACTGTTTCCACTACATTAACCGTTAATTGTTCGGCGGGGGTGAAGTTTTAGGGGTGCGAGGGGGATGATTTCACGGGGCCGCGCATCGCTAGTTGCACAGACATTATTATGATAGGTTTTCGTCAGTAATTGCGATTATTTTATGCGCCGCCGAACGTTAAATGGAAATGTCAAAAGTTTTAGATAAATTGCTGTGATTTTGTGAATTTCACTGGTTGTGTGCTGTAAAATTTGATTTCTCTTGATTAAACTTTCGTTATTAAGCTGTACTTAATAATAGAAGTATAAGAATATCTATTTAATGTCATATTTGTACAAATATTAAACAAAAATATTATTGTGTGAGATTAGAACCTTAGAATTATTATTAATAATTCACATATTAAATATTTAATAATTAATTTGAGAAAAGTCCGAGAACTAGCTAGACCAATACTTGTGTTTATTAACTCGGACTTTAATTACTCTACTCTGCCTGATGGAAAGCATAAGTAGAATCCAAGAGTGGTGGTCACCGTACTCATTGTGAATGCAAACAATGCAACAATGCATTATGGTAAACCACACCGTGGCGGCCTAGTGATGCTTCAGCTTCAACGAAACACGACAGCACAAATGCTGTCATTTTAGGTTTATCTTCTGTACGAGGGTAGTATCGCTCCAGTCGAGCCTACCCGTTCGTGCTGAAATCAGGGTGGTTCTTCTTCCTGGTACTACTGCTAAATTAGAGGTCCTTCGATGATTTGTTTTCATTTAATTCTAGGGTTAGACCCCATTTCTTAGCTATTAATGATGGTTAGTATTCGCTATTTCCACTGAAGCCCATGTTGCAATAACACAATCCCTCACAAACAATTGTGCTATAAGTACAGTAATTTGTCCCATGTATAGTTATAATTTTAATCAGTAACAAAATAATTGTTGTGAAATCTTGCCAAATAGAAAATAATATGAATTCCCTAAATTCTCAAACGGTACTTAACACAAGAGAATATTATCTTGGCCCCGTTCATTATGAAAACGAATAAAAATAAAACAGAAGTTGTTTCCCCCTTTCTTGGGGCACTTGGGGCTAAGCGCCCTCTGTGGGCCGCGGGGGCAGTTGTGGCTGTGGTTTTTGATTTTATTTGCTCTCTTCACCGTATAGCTCAGACTGTCTGCCAAGAAGATTTAGTAAATAGTGATAGGTCATGATCAAAAATTATCGATACTTTTTCCTTTTAGTAAGAATTTGGAGGAATTGATAATAAAATCTTCACTATTAATGCATGTTACAATCAGAATTTTAAGAATGCTATGTGGCTTAAATTATATAATTTTTAAGGTTATATAACTACACTTCAAGCTAGAAGAGTTGGAATAGGGCGCGTTAAATACTTATGGGTTAAAGTAGCCAATTTTATTTGACATTAGTTAAATTTTTAAACATTAAATGTAAAGGTATACAGATATGCCTAAAGTTTATCAAAGTCAAGTCAGAACAAGAAACCGCCGTAGTATTTCGCTAGAGTATCTCAGTTCGGCTTTTCGATCAGCAGAACGGCGATAGATTGACATCTACAAAAATGAGACATTTTGTCTAAGAAATAATAGGTATATTTATTTGTTACAAGCAATACTTATATATCATTATATTTTTATTTAATTTGTATGTATTTAGAAATATATAAGTATGTTTACAAGCAGTCAGGTGGTTTAGCATACGCTTTGTCTAGTTCGGGACCAGACGGCTGACCGACCCGAGCCCCGCAGTGGGAGATTATGGATTGTTGTTGATGATGATGATTATTTTAAGTGCCTTGAAGTTACAACAGATTCTGAGTTTATGTCAAAAACGAAGTGGTTAATTATAAAGTATCGACTACAATCCCATCACTAGTCGGCGAGTTGAGAGGGCAGAATATAAACAAGTTAAACATGTCTTGGGCTGAAGTTTATTTCCTAACGTCTGTTCTTTTTGTTTATTATCAATTAAACAATTATTATACAGGACATTTATCTTCTTCTAATCATGAATATAGAATGTTGCTACACTAAAAACTCATGTCAAAATATAGATTTTTTATTTTGTTGTTTATTTTTTTATAATTAAAGAGGTATGATTGTATACAATTATTTAAGCATCTATCTTCATAAATAACCCAGAACTAATAAAAAAAGTAGAACTAGAGCCAGATAGTCTATATTAAGACGCCTAATGGCGATCATAAATATTCGATATATGGGTGGCGCAATATCAGATTAATGGGTAATTTAATTAACTATGAAGAAAATCAATTTGGGAGTCAAATCAATATTGCAATAAGTGGGTTTCGGAATTCGATTATGTTTAGTATGCATTGACGTGTTTCTAATAAATGAATGATTGATTTTTACAAAATTGATTCTAGAATAGTTCAAAGGACCATTCATGTTTGTTGCATAATATTTGACTGCACGATGGGCCTACAATTTATTGTGTGATCTGAAAATTGTTGTTCTGAGTCTAGGTGTTTTTTTGGGTCCGTTTTACGTTTGTTTGTATAGTTTCCCACTACACAGGATATATATATATATATATATATATATATATATATATATAGAGG
>PKRV01002955.1:340613-374655 GCA_003709505.1 Hyphantria cunea
ATATATATATTGCTGGTGCAGAAGTTGTCTTAATAAATTATCTTTCGAACCAGTATTACATAAAACTAGTCTAAAAAAAATCTCGTTTGCACAAAATATTAAAACTCAAATGATAAAAATTAAGTTAAAAGTTCACAATTATATTTAATGGGTTTTTCGAATTAAAACAAGAAAAAACTGAGTCATGAAAAAATCCAATTTAAAAGTTGAGTGATTAAAGAAATTGAGAAGACTGGGAGTCAAACAGTGGACCCACCGGTAATTGTTACTGCACTCTTTAATTACGACCCCTCATTTAGGGGGAGGAATTAAAAGTTTTCTGTCTTGGCAAATTGTAAGTAGACAATTTAATTTTTTGAGGGTGTATTTTCATTTTACGGTCTTTAGAGATTAATGTAACTGGAAATAAGGAATGTGGAACTTATACTAAAATGCGAAATTTTGTATTTAGGGCTAAGTCGTAGGCAAAAGCTTGTCCATACTAATATTCTAAATTCGAAATTATCTCTCAGTCTTTTACGTTTTCACGGTTAAAACGCTGCACCGATTTCAATAAAATTTATCGTGTAAATAGTTAGATTTTTGAGATAGGATATAGACTATTATTTAGAACGATAACTGCCATATTACAGAACAAATGGGTCGAATAGATCGGAGTTATAGGCCTCACAGAAAACCGGTGTTAGTAATTTACTCATTGCTTTTTACAGAAAAAGTGAGGTTACTGGAGTCAAAAGTATACCTTCCATTGTTCTAATGCAGGAGGGGCCTTAAAAACGACTTCAAGTTGTGACTTTTGAGGTCCAGGTGTCCATGCGTGTCCACTTACTATCAGATAACGCGTTTGCTTATTTGCAAAAAAACATTTAACACAGAATACATGCACTTAATCCAACGGGCCTTAAATCATTTAAGCCACAACGAATCAAGGTTCTATTTCCAGAATAGGTCTGAATAATGATCTTCTTGACCAGCAAAAAAATGATCGCAATCCCTCAAAGTCCGCACCATATTGTTGCTACAGGGTTAAAATAATATATAGAGATATAACTGACTAAACAAACAGCTCACCCCTGGACAAAAAACGTGTATCAATTGCAACAAGGGCACATGATTTATTGGGGCGAAATTAAATTGTAGCCGTCATGTGCAGGGTGCGGTGAAAGGCGAGGGAAGTGAGATTAAATTCTTATTTGATAAAATAATCTTTTAACAAAGTTTTTAAAAGAAAAGTACAGTTATTACAGTGGTTTGTCGATAGCTTATCACTACATCTGTCTTCGTCTACTACGTTTGTCTGTCAGTCCGCGATAAACTCCAAAGCTAGCACGGATTTTGCGACAGTTTTTATATATAGATAGAGTCATTCTTGAAGAAGGTTTTTACATATAATTTTTTAAATTTTATTATTTGTTGAAGACGTCGGAAAAAATTAAACCATATATCTTCTCGGGGTAACATAGTAGATATTGTATTTTCCATAAAGAGCCCGTGCGAAGCCTGGTCGGGTTGCTAGTAGATAATAATTATTACTAGTGGTAGCATCGATCACAATTCATTTTTTAGGGATCCGTAGTTCACGTTTCTTCTTATCCGTCCTTCTGTCCGTGCTATTCCGTTTGTCAAATCCATATTCTCGCATTTACCCCATAGTGCTGAGTATTATTATATAGGTCTTTTAAAAACATTGAGATGTCACTAAGAAAATGTTTTGATTTAGGCAAGTTATCCACTTGAGATCTATTCAACTTTATAAATCAAACTGATCATTATGATTATTGTAGCTGTTGGTCGCTGACACAATACACACAATACTAGTTATTAGTATATTTCGTCAGTGCTGTTGTTCCCAGCTAAAGTAAATAAATCGCTTCGTATTGCACTCAGTGCGCACCCTAATGGATTGGGTCGAGTGTCTGTTAATTTTCAGCTGTATATGAATAAATTGGCTGTGTTAGTTGGTTTGCGTTAAAACTTGCTGTAGTTACTAAATTACACACAATGTCACAGTTGCTGTACAGTAAAACACGATAGTTATAACTCCTGTGCACAATAAATAGATAAATATTTTTGACATCTACCACACAACGTCACCTAGTCCCAAACTAAGCTGAGCTTGTACTAAGTGTATTAAATAACTGATATAAATACATATTAAAAAAAAAAAAAAAACAATAAAACACAAAAAAATAATAAAACACACACAAATTTTTGCATATCATACTGACAATATGACCCAACCCGGGAATCGAACCCGAGAACTCAAGCACAGCAGTCACATACGCTACCGTGCGTCACCGAGACAGACACTCTTGGATTCTAAAAACCAACTTATAACTTGAAATGTTTTTTGTAAAATTAGAAATTTCATAATGTTTATATTAAAATTATCAAAATCAAACATTAGGAAGTCGGTGATGTGAACCCATTATTAGATTTTCTCCTACCAAAAAGTGCTCAACGGGATCAAAGAAGTTTTCATTTCGAAAATGGCATGCAGCATGTCGGTGATGCGAACTGATAAGATTTTCTTTTACCAAAATGTGTTCAACGCGGCTAAAGAAGTTTCCACTTCGAAAAAGAAGTAAAAAAACTTCTGGCACATTCAAGATCTTTTAAGTATGTTGAGTGGGCACCGATATGTTATATGACTAACACAGTTTATATGACTAACATATAACATATGTCCGAGAGTGTGTTGGAAAATTAAAGTTACATATGTAACTGGATGACCCGCGGTACATACAACTATTTATTAACACCAGTGAAACTAGTCCTAAAAAAACTAGTCTTAGTTACACCTTACGTCAAAAACCATCTGTCAATAACGTCCCATTAATATCGTTAAAGAGTTCCATAGATTAGCCGGACCAAATACGAACAAATTATTTGTTTTATTTGTTGTAGGTACCGTATATACTTTCATTTGCATTTACTGAAAACCTGGAGATTTGAAATTACAAACAGATATCAATTTTATTTATTTTTACAGGTCAATAACATTATCTCAAATGTCCACATAGCTTTATAAACATTAGAAGTCTGTAATAAAATAAAATAACATCATAACTTTCTTTAACAACTTAACAAAGACAAGGAAATGAAAACATTGCGTCTGCACCATATTGATTAGATCCCTTCCCGAGGGATGAACATCTTAGCGCTACGTGCTTAGCGTACTGAGCAGGTAAGTAATGAACACGTACTACCGACTAATTGAATATCTCCATTATATTAAACTGAACTTATTACACAAGATGGTTGAGCTTCACGGGAGTAATATTGAAATACCACCTAAGGTTTATACTACACGATATATATTTAATAAACGCAATAAAACGTCTGGTTGTGATATATGTGTATATGATTTGGTATATAATTATTAAGAGCAGTTTATTATGCGTGTATGATTTGGTATATAATTATTATGAGGCCTATGTCTAGCAGTGGGCCGTACAAAAACTGATGACGTTGATAACTTAATTCTGTAGTCTGTGGTTATTTCAACAAGTTTATTACTGAAAAACGAAAAATTGGGCCACTTGAAAAACAATAGGTAATTAAAATCTACAAAACGCCGATAATTTACACTTACCCAATGTCACTTTCACATCCAGGATGAATCTAACGACACCTTTTTTTATGGTATAGGAGGCAAACGAGCAGATGTTATCGAGGAGTTTTTTTTTTTTAATGTAAGTGTTGGATGCGGTGCTCAAACTGATAGTTTAAGTAAAATGTGATATGTTTTTACGCATGGATGGATGTATTTTGTGGGTTC
Organism: Hyphantria cunea; assembly: GCA_003709505.1. Taxonomy (NCBI): domain Eukaryota; kingdom Metazoa; phylum Arthropoda; class Insecta; order Lepidoptera; family Erebidae; genus Hyphantria; species Hyphantria cunea. The sequence goes on from PKRV01002955.1 coordinate 344,395, forward strand.
ATTACAATTTATTTTGTTTTATAATATTGTTTTCTTTTTTCTTTGTTTTTGTTTTCTTTTATATCCGCATACACATGTTTTCCTATGGTAATGTATCTGTATCTGTGAATACATACCATGTAAGTCTAAGACCTGGCACTCGACCAGTGTAATATATTGTTACCTATATATGGAGGCTTGTTGTTAGCAATTTGATCACCTATTTGAATTAACCATAATTATGTTTATTAGTCTGTAAGCCTTCTTCAAAAATAAATAAATAAAAAATAAATAAATAAATAAATAAAAATGTATCGCCTGATGGTAAGCGATTACCGACAGCCAGGGAGACCCGCAACACCAGAGGCGTCACAAGTGCGTTGCCGGCGTTTTAAGAAGGAGTACGCTCTTTTCTTGAAGGTTTGAAGGTCGTATTGGTCCGAGAATACCGCAGGCGACAATTCATTCCACAGTTTTGTTGTGCGAGGCAGAAAGTTCCTTGAAAAGCGCACAGTTGCTCCACCTCCTTAATTCACCTCAGGCATCTCTTTAAATCTTCACGCCATTAAGCGTTGCGTACATACATTGAAGTAGACTCTTCTATCTGAACTTCATGGGAGTTATAAAATAATCAGGCAGAGATTTTTATTCCTTGTAAAATTTAAATCCCTGGAAATAGCTATAGTACAAAGGAAGAAGTTAAGTTAATTTCAAAGTACATACCCGATCACACGGCGCCGGAGCGTGCAGCTGGCGGGCCTGCCCTCTGCCGAGCGCGTCGCGTTTCCTCTGGGCGCTAAACAGTCGCAGTTCTTTGCGCTCCTCATCAGACAACGCGTGACAGTAACGAACCTGGAACAGTTCACCAGACATATTGAGATAAACGTTTTGTGTACCAACCTACTGGGTATCCTTCAATATTAGTCTATCACCCCTTACTAATGAACGAAACTTCCATGGGCCGCCACCCCACCGGGGATTGCGGTGGGGTGATGTGATGGAATCGGATCGACTCAAACCACACTCAGGGATCCAGTTAATGCTGTTATTAGACATCTAATCTCTCATCCAAAGTTCGAAAGCCTCACCCAAGGAGCATTAACTATTCCAGTCTTGAGTATCCTACATCTAGACCAGTAGCTGCCAGCGGACGGATAAGGACTAGTTTTTATTTTTTTTATCTGTGAGTAACTAATTACCTCGTTATCCTGCGGTGGAAGCTGTTGAAGCAACTGCTTAAGCCTGTATCTCTCTCCGACACTGTTCACGTAAGGGACTTTGTCTTCTGGAAGCGCTGAGAAGTAAAGATGCACCTGGAACATTAAAATATATAGATTTAGCTAAATTTAAAAATATACTCATATTAACCGACTTCAAAAAAAGGAGGAGGTTATCAATAAATCAATAAAAATAAATAAATGATTCAGCTGTTTTTTATATTGGTTACTTCATAACTCTGGACTGGGTGAACTGATTTTGATAACTCTTCTTTTATTTGAAAGGTGGTGCTTCCCGTTTGGTCCCATTCCAATTTGATTTACTTCTTGAAATCGGGTTTTTTTTTGTTAAAAATTGTGATTATATCTTGATGGTCTTATTATATTTGCGTTTGTGGTCACTTACAAGTTTCGAAGATTCAGATCGTGATTTTTTCAGCTTATAATATAGGGCTTTTATTATTAATTAATAAATATACTACCTATTACAAGAAAAAGTTTAAAAACCTATAATAAGACTAAGTAAAAAAATGATAAAATTTCAGCAAATTATGTATAAAAAATAAATATTTATATCAATTTCAAAAATCTGTTTTGCAGTTTAGGCACTAGTGGAACATATAAACATACTCTTTCGCCGTCTGGACTCGCCGTAGTAAAAACTATCATTTTAATTTTAATAATATTACTAGAGGTTGGCTCGGTTAAACAAATACGAAAGTCTTCAACAATTTCATCTATTTATTATCGTTATTTTAATAGTAACAGACAGCGAGTCTTTCAGTTTCAAATCACAACGAATTCATCACAAACCGGCGCTTTCTTTAAAGTAACATTTATGAAAGAATGGTAGCTTAGACAGAAATAATCTATTTTTCTACCCCAACTAATATCTTCTAATATTCGGCTACTAAATTAGTACGTGGGAGAAATAAGAAATATTAGACACGGGCCTGTGGGGCACTGATAGTGGCTTTATGTGATTAACTGCACAGAAATATTGTCTTCTTCACTGACCCCATAGATTTAGTACACAGCTTATGAGACACTGTACATGATTATGGCTCAGTAGTAATATGATTTATGAGTCTGTCTCATAAGGGTGTGGGGTTTACAGAGCAAGAGGTCATTTGCAAGTCGTAAACGGCCCGAAGTACGTCGGGGTTCCAAGGACTTTCTTTTTTGGGTTACACCTAGTTCCATTTCTACTGATACACGAGATGGCGAGTGGTTTCACGTCGGCTCGAGCCTGATTTAAAGACCGGTGAGTGATATCTCAGCGCATTTTTGTATAGATTGTAAGGATAGCTTGTATAACAAAAATTTCAAAATATGTATACACAGACGTATATATAATCAAGTTTTAGAAGGTCTGTAATATATAGGTATTGAAGAAAAATTAATGAAGGGGTCTGATAAACTTAACTATGAAAGTAGCAGAATCTGTGCGCTGTAATCCCAGAAGTGGCTAAAACGATTTTAATGCAGGTTTCTCTCATGTGTTGTTGCAAACATCACTTAACATTTTGTGGCTTTTATTTCATTCGAATCGGTTGAAAAATAAATAGGTATGTGTTTTAAAGAATCACCGCGAAATTTGCGGGCTGAGCCGCAGTTAAAACTAGTACCTATTGTAATATTCATTTATAATGTTACGAAATATGATCGTTTTAGAAATTACTGAGCTTATACAAACGTACAATTATACATAAAAAATCTCTTCATTTTATTCCGGCTATACATATTTTGATACGTGACGAGAATTACCACTACTAACTACTAACTGCGCCCGGTGTTACCCGCGTTTGTCGCTGCTCCTTGCTCATCCCACGGGAATACTACATTTATCGGGATTAAAAATAAACCTAACCACGAAACAAATGACCATTATTAATATAAGAATGAACCTACAACCACTAGACCTATGGGGTATAAATATTAACCGAAGACACTGTTTATTTTAAAATTCATTCTGTTGTGTCTAGCTAGTTTATTACCGGCGAGGGGACGCCAGCGCAGGGGGACAGCAGAGGAGTCGTTTTAATTTTTTGCTCCGTTGCCTTCGAGTTAATACTTTACTTTTGGTGTAATTATAAATACCAAAGACTCTTGTATTTTGGTATTCAAAGTGCGGCGTCATTACTGGCTGTAGAGTGACCACGTTTGATGGTAATTTAAGCCTAGTACCTTGATGGTGAGCTTTGTATATACTATTCTATAAGGGGCAAAATAAATAGGTTTGTCACTTGATGGTTAGTGACTGATGCCATCGATATATGCAGCTCAAGAGACCCAAGTGTGTTGCCGCCCCGAAGACGAGAGGCAACACACTTGGGAATAGACTCAAAGCAAGAATCTGCACTCTGGAAACTTCATTCGTTCGGTTAGTAAGGGTATGCGGACGTCGTATCATGGTCAAGCCGGCCTTAATAGCTGAAAGATGGCTCTGATAAATCATGTTTTCAATCTTTTAGAAGGTAGTGGAGACAGACAAAACAACTACTGTCGTTTTTTGAGGTTTTGAGGTCTAAACGTCAAAACCGAATATGATTTAATTCAAAGCCAATAAATATTTTTGTTATTTTTTTAGTCATGTCTTTAAATAAAGACAGTGTCGGAAGATTATAGATTGTGTGGTCACCGTATTTATAAGAGACCCCCGGGGTCTGTGTGGCCCTGTGATTATGAATATTTTTAAATTATTGTAACTTTTTCCAATAAAATTGATATTATGCGCCGACTGGTTATAATGTATGTCAAGTTAATTTGAAGGAAAACGATTATGAGTGGAAAGAGCTGCAGACCGCTAAAATATAAGAAAAATACAAATTTAATTGATGTGACTGTCGTGTAAACAAACGACTCGTTTACCATCAGTTTGTTTTTGTATAATTTTAACAACTTTACAAAAACAACTTTTAAAACCTGAGGTAATTATACGATACGTCTTCTCGTTTGCCACTTACATCCTTAAAAAAATATTACGTGTGTTGAGATTGATTTGGTTCCATTTTGAAGAAGAAACCAAAGACTGAATAAGATAGTTTATTCCGATTTTTTTCAAGGTATTGAAGTCACGCTGATTTCAGCAGGAATGGTTTGGTTCAACCGGGGCGGTTATATCCTCGGTCAGAGGATCAGCATACAAAGTAATATTTTTTTTAAAATCCCTTCTCAAGCACTTAACGAGTAATCATACGCCAAAAATGATTTACATAATTTACATTGCTGGACCGATATTTACCAAATATAGCTAAGAACCACCGCAAGGAAACTGGCTTTCAAATGAAAAAAAAAACCACATCGAAATTGGTCGTACTACGATGCCACAGACAGACACACACACACACACACATAAATTGACGCCAAAATTATAACACCCCTCTTTTTGCGTTGGGGGTTAAAAATTATAACATTCGTGCTTTCCATCAGAGTAGAAACAATTTGGCAGACTGATATATAAAATCTTAAACAGTGCTTTGAACTCGTAGTTATTTTAATGACCGGATACTGTTTCTGTAACTATCAGAGTCGGGGTATATTTCGACCGGGTTTGTTAATACTATTTTTTTTATTGGAATCTTTAGAAATACTCTCTAAATTTATGTGAAACAAAGACTTTGTACCCCTTTACGAATATGTTAAAGTTTATATAGAGGACAAATGCAGAGCTATAAAAATATAATCAAATTTCGACCACTGGACGACCACCAGTATCAATAAATTAAAGATTCCTTAAATACTAGTGGTATGTTTACTTGCTTTTCATTATTTACACAAGAAAAATCATCAATCATCATCAGCAACCCATTATGTCTCACTGCTGGGCTCGGGTCTCCTCTCAGAAGAGGGTGCGGGTTGGGGACTGACAAGACAACGTTGTGGCTACGTAACCTTGCCTTCGGATGTTTTTAAGACGCCCAAAGGCCTCCAACTAAGCTACACGACTGTTATCGTATGATAACAATCGGGACCGACTGCTTAACGTGATCACCAAGTCACGGAGGCGCTCATGGTATCATGCCACCAGCGGTTACCCATCCGTTTACTCGTCGCGCGCCGTCGTTGTTTACCCTCGGTGATTGTTTCTAATCACCGAGTGCAACTGGGCTATGAGCGCCTCAACAGAAAAATGTCTAGCCAATATGCTTCTTAAGTTTTTACACATGTAGTATTTGCTTGTAAACTTAAATTGAAAATATGTGAAAGAAGTACAGAATTTAACAGTGGAGTTAAAGCGCGCCATTTCGCCAATAAATCAACAGTTGTTAACGCCATATTTCAACCACAAAACCATCACCACATCCTTAATGACATGATGGATGCTTACATCCATCATGTCATGTCTTAAATGGTGCGCTGACACAACTTAAATATCGTGTAATTGAGTTCTTGCGTTTTATTTGACTTTTGTGATATATGCACTTAAATCATTATTTCTGCGCAATGAGCATGAATAGTTTGACTTGTTGTACAGTTCGTTTACAATCCTTGAAATATAGCTAGATGGTTATGACAGATAGCTATGAAACCGACGATGTAACTTTGAACAACCGATTGTATTTTGTATATCATATATTTTTATTCTTTACGTGTTAGTTTTTTTATTACAAATGAAGTACAAGACATTATAAATATTTAAATTCACACATAAAATGTACTTCAAAATGATATCAGTAACAACTATCATAAATTCTTTCGGCTTAATAACTATAGTAAAGAGATCGTATTTTATTTTTCGAAAGACGGTCCCCATTTTATGTCATCCACATTTTTTATAGTTTTTATCATTATTTTCATCACGACCAAGACTTGAAGACTTTAAACACTTGACATTGGCAGAAATAGCTGACTAGCTGGGTGCCATTTTATCAAAAAAAAAGAAGAGCAATAGTTAATTTCATTGAGTTGCCCAAAAATGGTTTCGATTTTTGTACAGAGCTCCTGGAATAATAATATTTGAGTGTTGTGTCCATCCATACCTTCTATCGAACTGGCCTCAGTGGTCTACCAATTAGCGTACGAGACTGCTGATCAAGAGTGACGGGTTCGATTTCTGAATCGAGACATAGACTGTTAGAGTTTTTCTGATTATCGAAATGCTTAATAATAACCCAGAGTTTGGAAGTTGGGGTCCTGCATCTAATGTCTTCCCGGACGTGTCGGATAGCCATACCATCAGATTGTGAGAGCGAAGGAACAGAAAGTGCATCTACGTTTGCACACACTTGTGCACTTTAATATCTACTGCGTAGTTGGCTGGTCTCTGTTGAGACTGGCCGCCGTGGCCGAAATCGGCTAGGAGAACATCATTATTGTATTAAAAGTCCTTGTAAGTTTCGTATCCTTTATCGATTGCATTTAGGTAATTTTCTCTTTAGGTAATCTCTCGATCACAGACTACAAGTATTCATTCAAATTGTCATACAAAGGCTACTAAAACAAGTCCGGCTTTCCGAAAACACTTTCATTCCAGCTCTTGAACGACCAAAAAAGAGCAAACCTTTAGAAACAATAGCTCTGTGTACAATGCGCCATTGTGGTGAGCAGACGTGACAATGGCGAACAGTTTCGTCCGTCCCCATGGGTCGGCTGAAGGTAAAAATTCCGTGTCCATTTTGTGCAATACAAATTCGCAGTAATGTTGAATATGTGTATTCAAATATTTCCATACTTTAAGGATTATATTTTTGTATGGTTTTTGTTATTCTACATTAATATGCCTTTTTAAAACATAGACAGTGTTTCTCAAGCAGGAGATGTAATAAATTAGGTTGACAAATTTATTCCTCATATTTTCATAATGAAAATTTTGGAAATTTCTGTTTAGTGTCATTTTTAAAATTGTGCTGTCGATTAACTGAATTATCATGCGAACTATGTTTGCGTATAAAGTTAAAAGTACTAATGGTCTCCCACTGGTCGAAATTCTATAATAATAACTTTTTATATTTTTTCAGCTTTTTGCTCCATATGAACTTGAGCTGTGCCAAATTTCATACTCTACTCTATGACTAATTTTCTTAAAAAGGGGTACTAAGTTCTGTTTTATGTAATTTGATTTATTTAAATACATGTTATTGTATGACGAATATATTACTAATAGGTTAAAATTATTCTGTCAATTACATACACTTAAATCTCTAAAATTTAAATTAAAATAATTACCTGTTCTGGTCTCAATCCAGGCGGCACCCATGTATACTCCTCAAGCGCACATCCTGAATCATCATCCGACTGTGAGTGTCTGTGAGGGTCCCCAGGTTTCATTAATCTCTCAGCATGTTCAAGCAAGCCTCGAAGCTTTCCCTGGGGTACTGGATGAGGGGAAAGCGACATAGCCGACTGGGGTGATTGAGGAGACTGGTAACTTTGTCCAGGATTGTTTAACTGAGACACAGAATGACTGTGAAGGAGTCCAAATTCTGGAAAATTCTGCCCTTGTACTGGTTGACTTCTTCTGAAGTTTGGATAAGAGTATGGGTGAGGGGAATTTGATTGGCTTGGTGCTGAAGATCCACTGTGAGAGGGCTGCGGTGAGGGGAGCGACGGAAGTAGTCGCGGCGATGTGATTGGTGACGCTGGTGCTGGAGGAGGTGGTGACGATGTTTGCTCGTGGATTGGTGGCGGTGATGAACCCGTTGGCGACACCACGCAGTTTCGACAGACGGGTCTGGAATAAAGAGAATTTATGTTAGTTTTATAATTTTCACCATCATCTATGTTACTTTATTTTTAAGCTCAAGAAGTTGAAGTTTAATTCAAGTAAGGCAAAGAAACATGATAGGCCAGTTTTTAGTGTCGCAACGACAAGCCTTCAATGAGAATGATAGTTTGCTACCTGCAACACTTTATTAATTATTTTATAACGTAGAGAAGATTTAGCAAAGTAAAGTGAATACCTAAACTTTATTTCTATGTAAAATTTCATGTTCCTAATGTAAACTTAACAATGTATGGTATTATACATCAGGTCCAAGGATCGATTCCATTAGTATCGTACCATGACTCTATGATTGTTGTTTCGATTGATCTATTACATGCCTAATCATTTATCTTTACCGATACAGATCTAGAGATCATTAATTACATCTAATTAATGGAACTTCGTCGGGTCTTCTCATCATCGATCCCACAGTGCCTAAAGACGAAAGTCTTCAATGCGTGCGTCCTACCCGTAATGACTTACGGAGCCGAAACGTGGACACTTACGGTTCGACTGGTCCATAAGTTTAAAGTCGCTCAGCGTGCAATGGAGAGGTATATGCTCGGCGTTTCTCTAAGGGATCGCATTAGAAACGAGGTGATCCGACAAAGAACCAGGGTCATCGACGTAGCCCACAGGATTAGCAAGCTGAAGTGGCAGTGGGCTGGCCACATTTGCCGAAGAACCGATAACCGTTGGGGTAAACGAGTTCTTGAGTGGAGACCGCGTCTCGGCAAACGTAGTGTAGGACGTCCACAAGCCAGGTGGAGCGATGATTTGCGCAAGACGGCTGGCAGGAGCTGGATGCGAGAAGCCATAGATCGAACTAAGTGGCGTGAAATTGGAGAGGCCTATGTCCAGCAGTGGACTGCGATAGGCTGATGATGATGATGATGATGAATGGAACCATAATTTACAGGAATGTTGTTTTGATTGCTCAATGTGACCTTAATATTCACAGTGTTGAAATAAAAATAAAATAGTAACTACAATCCTGTGTAGGTACATCTTTATAGGATTATGAATGTGTTACAATTTCAAACACAAGAAGTCAGTAGTTTTAATATGAAAATATCAACATATTATTTAGCGTATCGTGTATCTATCGTTTTATAATCAGTTCAAGCCATAAAACCCGCCGTTATATACAGTATAGTGATATAAAGTCATAAACTGTCATCACCATAAAATTGGAAGCTAATTTGCAAGAAAGTTTGCAAGACACGGTATGTCTACTATTAGGTGGTAACAACTTTATTTGATTCAATTGCAGGAAATGACTTTATTGAGGAACTTGCGTTTAGAGTTAGTGTAGTTAAGTTTCTTTTGGGGTAGCAACGGCAACATTGAGGTTTCTACACAGGAGAAGGCCACCTAGAAACCGTAGATGGCCCGGGGTACGTCTGGGTTCCTTTCTAGGCTGTACCTGGTTCCTTGGTTCCTAGTAGCCGAGATGGCGTGCGGTTTTAACCGCTTCGAGTCCAACATGCTACCAAGAGGAAAAAAGAAAAAAAACAGTGTAATTTAATTTGAAAATTAAACTTATGAATGATTTATTTTTTCACACCAAATTACCCATGAATACGAATTTCTACAGTCAATTTGTCCATCTAAAGGTTGCCTGGAAGAACTTGCTTTTTAGCGGTAAGGCCGCCATTTGTACATGGTCGTTTATATGTTATACTCCTGAATGTAAACTGTTTTTACTGGTGTTTATTCTATTCTATTCTTATAGTGATATTTCATAAGACACTTATCAGACGGTGATGACAATTTAATAATATGAGTGTCACCAACCCTATTTATTCCATGGGTGTCGTAAAAGGACAAACTACGCAAGACAACATCATTTCAAGGAGAAGAATAACTCGGAAAAAACCCTTAACCAACATGTTTGGCCAGCGTAGTATAGTAGGCCAAAACCTTCTTGCTAAGGAGAGCCACGCTTCGGCATAAATGGGCCGGCTTGACCGGAGTGATACCACGGCCTCACAGAAAACCGGTGTGAAACAGCGCTTACGCTGTGTTTCATCGAGTGAGTGAGGATACCGGAGACCCATACCCCAATCCAACGCCCCCTATCCCCCTCACCATCCCCCTTCCCCCCAGGCCGCCATAGTGTGGGTCACCATTCTGAATTGTTCTTTTTCGCATTGAGGATGGTGGCCACCACTCTTGGATTCTGCTCATGCTTTCCATCAGGCAGGGCAGAGTCATTTTGGCAGCTNNAAAAAAAAAAAAAAAAAATAAGGACAAGCCTATGTCCATCAGTGGACTGTTAAAGTTAAATGACGATAATGATCAGAGGCGCTCTTAGCCTCGTTACATTCGTTGTTTAAAAACAATCACCGAGGGTAAGCAACGACGCCGCGATTAGTACCTGTATGGGTAACCGCTGATTACCATCAGTGTCTCCGTGATTCAAAGGTCACGTAAAGCAGTCGAATTGGTTATCATAGAATACCAGAGAATGAAGCTCAGTTGGAGGCCTTTAGGCGGCTTAAACATATCCAACAGCAAGATTACGTAGCCACAACGTTGTGTTGCCAATCCCCAATCCCCAATCCGCACTCGGCCAGAGTGGAAACGTGTGGCCTTAACCCTCACCTGAGAGGAGACCAGAGCCCAGCAGTGGGACGTTATGGGTTGTTGATGAAGGATTGATTGAATGATCAGTCGGTTTCTCAGAATATTTTTTTTGCAGATAAATAATGCTCTATATTTGGCCTGGGTGTAAGTCCAAGAAAACTACCTTTAATCTAGCAGTTAGGTTCACTAACTACTAGATTATATTCAATGCTTTAAGAACTCACTACACCGCAATCTTGAGTATACAATAAACTAAGCGTTGTACTTAGTCCTTACTGCTGTCTGTCTTCGTGCAATCATAAAATACACCTCTTTCGAAGAACCTTTAAATTGAACATTTAAATAATTACACCTGTCATAAACTCAAGATAGAGTTGCCACTAAACGGAATCATCCAACCGAGGTAGTGCTACAGTCATTCGTCAAACTAGCTTTTGATGCCGGCTCACCAACCGACACCGCAGTCCGGTAACCGACCGCTATCGATACTATCTCCACGAGTTGAACACTCGGTACGATCGCATATCGAGAATCGAAACGATACATCAAATTGCCAGTAATTGCTCAGTAGATGCCGATGATATAAATAAAAGAGCGAGATTCTCTAAGGGATATCTGATCGTTTAATTTTATTAAGCTGTGTCGTATGGAATGGGTATTATAGGTTTTATCTGTTGTGATAAGTATTAAGGTCGCGTTCAGAACAGTTTGCAATCTTTAGATGAGCCATATGGCTAAATACTTAAAATTTCTATTCTATTGCTTTGTTTAATGCCCTATCTTCTGGTTAGTGACGACTAATATAATAAAAATATATAAAAAGAAAGAAGAGTTTACTGAACATTTTAATTACTTTCTTACGTAAGCGTTTCTTTAGATTTCATTTTTACAATCAAAGCAAATATCAATTACAATCTGGCATAAATATTGTAGTTACTTTTTATGGCATTCAATTAATCTTCGTTTACTTTTGTTTCGTTTTTATATGGTCTCATATTAATAACATATAAATGTACAGTAAAAATGATTTACAGCCGTAAGTAATTGCTTAAAGTATAGGTATGTAGGATTATTTAAAGACGAAATTCGTATTATTTTGTATAAGCCTTGTACCTTTCTACATGATGTATTAATACAGGTCCAAAAGGTAAAGGTACACAATATTCTATATTTAGGGCATGGAAATATCAATGGATCCAAAACACTACCTTGAGGTATACAAGACAAGACCAAAAATTTATTTTTAGTTACGATACACTTTTTCTACAAAACTAATGAAATATTTTTTTATCTGAAATATATTTAATTTTTAAATTTCTGACATTTATTTTGACATCTGAATAAATATAATAAGACACGTCACGTAAATCTTTGACTTTATTGGGTTCGTTAGTTTGGTGCCATAAAAGTGAAAGCTCGTTAGCATACTGCGACTTTTTCTTGTAATTTATAATATTAAGTTAGCTGCTTTACTCAATTAGAGCTTAGTTAAATTCATTTTGAGCAAATATAGACCTTGTGAGAAACGCTAATCATTTTATGATCAGATAAATCTTGGACAAATAGTACAACACGTTAAGCAAGATAATTAATACTGAGGTAGTAGCTTGGAGAGCTGGCTTTAAAGATATTGTTAGAGTGAGGGGTATTACAAAGATCAGATAGCTTACAAGTGCCATTTGGGACGGTATACTATGAGGATCTAGTGCGGGCAAGTTCCGTGCGAGTGAGTATGTTAAGATGATTCTGCCATACATACAATATTAATCAGATATAGCTCACTTAGGACCAATAATATCTTTATCCGTGGCGTGGCACCGGTTTAAGAAATGTGTCTGCATATTTTGATTTCATTTTGTTACCCGCTTTGCTAAGGAGGTAGTGGACCTATTATATTTCCAACTCCTTCAGTGTTCTTCTTATTAATTTCGTTGCGGGTTCCAACATAGACGAAAAAACCTCAGATGGGAAATGCTTCTAACATACCAGTAGCTCGAAGACATCGGATTTACGTAGCCGTATACCTTTTATTCTTTCGAATGAGTTTATGGTTTTAATAGGCCTCATGTCAGGTGTTCCTAGTATAAGCGAAAAATAGAAAGAAAATTTTCACCCCCATCTTGGAGAAAGAGAGAGATATTTTTGTCCTTCGATATCTAAGTGTAAATACCGTTTGTATCCGCAAAACATTATTAAACCTATTTACTTCCACGCCCATGGTGCCGAATTTATTATATAAACTTCTTTGTTAAAAACTCAGACTCGGTGTACTTTTTTTTATTTTCGCTCTTGATGTACTTTTTTTTTTGCTTTGCCCGCCCCTTTATATTTACGTCATATTGTTAAAACTTCAGGTTAAAAATAAGGAATTTGAAAACAAGTGAACAATCTCCTCCTCCTTTGTCCTTCTCACACTATGGGCTTTATGGGCTCTTCATTCTTTGTCTGGTCTGTTCTCTTATATACTTTTTTAAATAGATATATGTTTATATGTATGTGTATGTAGGTATATTAATACAGGCGCATATATGTATGTTTATGTATATATCACTGTATATATTTGTCTCTTCTAAAGTATCTAGTTGTATATGTATATTCAGGCTAATTGTATTCTTTGTTAAAATCACTCTTAGCATGTCCTCATATTATGTGCACCTACCTCATCTTTCGGTAATCGGTCGACAGACAGAGAATGCCTTAGGCATTAAGTCCGCCGATGCATGTATTTGTGCATAAAGTAATAAACTAAATAAATAAAAGTGACGTGTTGCTGGCGAGTGCCAAGATTTTTCACCTCGTGCTCTTTTGAGTCCCTCGCTAACATAAAGAATTATAATTTTTGAATCACTAGCTGTCAAACACACTGTTGAACACGCCGTTAAAAAGCAACTTTGTGCTCTTGTATACAAAATTATTACAGTTTTAGTTAAACAGACGCCGAGGAGAAGCTGCTTTTGTTGATTCTTCAGGAATTCTCATTAATTTATTTCTCTGATTGCCTGATTAACACACCTGCATTTGATGGTCTGGGAATTAATTATGATTTCCAACTCACCATTCAGAGTGATTGTAAGTTATTAAAAGCGCCATAAGATCCTTCGTTTAAAAATTAACAACCAAATTATAAAGGTCAAATCTAACGATCCCAAATCTTCTTACACTTAACATATTCCCAGATAACTGATCGCACTAACTGTCCCATTCCACACGATTGTAAACCTTTCCGTTCAATAAATAATGGTTATAATCGTACGGAGAGGAGTATTTATGAGGTGGATAGTAACAAATTGGGCTGGTAATGAACCGGCGGGGTATTTACGACCGACGGCGCCGAATTTTAGTCAACAGGTACTTTTAGTGTGTAATTCTTTTAACTGAACATTGGAATTTGATAAAATGATTTAATTGATCTTTTATATCACTTTGAGGTTTAATAAAAGATCTCATATATTCGATGAACTAAAACCCATAAACTTAGTTCTATACAATACTCAGTTTATTTTGAAAGTTTGTCGACTAATAGTATCTATTGTATTGATTCCTAAACAAGGTTGCTTGCGTTGCTGCGGAACCTTGTGAAAAAGTTACCAACATACTCCAAAATAATTTATTGTATTTAATTAACATAATAGTTGGTGTAACTTCTTACCAAATTTTTAATTTTAGGTTTCCGTATTTCAAAACGAAAAAAACTGAACCTTCATAGGATCACTTTATTTTCCGTCTGTCTTTCAGAACTCTTTTTCTCAGGAACATGTGGAGGCATCAAGCAGAAATTCATATTAAATATTCAAATCTACAGTCTCTTGGAGCTGTGAAAAAATCTAACTTTTAAGTCAACGCATACAAAAGATACAGGCGTTTGTGCTTCACATTTTCGACACTCTCAAGGAAATTAAAACCTATGGAGTATTTCCCGTGAACTCAGAATCTTGAAATTTGGTACGAAGCAACGTTTTATAGGACAGATACAGGTAAAGTATCAAATAAAATACAGATTTTACGGAACCCCCGGTGCATGAATTCGACTCCCACTTGGCCAGTTTTTTTACATTGAGTGTATTTTTAGTACATTTGGAGAGGCCTATGTCCAGCAGTGGAATGCGGTTAGCTGTCGATGATGACGATATTTATGATTTACCTAATTTACGTTAATTAGTAAAGTGATTGATTAACTTTCGATGTAAATATTAAACATGCGTGAAAGACACAATAAAAAATTGTAAAACAATTAAGTTTACTAAAATTATGAAAAAATAATAAATGTTCCTTAACTTTTAAGCCTTAAGGCACTAAAAAGTCGGAACAAGTCTTGATTTTAAAAAGTTGTGATCACTTTCAAACATCTCTTTTCTTCGCAACATCTCCAATTTAATATGAGTCTAATACCACACAATGCTACAAAAAGAGCAAAAGAAGAACAATACCTACAAGGATGTCTTGTCTCTAATATAAATATCAAGCGCATGTGGCCGTTATCCTCGAATAATTGAGCATTCTCACGCATGTTGGATGCGCGTGCGCAGCGCATACAAACGACAGTTGTTACTATATTCTGACTTTTGTACGTGAGAAATTTATCAACCGAATGGTTTTGATAAGATTTTTTTATTATAGAATAATTTACAAAGTTGATATTTATACTAATGGCCATCCGGGTCATGGTCCAGGGCCTTAGAAAATAAGGTTTAATTGTTTGTTTTTTCAAACCAGGATGTATGGCAAGTTATTTTACTTAGAATATCAAGCGAAGTAATTCAGCGTCATATTGCCTCACTAAAAGCTTACCCATAACAATCCCATATCAATTTTCAATTCCCAAACCACACTTTAAAATAGTATATTGTTTCCAATGACATTAACGTTCCCGTTATCCACGCGACTGTAATAACGGTTATTTAGGCTAGTAACGTTAAATAAAAGTGGACATCACTTTTAAGATTAACATCTTATAACAATTTAGGCGGGAAATGCAGTGAATACCAAAAAGTTTTTAAGTAAAATACTACATGTGGAAGTAGTTTTATGTGATAATTCGGAAGCCAATTAAGTTATTTGAATGTGATTTTACGGTACCAAAGTTCTAAAAGTGTCTGTTTTATGTTTTAATTACGAAAACTCAAGGTTTCTCTTAATAATTCGGAAGCTGTCATGGTGGACCGAACTAGAGTTGATTTTTAATAGCAGATGGTTATCTACAATGATATTAGAACTACTTTTCAATGTTAATTTGATTTCATTACACTAAAACCATGTTACCATGTACGTTATAAGGGTGACCTAGATAGATGATTTAAAATGTCACAAATGGTTTAGGTGTTTCTGTTTCTACTACAGTTTATATTTAAAGTACATGTTATAGTTATATTTTATATATAGTTATATTAAATACGAACGACAAACTAGTACTTAAATTTAAGCTCTTATTTATTTTACTTTTTATTTCAGTTCAAATAAAATGTGACAGTTGAAAGAGGGGTTGTCTTCAAATAAAAATTCTATAAGTCTTATCTTTTAGACGGACTTTAGTACTATCTATGTTTGTAACACCAATTGTTTACAAAATTTAACTCTCTGCATTTCTGTTATACATAAACTTAGTTAAGTCAAAGTTTTCTTATTAGCCTTCCAATACCTTTTATTAAAATCTATTTAAGAAATCTATGAGCGCATTAAACTGAAGATATTATGAGAATCATAAAGTTTAATTGTAACCTATTTCCAAAGAGATCTTTTTTTTGACGAAACTCGGTTTAAAAGGCCCGCAGTTCTTAAATTATAGGATGGTTTTTCTAATGACATTCTTAATATTTTGAGTGACATTTTACACGGCGATCACTTAAAGACAAAAAAATACACAGAGCTCTATTTGTATGTTGCAATTGAAGCGCTGGACCGTAGAATTTAAACCTTCAATCATTATTTGATTGAGCTCAATCTTCACGCATGTCGGCAGAACATTGCTCATCAGAACCATCGCCAATCAGATTGTCATGTTATGCTTGTACTAATTGAAGAGTTGAGGAGCCAATGACCTGATGCATCAGACCGGAAACCTTCCTTGTTCATTAAATAAAGATACTTAAGAATAATCGGAATTACTAGTTTATAGGTTTAAAGTTGCAGTGTTAATGTTAAAAGGTATTTTTAGTTTTCCGTTTTGCACTGTCATTCTAAACTATCAGGTGACCCAACTAGGTCTTATTGTCTATGTCTTATAACGTGTACTAGCCTCTTTTTTCATAAAGACACTCATCCGCCAATTATAAAAAAGTATTTTATGATAATGCCTGCCAATAAACAGTTTTTTCTCAATTTTAATTGTTGTAAAACCACACGCACACCTCGCTAACACTCGGTCCAAAGATTGTCTGTGAAAAATCAATTGAATTGGTATTTAAAGACAATAGGCGTTGTATGACAACAATTGGAATTATTTACGCTTTGATTAATCTGACCGTTGGATTGGCAAAGTCACGCACACATTGGCCATAAAATTTTGCGATGAACCAGTGATGGTCTAACACCATCACTGGTTGAAAACCAATTGGATCGGAAACTGAAAACTAGTTATCATAGTTAAAATAACGATATTTTTAGTGAAATTGTAATCAAAATTACTTTTGGAAGCTGGTCAACAAATGTTTTTATTAGTTAAAAGAATGAATTTTCGATTTAACAGGAAATAATCTGCAGTGCCATTAGAATGATTGTCTAGTAAATAAAAAAAATAAAAAAATAATATGCAGCTTTTGTAAAGCTCTTTGGCATACATAGAACTTTTAAGGGTAGTCTTGATCCTTTCAAGCTGTACGGCTAAAGTTCCTCGGAATTCTCTTTCAACACGTTATTTTTGTAGTCCATTCCATTCAGTCCTGTAGTCAAAGATCTAGGCTTGCTCATTGACTCGACCCTTGATTGGCAAGCTCAAGTTACTTATGACAGCCAAAGGGTAACAGGAAACATGAGAACGTTAAATCATCTCAAGAATTTCCTACCGCCTAACACCAAAATAATTCTCATGAAGTCCTTAATAAGCCCAATAATTGAGTATGGTGATGGTGATGTATGTTACTTCGACCTGAATGCAGATCTCCTCAATAAACTAGACCGCCTTCTTAATAACTGCATTCGATTTATTTTTAATCTCCGGAAGTACGACCAGGTGTCAAACTTACGTTCCCAACTAAAATGGTTGCCTATTCGCCTACGTCGCAATCAGCGAGCACTTAACTTCCTATTTTTTTTTTCCATTCCACCATTTTCTCCTACTTACCTAGCTTCATACTTCCGTTATCTGTCCTCTTATCATGACAGAAACCTTCTGTCAGAAAATAATCTGCTGCTCTTATGTCCTTCTCATCATTCAGATTTCATGAACTCTTCTTTCTTTATCCAAGCGGTACTACTCTGGAATGCCCTCCCACTCGAAATCAGGATGTCCACAAACCGTTTTACTTTCAAAAAGAAGTTACACGATCTCCTTCTGAGTGAAACGGCAGAAAGTTCCAACCGATAGCTGTTTTACCTTATATTCTGGTTATAGTGTACGAACGTAATGTATTTGTGTCAGTATATATATATTTGTATATGAATATGTGTGTGTATGTATGTGTGTATATATATAAAAAATATATGTGTGTGTATATGAATGTATATGTTTTTTTTTTCTGTATAAAGCTTCTTTCTATTGATGATGTTACCTCAGTGCACCACCTACCTTACAAGATTTCTACACCACCCTTAGGTTGACTAGAAGAGAATGCCTTGGGCATTAAGTCCGCCAATGTACAAATGTGCATGAAGTTTTGAATAAACTAAAATATTCAGATTTGATTGATACGCATTGAGGATGGCTGCCAATACTTTTGGATTCTGCTTATACTTTGGCAGAGCAAATACATTTTGGCTCATTATAAAAAAAAAGGAAATGTTATGGCATACGGACCATCGGTTCAGTGTAATCTTGATCCTTACAGGCTGTATCTAAAGTACCTCAAAATTAGGTAGCCTAGTTATATGTACAAAAATATTTACCTAGGCCAAAATGAAGGACCGATTCCACAGTAAAAACTTTCTCCCTCATATTCTCATGGTTAAGTAAAGGGCATAGTAAAAGAATACACACGTGTTCATATAAAATAACCGGTAACTGTTAATATAGCTTAATAAACAATTATTAACCGTTATTAACCTGCTATTTCCTCTGGTATGCTCGCAGATTGGGTTGAGAGATGTAGCGGCGGAAGTTGAACATGGAGAAATTTAAATACAACATATAAATATTGATAAAATTGCGTTTATTAGCGTTGTACGACCTTAAATTAAAACCTAATTTATGGCTAACCAATTTTATAAATTTCAAGCATACTTTCACAGACGGTTTGCATTCTTAGTTACTTTCTTTCGGTGCCAATTGATATAGATAAGGAAAACGATTTAAATATACAGTAACTGTCTATTAATATATCGACTAAAGATAGTATTGCAAGCGCCGTTATCACAAAGTACTAAGTAAATTGTAATAGTTACGATACGATAGATGTAAAACACACATATTTTTTTTAATTTAGACGATCCTCATGTCTACTAATCGCTATAATTTTGTGATAATCCATTTTATTAGCTGGATCATAATCACGAGATTCATAAATAACGATAACTTTTAAAAACTGCAACGAAAAAAACGTTATTTCAATAGCTGTTTCGGAGCTATGACATAGTATGAGTTATAATCTATTTCAAAACAATTTATTTTAAAATTAAACAATAAGTCCTTTTGAAACAAGAAATGAATTTATTAGACATGAAAAAAATGAATAACTCCTCAAAAATTTTAAAACAAAAGCGTCCGAGGTAATTACTTTGTTACAATTAAAGTACAGTTGGTCTACTTTCACGTTTCTTTGTGTTTGTGTGACAGCTTTTGACACACTCCATATTTATTAGATTTTGTTAGATTAGTTTTGGTCCGCAGCTTCGCTCGCGCAGAAGTGGTTATTTTCATCCCTTTTCACTCCCTTAGGGGTGGCATTTCCAAAATTCTTTTGTTAGTGCTCACTTAGGTTATATAAAGAACCTATATGCAAAATTTGGTTTGGGCTGTGCGTTAATCGCTGGGTATCTTAGTCAGTCAGTCTCCTTTCTCTTTTATATACATGTATAGATTTATGTGGTGTAGGATTAAGAGTACAGGGGTCACCTACCCTATTCATCCCATGTAGACGAATGAATCAAACCTAGCATCATTATTAAATAGAAGGAAAACTGACTATAAAGTCGTCCAGTCTGGTCCGCGTTCTGTATTTTTTTTTATGGAATAGTGTGCAAACAAGCAGACGTATCGCCTGATGGTAAGCGATTACCGCCGCCCATACACACGCGCAACAGAGCTTTGCTGGCCTTTGGAGGATAGGGAGGAGGATGGGGGAGGGTTTGGGGTATGGCCCTCCTTTATTCCACTCACTCAGTTCACACCGGTTTTTTGTGAGGCCGTGGTATCACGTCAGTCGAGCCGACCCATGCATGCTTACTCGTGGCTCTCCCATATATATATAAATATGTATATGTTTCTGAGAAGAGGCCTCTGTTCAGCTGTGTGGTGTTAAATTCTATTAATGTGATGTATAGTATGGTCCATTCGTTTAGAAAATACGAATATATTAACTCAAACATCGGCGTAAGCTGACAAATTATACTTCCTTGTGATTTGCTTGTATGGTGGTTGCCGCGCGTGGGGCGCCGGGGGTCAAAGTGACCGTATCTAAACGAGTGGACTATATACTACTCAATACCAATGACAATGTTTAATCAAATCTTTTTAGGTCGTTTTCATATTGGGAACACGGTACCCGATACAAAACAAAATCGCTTGCTTAAAGTTATTTAAAGTACTGTACTCACTCAAGAAAAGCGATAATAATAACCTAGGGTAAATAATTATTATGGCGAAAGAATGTCTTCATGTGTAGTTCCACGTATTTTTAATGAAATCAGCCTGCTGCGACAACTACCTAAGCTGAGTTCATGTCAACTGAAGATACAACTAAGGGCTCTTTTGTTAGAGGATCGGAGTTAGTGATGTGTGAAGAGATGGACTTTTTGTAATATAGTAAAGTAGTTAGAGATATTTATACATGCAGATAAGAGCGCATCTCGCCAACAAGCTTAACAGCTTGGCGAGTATTTAATTTATTGTCATGTGTAAAATGTTGTATTTTACGTAAAAAAAAAATTAACAATAAAAATACAGGCTTCAAGAACTGAACCAAATTGAAATGGGTCCACAAGGGCACCACCAGCTTTCAAATAAAAAAAAACATCGAAAGCGGTTCCCGTGATGTTGAGTTATTCGTCTATTTGTCGGGTACATACTTAATGCAAATTGAAGACTTATTTGGTTTTATTATAGATGACATTGTCAGAACTGGACCAAATTAAAATGGGACCACACGGAAAGCACCAGCTTTCAAATAAATAAGAAAGACAGAATCGTCAAAATCATTTCACGCAGTCAAAAGTTCTGGGGTAACAAACATATAAAAAGAACAGTCGAATTGATAGCCTCTTCCCTTTCGGCTAAAGAAACGCATTTATGACTTCAGTCAAGTTATGGCGGTGTTCAGTTCCCAGCAGGTGACACATTAGTTCGTTTGCCCAGTAAAACTATAAAAACATTAATGTATGTAATATACACTAAAATATATATCTACTACTTCGATATGGCATTGATAGAGTTTATCAAATTTGTTCTCGAGGTTTCGGAGAGGTTTCCCAAATAATAAATAATAAATATTGCGGACATATATTTTATTTTTTATTTTTTTATTTTGTGAAATCTACAAAATGAAATATTTGTTTGTTGCTTATAATGAAGAAAACATGTAAATGTATTTAAATAATTTGTTTAGTACCCACAGCATAAACTTAGCTTAGTTTGGGCTACCAGATGGCGTTGCGTTCTATGTCAGATGTCTGAAAAGATTTAGACCCGCTACCCGTCTATACTTTAGAACCAGGACGTGATCGTGTGCTGTGCAATGCGGCTGCCGTGAGCTAGCAATTACTTGTCGGGACTCGACCTACGTAGTCAGCTATTAGACAAATATGTAATGTTTAATTAGATGTTATTACTTCTGATCTATATTTCTGTCGAGTGATATTTCTTTACCAGAGCAGTTCATCCGAAGTTGTTTATTCGTTAGTGTTTTTAATTTACAGCTGTTGTATGGCGAGTTTTTAAAAGAACTGATTGTACACATCTGCGTCTCTTGCAAACTTTTTATGTTTGTTGCTCCATTACCGTGGAGTGTTTTAGCTCTATGAATGAATCAGTAACATTCGTTTGCGCACGACTATCATCACTAGCAACCGTCTTTAGCTTTCTAAAGCTCGGTGTAGATTTCTCTTTGGAAGGTTTTAGCCTACTGTACAACATTAGCTAGAAGAATTGACATAAGGTTTCTTTCTAGTTTTCCATCTATTTGCAGTGCTGTTGTACTACGTAGCTAGCTCCTTTAATCGGCTTTACGACACCCACGGAATAAATAGGAGTGGTACGCCATATTGTGGTGGTGATACAGTTCGTACTCTTAATCCGCTACCAAACCCAGTATGACTGAACATTACTCTAAAATTGGATGTCGGTAAGGGTTGGTACAACACTGAACTAAATAATTGTAAGGAATCCACTGCTAGGGAGACAAATAGAGGTATAAGATAAGATATCAAAATGGTATGGTTTTAACTCTTTGCACTCGCTTTACTCTTGACAGAGTGGTTCACACTAGTGGTAGAGGCGCACAAAGCCCCTCGTACAAATTCCCGCCATCTTACCCTGTTGGCAGATTGTCGGCTATAGTCAGACACACGTGGGTTCTGATTGTGGAATTCAGTCTAATATTTTTTATTTTACTTGTAACAACATTTCTGGTGTAGAAATATCTTTCACGCAAAGCCAATGGCAATAACATAAACAAGACATTAATTAATAACACGCAATAAAAGGCCGACTTTCAATATTATTTATCCGAGAAAATTAGTAGCGTTTATTTTTCTTTAAGTTTCAAAATTTAATTAAAATCAAACCCTAATTAAATAGTTTATTATTTGTTGAAACAGATTTTCAGCTCGAGTTTTTTACTCGGTTTGATATCGAACTCCCGCCCTGAAACCTTCAGGGAAGAAGAGATTAAGTTCCCGTAGCAGTAATGAAAACAGTTACCCCTAAAACTTTGCTCATTATTATTGATGTTTATGTAATGCACTTATACATAATTACACTACATTATTATTATACACCCGATTCAATATTTTTTTCTGTTACTGCGATTCATAACGAACGCGGCTGAAATGACACATATACTTCTAAACACCTTAATGCCTTATTAAATGTAGATGGATAAGTTTCAAATTAAAATTGTTATAGTTAATCTAATAATCTCATAAAATTGGAGCTTTTGTGGGATTAACTGTGGTATTGTCAACAATAGTTGAGACTTCCTGTCATGAAAGTTACAGAGAATTCAAGGGTTTGTTTATCCTCGCCGCTCATAAATGTAGATTATTATTATTATAAAGGTTGCTTTCAAAACGTTTTATTAAAATATCATTTTATTTTTGTCAGGTCTGACACTTCTTAACCCATATCAAAAATTGTGCAGAGAAAATTTTTCTTCCATTCTTCTTGACCACCGAACATACACTGTTCCACAATCTCTTATGTCATTATAAAATTATTTTGGTTACCTTTTCTTTTATAGCTACCAGCCTACCTAATCCCGAATTTCCTCCTTGGGAAAGGTTTTGGCAATCACAGAAAACGGGTGTGAGCGCTTGCGCTGAGTTTCACCAAGTGAGTGAGGATAGCGGAGGCCCAACCCCTCCTCTATTCTCCTCCCCATCCCCCAAAGGCTGGCACCGCACTTGTGACGTCTTTGGTGTTGCAGGTGTCCATGACTGGCATTAATCGCTTACCAGCAAGCGATACGTCTGCTCGTTTGCCCATATTCCATAAAAAATCCCGAGCATAATCTATGGCTTGTGTTTTTTTAATTCCTGATTTTTAACTTTGAAAGCGATAAACTTTGCAACAATTATTCACCCTTTACTTTATCATCTTAGGGGTGAAGTTTCAAAAATGATTTATTAGTAGTAGGTCCTTACTTGATATAAAGCATTATCTTTCAAAATATGAAGTTTGTTGCCAGCTATTTGTACTATTGATGAATCAGTCAGTCTGGGCAAGTAATGTTGTTTGCAATACTATATTTACTCTATACAACTAACGATCTCCACGATGATCAACGGATTTCACGCTTTTTGCACGATTCTTGATATCAGCATTTAACAAAAACAACTCCAAATATTTGACTTTCTTATTAAAGCCACTTCAAAACCAATTAAACAAATAACATAACATCTGATATTAAGATTTCACAACAAATCAAACAGAAATGATGACTCGTCTCCAATTTGTTGAGGAGAGATTATCTCTTATTTGCATGGGAAACCAGTTTAGTTGTAGTACCTATAACGAAAGTAGATTATATAAATATAATTCTTGGATAGGCTAAATATTTGCCAGGCTAGAGGCGGGTTCGTTCCTATCTAGGAAAAAAACTTGTGTTTTGTCAGAAATCTATGTGAAGACGATTTAAGACTACAGAGTGTTACCCCCGCATTCATCTCGAGGGTGTCGTAAGAGGCGACTAAGGGAACAAACTGACTATCCAAGAGTGTTGGTATACCGAGATACTCATTGGGAATGCAAACAATTTAACGATGCAGCATGATGACCCACACCATGGCGGCCTAGATACTAAAATCATTGGGCCGCCAATTCCCTCAGAGGAGAACCAAAACACAGACTCAATCACACGTAACAGATGGAGAGGAGAAAGATTTAGATAAAGATGCGAGAGTCAGCTAATATGTGATATCTACAGCTTCTGTAATCTTACGCAATTTGCCTCCATGTAGGACTTGTAAGGAAAGTGATTACGGTATGTACCAGCCATTAGACGTAACATTTATGCTTTAATAACGCCTAATGGCGTCTCAGGAACCATCATAAAACTACTTCCAACCATTGGAAACTTAACCTTAAGATTTCTCCCATAAGGCATATGTGTTATATACAGAAATTTGTTGAGTATTACAGAAAATACTGGTACAGTTAGTAGGAAATAGTAGATTAGCGATCATTAGTTGATTTTGTAGTTGTAACTGTGAACAGCGCCAACTATATGTGTGTTGTTGTAATTTACGTTGCTTGAGAGTAATATTGCACACGCAGTGTGAAAAGTTTTAATCATTTTGAAACAAATAATCTGCATTTTTTGAGGCATGTGACCAGTCTGCTGAAACAAATCACCAGACTGTTCACATGCCTCAGATAATGATTTTTGTGACATAAGAACAATCTTATGTCATAAAAATCACTTTTCAAAAAGCTTTTTGCTTCTCACAGCCAATGTGTACACATTTTTGCCTAGACATTTCTAGACTTACGAAAGATATAGATTCTGCGAAAAATCGGTCAAGTGCAGCCAAAGTTTACTTAAATAGGGACGAACTTAACTTTGCAGTTGGAAAACTATAGTCCTTCACATTAACATCCTATACCCATAGATTTTTTAACGCGTCGACTTTGATATTTGAATTTCCTACTGCTGCAAGGGACTATAAAACGAAGTATTTGATATTAACTTCAACTTAACACTTCCACGCGTTCCTGAGAGCCTTCACGGACAGACAACGAAGTAGTTTTCTATAAGTTCCGTATTTAGTACGGATCACAAAACTTTATAAAGAGCATACGCTGCGTTAGAACTTCAAAAGTCGGCAACGCACTTGGAATCAGATGAATGCTCTTTTGTTCCTCTAAGTCACATGATATATTATAGAAGCACATTACATTATAGAGAAAGCAAAACAACACAAATGACATCCAACCCTTGTTCTCTGGAGACTGGAGCATGAACTATCTACACATGTAACACGACGCACAAACTTTCACGCTTCACGCCTGGCTGTTCGTCAGTCTGTCCATCTCAAGTGGCGCCCTACTTCACGTATTGTGTAGATAAGCGTGGTATATTTAAGTTGTTGAATGGGAAAGTTATGTTTAAACCTATATTGTAATATAAATTCAACTTGTTTACTAAGTACATTCGAAGTATATTTTATAGGACACGTACTTTGCTGAGTAAACAGGAGATTTCTATTTGTGGAGAAAAACCTTATAATTTGTTAGCAGTTTCAGCTTTCTAGACACTCACTCCATAGTCACTGCTTCGTTCTTGAGGTGTGATGTTCCGAGACTGATGGTTCCAAAGGTTATAGGGATTAAACAAATTATCTATTTTGATAAAAATACTTGCCCTGATTATTAACTAATGCTTATACCGCTGCAACAAAATTATTTTGCAACACCAACTGCAAACATTTTTTTTAAGAATATTACTGTGTAAAATGAGGGACGAACGATGGAAGTTTGTCTTTCTCAAACCTATAAACTTGAAATGAGAATTAACAACAGTAACAGTATAGATTTAGATGAGGTAAATCTTCGAACTGTTTTATACGAAATTAACGTAGAAAATATTTAATTTAGTCTTCAAAATGTACAAATATAAATACTTTTATTATTTTTACAAAAAAGTTAAACACTTAAAATTTATTACTTACTGCCTCCACTTTGCATATCAAATATAAGGTAATACTTCTTTTTGTAACACTTATTCGTGGCAAACAATAGACTATTATAGAATGTTATTTTTAATTTGAATAACTAAACGGCATTCCTGTCAGGAAAACAACTAGATAATATAGTCATTGCTTCAAAAAATCAGAAGAATATGGTTAGATGTTTTAAGGTAAGCGGACCAAACGAGCAGACAAATTATCTGTATATGTATGTATGTAATAAAAGGGGACTACCACCGTGCATGTCTTCTTCTTAATAACAAACAAAATTTATTCTCTCTGAAACATTTTTTCGACATTAAAAAGGGAGGAAGCAGCGCAAAAAGAATAATCATCGATAATCTCCTTCTTTTTGAAGTCTTTTATATGTATATTTAAAAAATTGCCATAGGTGCCTACACAGTTTTAAACGACAAATGTTATAAATTCATTGTAATTATTTAAAAAAAAAAATTAATTCATAGTGATATCTAACCCCACATAATTCCATTGTATACCATTGTAACCACGTAACTTTATACCACTTTCACGGTTCACGCGCCGTCTGCCTGTGCGTCATCTCGAGTGTCATGTTGCGCCGCTCACGCTTGACGCCTGTTTAGTTCACTTGTAAGCGTGTTTGAACTTACATACAGACAGATTAGGTGAGCTGTCAGATATTTTTGTATTACATTTGAATGTTTCAACTGATGAAAGAAAACTGTTCTCAAATTGATGGGAATGTTTTGTTCTGTATATGATTATGATGGATCTGTTGGTTCAGTGGTTAGACATTCTAACTGCTAAGCTTGAGTTAGCAGGTTCGATTTTCCAAGGACGTATAATTGGGTAGTATGTTAGATTATTTGTAGAGTACGGGTGAAATTTATCTATACTATACATTATAGTACAGACGATTGCCTGTGTGGCTCAGTGGTAGCGTATCCGACTGCTGTGCGGTATCGGGTTCAGTACCCGGATTGGACCGAATGTTTGCATGATATGCAAATACTTGTTTCGGAATTTGCGTGTTTTTATAATATGTACGTATATGTTTACAAAAAAAGTATATATGTATTTACATCGTTTATCAAGTATCCATAATACTAGCTCTGCTTAGCATGGAACTAGATGGCGGTGTGTATAAGTAATCGGAAATATGTATTATTATTATACAGGTATTTTTCAAGTGTGTGACGGGGTGACGGATTTAGAATACAGGTATGACCACACCTATTCGTTCCCATTGAGATCGTAAGAGGCGACTAAGGGAGTTAACTATGAGGGGAATCTATCTTTCCCACCGTCTATTTGTCTACTAGATTAGTAGAAATACGGCTAATCTCTATAACGGCTGGACTGATTTTAAAGAAATTTTCACCGGCAGATAGTTGATGATATGAGGAGTAATGTAGTGTACATTTATAGGCTAGCTTCGCCCTGTGGCGTGACCTGTGGTTGTTGTTGTTAAGGAACACAGTGGGGCTTAACCAGTTTATTAATATGTTTATAAACGATATAGAAGCTCTAGTTTGAAACTGCGAGTGTAAAAGTGTGCAAGATCTAAAAACAAATCATCAATGGCGGAAAGAAAGACATCATAAAATCTATAAATTTTCTAACCAGGTCACATTTCCATTTAGTATCGAACCTGTTCTTAATAAGTAATCACTTAAACGACCATAGCGGTATTAAACAGTAAACTTAAGCGTAATATCGCCATTTAGATAAGTTTATCTTGCGGCCGCGTTATCTTAGGTCGTAAAACAAAGTTATGTGGAAAAGTCATTGTTATATAATTATTTTATATTTACGGTGGGATTTAATGGCATCGTGCTTATTTAAGAGCTACTGTGTTTGGTAGTACATGGTGTACTGCTAGTGTGAGGTTGTAGTCGAAATAGAACAGTGGTTTTGTTGTATTTTTGAGTCTGCAAACGGTAGCTATTGTCATATTTAGGATGATAGATGTTGTTCTTTTGTCATTTAAATTTTTTTTAATAGAATGGTGGGCTTGCGAGCATACGTATCGACTGATGGTAATCGATTACCGCTGCCCATGGACACTCGCAACACCAAAGGCGCCACAAGTGAGTTGCCGAACTTTGGGGGAAGGGGGGGAGGTGTTGGGGTATGGACATCCGGTATCCTCACTCACTCGGTGAAACACAAGGCATGCGCTGTTTCACACCGGATTTTTGTGAGGCCGTGGTATTTCAAGTCGAGCCGGCCCATTCATGCCGAAGCGTGGCTCTCCCTCGGTGAATACTACATAATCAAGTTGAATGCTGGATATATCCATAGGCCTTTCCTTAGAGGTTTTGTCCAACTGTTGGTAGAACTCTTGTGTCAAGTTTTTCTTGTCATTGCAGAGATTTTGTACTACGTAGTTAGTTCCTGGTTCGTTCATTGTTTGTCGTTTGATTCATGTTTTTAAAAAACTCAAGTACTTAATCCTAGAAGGTTAAAGAGGGACGTAGTTGTTACTTTAAAAGTTTTTGCCACTTATATCTTTTTCCATCATTATGTTACATCCAATCGTATCTAGGAAGGACATATAATTTAGATACAGAGATAAGAAGTAGGTTGTAATTGCACTTGTGTTGGTTTATTTCATTTGTACTTGAGATTTATTTTATAAAGTTAATTCTTTGGAAATTGTCCTGTATCTGTCATATTTCATTTGAAATTTGTTCTTAAAACCAAGCTCCAACCAAAATATCGGGAAATTTTAAACCGAAAGTGTTGTGTCAATTAAGTTGAAACGATTTGTGAACTTACTAAACGTATAATAATATAACATAGGTACTACAAACAGTTTATACACTTTTGGGCCCCGACAGACATACAGAGTACCATAGTGTTAAGTGAAACTACCGCCACCGCCATTAAATCCCTTTATTATTTATTTCGACTACTATAAACTTACTTTACACAGTTACTACCTTAAAATATGGGCTAAAACTTATTATCATTGTGTTTGTTAGTGTGCTTTCAAGTGTTCAAATTATCTAATCGACGTTGATTAAAGTTTGATAAATATGTGTTACAATACCTAGCAATTAGTAATGAGCTTAAAAATACTGATAAATATGTATCGATAGTACAAATTTTGAATACGATTATAAAAGTAGAAAAGAAAACTTATTTTTAAAATAAAACTGGCTACCATAAAAAAATTTAAGTTAGAAAAAATAAAACGTAAAATAAGGTAATAAATAAATAAATATGTTCATACATAATGGCTGAAACTAACTTTTTATTCATAGTTAGTTTCGTTAAAAAATACCCATAACCTTTTATTGAACTAAAGAAACGAACTAAAAACGATGTCAAGATCTCGTACCAAATATCAAATCGCCAGTCTGGATAATTGTTTTTTTATTCATCATCCCTATCATCGTATTGGTCCTTTTAATATGTAAATGTAAAGTTGTTTTCATTTACATACGCAAATTGAGCGTCAATGGCAGACAAACAGTTAATATCATTTATTGAGCCTCAGCGCGGAGGTATCCTTATAAGGTATATTGGTTGAGTTTGAATGGATATTATGCCAATACTAGTGGAGCCTGTTTACAATTGAATAGGTATATTACTCGGTACATGCACTGTAATATCTTGAACAATTACTGCAACAAATGCAACTGTTTTAACGCGATTGCTTTAGAAGAAGGTTTATGTTTCTGAGTATACACGTATGTGGACCTGTGAGCTTTGGAAACTGTTTTGTACTTTAACTAATATTATGGATATCCAGAACTAGTTTCTTTAGTTAAACACGCTTATCTCAGACACTATCTTTCTTTCGAACTAAAAAATGAAAAATAGGGACTATAAAACATCACACTACAACTAATAGGATCGAAATAAATGCGAAATGTTGCACAAAAACGAGAAAAGAATTCTCCTCTCACGAGTTGCGAGGATCAGCTTGTACAAATGTATATAATAATAATAATTTGTAACATTTTCAAAACTTTTGATTAACAATTTTAGCTTATAACTATATATGTAGTTATAAGCTAAAATTGTAATCCTAATCTAATGATTATGATTAATAGTTTTATATATATATATATA